>ML795990.1:105152-123703 GCA_009831015.1 Picea engelmannii
TGAATGAGTGTGGGGATATTTTTCCCAAAACTTCTCTCTTGCACAAAAACTCATCAATTATCATTAAACATGTATTCATTACCCATTGCTGTCATTTATAACCAGTTAGATGTGAGCACATATCAACAACATATATCAACAATGTATCATCAACAAGTCATCACCACAATGAACACAAAGAACACAAGATGTATGTACAATTTTCCTTTTATTACGGACTACAATCCTTGGGGTTTATCAACAACAACTGAATATAGTACAACTCTGCAAGAGCACTAGCTCTATAATGCAAGACTCAGCTTACACCCTCAGCACCAACTGAGATGAGGCAACAATCCTCAACATATATCAATCTGTCAACAGGCACGCGACCTGTCAGTAGTGCAACCCGCGTGTGAACATTCCCTATCTCACTACAACCCCCATGTAATCGCAGCCAGTGTATAATGCAACAAGCATGTGCTTCTAAGCAACTTAGGGTTTTTCTTTTCTTCACATGCTTAGATCCTCTACAACCTGCAATCACTTCCTCTTCTATCTTCCATTGTCCAAGCTGACCCATAGCTACTCACAACACATTCAAGCTCTCCAATACCTTGCTCATGCTCCACAAGAAATCAATATGAATGCTATCTCAATCATGTATAAATAACTAGTATACCATAGCAATCATGTCACTACTGAATCACAAGAGTGTTGCTCACTCCATCAACCAAATCAACCAAACTGAACCACATCATAGAAGCCATACCAAGAATGCCTTAAGAATTTACAACACATAAAACAATAGTATCCATCAAGACAATAATGTAACCATACCAATGTCTCAGTGATAGATCTGAGGCCATAGAATGCAGATCTGGAACCTGCTTCATCATCCAAGAGCATGGCACCAACTCAAAACAAAATCTTCGTGATTTTATCCACTCCACACTCCCTTTACATAGTCAGCCCATGTGTACACTCACCCTATACACAGCCAGCCCATGTGTACATGCATATTATACACAGACAACCCGCGTGGACATCATAAAATAGGGTTTCTGTGAATACGAGACTTTTGCCGTCAAGATCTCCGATATTGACGAAACTTTGATGCGTTCATGAGATCGTCCTCTCGCTATCTTCCTTAGAATATATCTTCAATCATTCTCAAGAGATCCACACCAATAGGATGTTCTCATAAGAAGCTCTCCATCAATACTCCACAAGATATTCACAAGAAGCTCTCCATTGATCCACAAAAGGATTCTCACCTAATGTGCATTTTACAAGAGATCCTAGCTTCTTATTTATACTTTCATCTTCTAGGTCACTTAACCCATTTTTACATTACTTAACCCATTTCTAGGTCACTTAACCTATTTTCCTTACTTTAGGGTTAACCACTTTCCATGAATAGAAAGTTCTCCAATAATTTATCATTTAAATATTCCTTCTTGATTTTGTCACCTCATTTTATCATTTAAATAATCTTTCTTGATTTTGTCACTTTACTTTATCATTTAAATAATGATTTTTTATTTTCAAGCACTTTGACTTCTTTGACCTTTTGGGGCTTCAAGCCATCATATGGGGGTCCTTCAACTTCGTAGAGCCATAACTCTCAAACCGTGAGGAGTTATGTGACATTCCACATACCACCGGAAATGGCATGTCAAGAACTATCCAATTAGGATGGTTTCACCAACAACTTCATTGATCTTCATCTCATTAATCCACATACAAGCATGGGTCCTCCAACCGTTCTTCAAGCATAACTCATTCCGTAAAGCATCTTCCTGTGAGGGCTTTCACCATAAGGGGACCACTTTGGATTTCATCCATTTGTGCACCTTATCAACCATGATAGGACAATAATGATTCATCTTTGCATCAATTCACCACTGCATCATGTATCAATGACAGCTCATTGATCCATCTTCATCAATGCATCATATCAATGATCCATATTTATCAATTGGTTTCCACTTGGACATATATCATTCTCATCAAGGGCATCATATCAATGATCCATCTTTATCAATTGGTTTCCACTTGGACATATATCATTCTCATCAATGGCATCATATCAATCAATTACTTGACATCAATCAATGACATCAATCAAACCAAACCATTTACATCAATGACATATGATCAAACAATCTCCCAAATAATCAAACCATTGTCATCAATGACAACATGATCCAACAACATTTGCAGCAAGAGTTCCATGAAAACCTTATACCCACTGCTGCAACTAAGAGATATACCCAAAGTTGCAACATTAAAAACCTCTGGGAATGAAGAATCCATCCATATTTACACTGGATCCTGAAGAATATGACATACTTTTAGTTGGTTAAGAATACAGCTATGATTTCTTGTAAAGATTGCTTCATAATGGTTAGGGGAAACAAAATCATCTTGAAATTGTTGATAATTATCTTGGGCATAAAATTCTTTAACAAGATTCAAAACAATAAGGTTTTCATAAGAATCAGAAGATAGAAACATAGTTTTATCAATTCCAAAAGTAGAAACAACAGGCTCAATGAAACCTTCACTTTGAATAATTGTCTACTCATGCATATGACCAGAACTATCATCCTGAATTTTGTGATTAGAGAAATGGTGCAACAATTGAAATTATTGAAAGCATTCATCATAAAGGAAATCAACTGCATATTTACTTTTACAAAATAAATTAAATGCAACATGAAATTCCTTCAACGAAGAGATATTGGATGGAGGTAAAGATCTACACCATTCTTGTGTTTTTCCTTTTAATGAATACATTAACATATTCATCAAAATATCTTCATGGACAATGCCCAGTTTCCACATACATTCATGAAAATATAACAAGTGTTCAAAATGAACTTCCCAATCATTTCCCTTAAACCTCAGAAGACAACTTTCCCATTCGTCTCTTTTAGGCATAGGATTCAAAAAGCCAGGTACATTTGAAAAATTAAGACTTGCATACCTATGAGCCAAAATGCCTTCCATTGCTATGGAGATTCAGAATCAGTGGAGCTACCTATAGATTCTTCAAACATGGAGTCGCCAGGTGAAAACTATGCAGTCAAATAAGTGTCCACTTTCTATTCACCATCAAGAAGAGGATCAATACATTGTCATACACCCAGGGAAGATATTCAATGCCATCTCCGACAACGGCGCCAAAAGATGTTAGCGCTAGAAGATGATCTCTGACTGCTGGGAGGGAATGCCTACCACATCTTATTTATTACAATGATCTGTTTTGGTTGGTAGGTGGATCAAGCAGGTTGAAATGATAAATATCTGGTAAAACTCCTCCAAAAATATACTCAAATGATCAACAACACTTCATATAGTTCGAGGCATTCAAACTGAAGGCTAGATAAATAATGGACAGTGAGATTTGGAAGAACAAGGAACATACATGAATGCATAAGTGTCACAATTTGTTAACTCATACATTCATAAACAATATATTCAGATCCAAAATCATATTTTAAATATGAATCAAAAAATTGATTACAACTTACAAGAAACATGTAATTAACATCAAACTCATCACTGTAATCAAAGTTGAATCTTTGAGAAAATCAATGCATTGCAAAAATTTTCATTGCATTCAAATAAGATAGAAAAATGTGATACATAGATGCACAATCTAATCATCAGGATGTATGAGTCCTTTAGTATGAAATGATGCATACAATTAAACTCTTCCCTCAACTCTTGGGCCTTCAACCTCTTCTACTCGAACCCCAACTTCCTTCCATTAAGAGGAAGATTTCCTCTCTTCTTTCACAATTCTTGCTTAAATAGAAATTACAATGATTAATTGAGAGTAACCAATTCAAACTAAGATCCAAAACAAAAAGATATGATCCTATTCTATAGCATAATATCATGATTTAGTCTCCAGGTTGAATGGATCAAGGTGGCACTTCTGTTGAATGGGTGTTTTTTAGAAAATCGAATTCTGAAAAATATGGAAAATTCACTCTTAAAGTGCCACATATAGCTCCCAAATGATTCACGTTTTTGGGAAATGGCCCACATGGCACCTAGTTTGTCATGTTCCTGAAAAACCTATGTTTTATTTTTTTGATATTGTTGAAGAGAAATCCTCTCGCAGGCAAGAGGATTCTCTCGAGGTCCCTAGACTTCTAAGACCAAGACAGAAAAGTGCTTAACGTGGACACTGACTTCCTTTTAGATATAGATAAACTAATGTGTGAGGAGGAAGGAGAAAATAAGTACCTTTTTAACGGAATTTGTCCCTGCATAGTCCGAGTTGAGCTTCAATATTAAACTCCTCGATAATCCCTGTAGACAAACATAGATACAACCAACTTCCTACTCTACTGAGATTAGCTCGAAACAGATATATCTACTAGAGACAAGTTCATGTGAGATCAAACAAAGACTTGAAAGAAGCAGACCAAGAATGTTATATTAATGAGAACAACAATCAAGAAAACTTACAACCATAGATGTGAGTGCAACAGCTTCATCAAGTTCCCCTTGTCCAAACCCTTTCTTAAACATTCCACACACTGAATGTTGATATTCCAAATGACATCCTCCTCATGAGATCATAAATTAGATGCTTCACAATACTTTCCATCCCCTTTCACCATGAGAAGGCTCCCTTATATATCCTTGGAGAGGTCCAACCACTTGAGATATATTTGGGATAAGTTGAGGATTCTCCTCCTTCAGTTGAGGATCTTTCCTAAGATCATGCCTTCACTATCTATTCGAATCCAACCACTTTCAGGACTTGAGGGATTCTTTCCTGATTTACCTCAACAAACCCAAAATTTGCCCAAAAAAGGAAACACTCCACCAAAAGGGGCACCAGAGTGCTATAGTGCTCCCCTAAAGGGGTGCACAGAGCACCAACGCTCCCTATCAGTGTATAGGGGAGCGTTCCCCCTCCAAAAATGTCTTTTGAGTGACTTTTCCAGTGACAAAAGGTTTATAAACTTTGTTAAATCACTCCTCTTCTTCCAAATTAGTTGTTTGAGGTGTTTCAAGTGTCCTTCCAATTTCATTACAGGCATGACATAGACAGTATGGAAGTATGCCTTTTTCTGATACTTGCGACACTTGTGACAAAAATGCGACACTTGTAATATTGATAACAACGACACTAGGTCATTGTCATAATGAGTAATTTTGATGTGTAACAGATTGCCCCCCAAAGTATGAAGTTAGAAGATGGGAAATGATAACTAAAATTCTTTACAGATCGTCAAGCAAGGGTATGGACTTGACAGAAGCTGCACACAACCATCAAACAAATGTTAAGACATGCTTCAAACCCAAGGCAGGCATACATATGCTTGAGTGATAGAGACTTTCAAGGTATGGCCGCCATAAATACACTGCGGATCCATAATTATATTGACAAAGAGATATAGCCACCAAATATACAATGTGGATCTATATTCACATGACCTAAACTGGTCGCAGCCACGAAGAGTACACAGTGGAGCTGCGAGATGTCAATACATAGCCATGACCAATACAAAGTGGATCTATGTAATAGTATATGTGTCAATATTCAAAAGAACCTCTGTCACAACCTGGGAAAAGTACATACAAGAGTGAAGACTCAACCCAGGGTATTCTTACCAATCCTGATGTAGTATGAATCTAACCATGCGAATAGATGTTTTGATGTCGAACATGGCAGAAACCACTTGATTACCGGTCAATGAGGTAAACCGTTAACAAGCCCGAGGGAGATCACCATTGATGTCGATGATTCCCAAGGTACTTAGTACATTCCAACTAACGTGAATAGATGAGCTGAAGTTAAAAATCCATGGAATCATTTGATCAGAGGTCAATGATGTTAACCAACTATCGGACATGGGGAGGCCTGCCATTAAGGCATGCAGGTCCCAAGGTACTAATTGGTTTCTAGGTCTAATCCTTGGATAATGTGTTGAGGTCGACAGGGCTAGAATTGTCGCAGGAGGGACTTAATGTATCCCCCATCAACAACACAAAATTGACACAGAGATGTAATTGGTGGATCAAAATAATATGGACTGACACAGGTATTGAAACATGGATTTGTGATGGTTGACTTTCGAGGCAGATACCTCCCTTGAACACTGAGGCACGACAACATAAACATGACATGGACCAAAAATTGATGATGTAGTGGATGTTGTGACTTTCGTCAAGTGACCCAAAGGAGTAAAAGAAACTCAGAGGATTGGCTAAGTGCAGAGGTTCAACGGATTAAAATGCATGCAAAGATAAAGTGTCGTGTTCAAGGGCAACTGTAAGGATTACTAGTGACGTTCTCAAAAACGACTTGGCTTGCTTCTTTCAATTTTTCCCTCATCCAGATAGACGAGTACCTCTTTTTGATTTAACTAGCTCGAGGAGGGTAACACATGCTCGATATAACTCACCTTCGGTAAGTCCCCCTTCCTTTGTTAACGAACCAAAAGAAGTAAGGGTTCGATCCCGTATGGGCCCTTCAATGCATGATTGTTTTAACTAGTCCATAGAAGGTAAACTCGGTAGTTTTTCATTTTTAGAGAGTCTGAAAATGACTTAAAGAAGACTCCAATGTTGTCATTTTTCATAATGTTAGTCTTGTGAGGCCAAAAAAGAGATAAATTATCACTCGAAAGACGCCCTTTCAAACCTTTTAACGAGTGGGAAAGGAAGCAAGGTCACTTGACAATCTTTTCATGTTTAGAGAGTCTGAAAAGAGCTTAAAGGAGACTCCAGGGGGTTTCTTTTTCATGTAGCCATGTGGGTCCGAAAAAGAGATAAAAGTTTACTCAGTGTGTTCTTATATTTTCAAGCTTGAGAACGAGCTAAGACTATGCTCATGGATATGACAAGGTGAAAAAAACAATCAAAACTGCTCCGAAATCTGTCAACAATGTCAAAACTGCAATCCAGAGGTTTAGTGAGGCCGACATATTTTTAAAGAAACCCAACAGTAACTATACCTTATGAAAAATGAAAATTTATAAATATTAATACAAGGAAAAATTTTAAATTACCATTTCATTTGCATAAGGATTTGTAGCAGTGGAGATTCACATTTTGGAGGTGGATCTTGTTTTGCTCGGCACCGGAGCTACGGTCGATCATTTCTCTCACCGTTTGGACCAGGTAATTCCTTGTTTCTTCGTCTTTCAATTACATGGTCTACAATTTGTTTTCAAAGCAATATTTGAATAAAAAAATGAAGCCCTAGGTTGTCCAAAAAGAAAATCAAATCGACCCTTCTTCAAAACGATGGGAAAAAGACACCCATTTACAAAAATGCCTTCACAAGGTCGTGGCATGAATGCCAACGTGTTGATGCATGAGTGGGTAAGTCGTTTTCCCCAAGGAATACAATAGGAAACCCAAAAAACGTCCATGCAACCATCAAACCGTGGGTGACACTCTTTTTAATTTAAAAACATTTTTATTATTGGCTATGAGACTGCGTTGAAGAAATGATGAGCAATAGAAGGGGCGTGGGTCTTTTGAACAACATAGATGATGAATTTCAAGTTTTTTCAATTACTTAAAAAATTGTCGAAAGTGCGACTAATGAAGTTTTTGTGTTGTTTGCAGGTGATTTCGGCAACAACCATGCTTGAATGGAAAGAACGGGAGCATGAGCTCGACGATGTGACTGCTTTATGGAGTCCTCACACACAGGCCACATTGAGAGATTGTGGTCTTCTCAAATTCTTTAAGCTGCAAAAGATGAAGAAATAAATCCTTCTGCTTGAGCATATGATCAGTTTGTGGGATGTTGCGGAGAAAGGGTTCCGAATTGGAACACAACTTCTAACCATCGAGTTGGAATATGTGTACTTCTTGACTAGCCTCTCGAAAAGAGGGGTTCCTATAGATTTTTTCGGATAGAGGGCGCTTCCTGAACCCGTGGATGTGTACCTGGCACGTCATTGTGTCCCAGGAGAGAGACTGGTGGGAGGTAGAATCCCCATCAAGGATATCAGATAAATACCCCTTCGATCTATTGTGTTTTCCATCATGAGTGTAAGAGGAAGCACCAGCACAGATATGGTGTCAAGATCACAGGTAGCCTATGGTGTATAGTGTTTAGAGCCAACACTGTTTAACTGGAGCACAAGGTTTCTTCAGAACGTGAAGGAACAGATTTCGAGATGTAGAATGGAGAAGAAGTAGTTTGGATATGGTTATTTCTTGGTCACATTCTTCTTAGAGAACATCCCTCAGATGCAGCCTCAGATAGTATTGGCGGTATGACCATTCGGAGAACCACAGATGGAGTGATGGACTAGTCTGTCTCCGAGACTGGTGGCAGAGTCAGAATTTCACTTCATAGGTGACTTCTTCGCTTGGTTGAGACACCAATATCTTTGGATAGAAGACTTCCCATATGCCGAGGTGGACTTTCACGAGAGTATGGATCTAGTTCTACCAGAAGGAGAATCTTGGTATGTGTCAGGTAAAAGACCAAAAAATACTTGCCAAGTGTTTTTTTTATATTTTATAATGTATATATATATATTTTTGGGTACATAGAAGAGTCTCTAGTGGATGTATCATTTTCAACAAGTAGACAAGGGAGCAGTGCATCCGATTGAGATACCAATACTAGGATGTCACGGGAATGCTCAGGTTGCAGTAGGTCCAGGGGCACTAGTGATAGGTCTCCAGGAGGTTGAATGAAACCTCCAAGGCCTTACGATGGGTATCCCCCCTCTACGGAGGCAAGACGTGCCCTTACATATGAAGAGACACACAGTGGGGGTGCCTGAGAGTATTAACTCTCTACTAAGATGAGTAGTTCACGCGGTGATGTGTTACTCACAACATAATGCAGTGTCGAGAGATTAGAGTCTCTCTGATGATTGTATGTTTTCTATGACTTGTCAGACGATGTTGTATGGGTGTGAAGACCCAAAATGTTTCTCTTCCAAATAATTTTTTGATGTAATCAAACATTTTCAGTCACGCTATATATATATATATATATACAGTTCCGAGTTTTTACAGTGCCAAAAGATTTTTCAAATGATGATGTTTTTAATGTGATGTGTTTTTAATTTACATGTGGTGTACAATTTCTTTCCTTCATGAAATCTTATCTATGTGTGAGATACCGATCCATGATGTAATTGGCTAATGAATTTGAAATGTTATTGAGTTCTCTTGGAATATGTCTGTATTTGATGTAATCAAACATTCGTTCAAGGCGATGAACCTGTAGGTGGAGAAGTAGCAGGATAAGATTACGAATAGCGTAGACACGATTAAGTTGACAGACCACGAGTTGTGAGTCTAGGTTAATGATCATACGGGAGACACCTAGGGAGGAGGCTTGGGTCAAAAGTCTGATGACAGCATGATATTCTACCATGTTGTTAGTCGCTGATCCTTAGCAAATACCTCATGAACTCACCAACTCATTAGATTGGTAAATGACCCATGTTGCAGAAGCAATGTTTTGGGTGTGTCGACTAGTGCCATCTGCAAATCCAACAAAGATAGGAAAGGAAGACATCATTTGCGCATGAAAACAAAAGACACAGTATGAGTGGAAAAGGTAAAAATCTAGCACGCAAAATAAAAAGACACACCAAACCAAAATACAATAATGTACAAAGCACACATGCAAGGTGATCTAGGCATAGTACTTTTTAAGTTAAAGCCCATTCTGGGGCTCTCCCATGGGGATTCCATCATAATCAACTAACTCATAGGTGCCTCTGTGCAAAACATGTTTTAAAATGTAAGGGTCATGCCATAGAGGTTCTAACTTACCTGTCCCTAACTTGTCATGAGCCTGGTTATAGACAAGGACTAAGTCTCCTTCTGTAAAAGTCCGAGGATGAACAGATTTGTCGTATTGATTTTTTATCCGTTTTTGGTGTGTCTCGTTAACAAGAGCGACATCACGACGTGTTTCTACTAGCCTAGTCAAATATAAGAAATTTTCTTCTTCAACAAAAGTATGGGGTAGGAGTTCTACTTTGAGTTTCATAGATGGAATCTCACACTCGATTGGTAAGAAATCTTCTATGCCATACACTAACTGGAAAGGACTAAACCCAATTGCGGTTTTTACGAAAGTACGGTAAGCCCAGAGAGCGGAGAAACGTTTTATATGCGAGGATGTCTTGTTTTCCCCTACCATCCGTTGAATCATGGTTTTAAGGACCTTGTTGATGGCTTCAACTTTTCCGTTCGCCTGAGGGTAGTATGGGGATGCATTTTCATGGAAAAAACCCAACTTGGCATGCAACTCACTCACCATATGGTTCTTGAAGTGTGAACCATGATCAGTAACAATGGCGCATGGTACACCAAAATGAGTGATGATGTGGTTAAAAATTAAAAGAGTTGCGGTACGACCATCGTTCAGAAAGGTAGGCATAGCCTCAGCCCATTTCGTAAAGTAGCAGTGCCCCCCGGCTGAGGTAGGATTACACTGCATGAAATCAATACCCCTTTTTGAAAAGGGGTCAATGGAGATAACAGAGCAGGGTGGGTGCATGCCTTTTTGTTAAAAATTTGGCAGTGTGGGAATTTTTTGACTGCCTCAATACAATCTTTGAAGATCGAGGGCCAAAAGTAGCTAGTACGTAAAATTTTCTGGGCTGTGGTCATCCCAGAAAGATGACCTCCAGAGGCTCCAAGGTGACAGTCATTCAGAACACGTTCAACCTCTTCATGAGTCAAAAATTATCATAGGATAGTATCAATACCATGACAGTACAAAGTGTCGCCGATGATAAGGTAATGATGATAATGGTGATAGATACATCGATGCTCTTCATGAGAAATATCAGGCTGAAAATGTTGGGTTTGGAGATAAAGGAGGATATCTCCATACCAAGGATTAGACGTGCTAATGAGGAATATAGTTTTGTTAGGGAGAGAATATTTTGGCTCAATATCTTCATCAGCGTGGGGAAGATAGCAGATAAGCTCTGCAAACACCAAGGACTTTTTGGCTTTGGACTTCGTAAATTCAAGATCGAATTCCTAAAGGATGATGATCCATTTGGAGTATTTTCCCCCAAGCACTTGACGTGTTAAGATATGATACATGGGGTTTGATTCCGCAATAACAGTGGTGGTGCGTAACAGGATGTAGTGGAAATATCTCTAGATAGCGATAATGGCTGCCAGAGCCAACTTCTCTACATGTGAATATTGGAGCTCAGGTCCAGATAGACTCTTTCTCATTTAATAGATAACATGCTCTTCACCGTTGGGGTCCTCCTGAACTAACACCACCGCAATAGTGGAAGTAGAGGCAACAGGTAAAGGATGTAGTCCTTTGTATAATCCAAAGGATGCAACAAAGGTGTGTGGGTCAAGGTGTGCTTGACAACATCAAACGATCATTGGGCAGTGTCATCCCAGATGAAAGGGGTGTTTTTCTACAACAATCTCATGAATCCTTTAGTTATCTCAGCGTAGTTACAAATGAAACGATGAAGGAAGTTTTCTTTCCCTTGCAAACTTTGGAGTTGGGTCAAATTAGTAGGTAGGGGTAAAGCTAGAATAGCCTTAATCTTCAAGGGATCCACCCAAATCCCATCCTTAGAGACAATGAAACCGAGGAGTCAACTGGATTCGACAACAAAAATGCACTTATGTGGGTTCAAACGGATACGATAAAACCGACATCAAAGAAAAATGGCCCGTAGGTGATCAATATGATCTGATCGATTGGATGAGTGGGTAGGTAAGTCGTCGAGGTAAGGTTCCACAATATGTTTGATATCTTGAAAGGTGTATGACATGGCCTGCTGGAAAGTAGCACCAGCATGTTTTAGACCAAATGGTAGCTTCCGATAGGCAAAAGTTCCCCATGGGTAGATAAAGACTGTCTTATTTTGATCAGCAGGTGAAATTTCAATTTGGTTATATCCTGAGAAACCATCCATAAAAGAGAAAATTACGCTACCAGCACAATTATCAATGATCTGGTCGATGAAGGGAATAGGGTAGTTGTCCTTTGGACAAGCCTTATTGAGATCCCGATAGTCAATGCAGACACGAATGGTCCCTTACTTTTTGGCAACTGGAACAAGTTTGGAAACCCATTCCATCAGGGGGATAGGATAGATAAAGCCAGATTTCAAAAGTTTCTCAACTTCTAGCTTTATAGCCGCGATTTTCTTGGGATGAATTGGGTGGAGTTTCTGTCGAACAGGTTTTGCACCTGGGTAAGTTTTAATTTCATGCATAACGATCGAGGGGTCGATCCCTGGCATTTCTTCGTAGCTCCAAGTGAAGACATTGCGAAAATATTTAAACAGGACGGTGTAAGAGACCACCTTCTCAAGCGTGCAATTAGCACCGAGGTTAACATTTTCTACAATG
Source organism: Picea engelmannii (assembly GCA_009831015.1). NCBI lineage: Eukaryota > Viridiplantae > Streptophyta > Pinopsida > Pinales > Pinaceae > Picea > Picea engelmannii. The sequence continues at coordinate 117,498 of ML795990.1, forward strand.
CCTTCTTTGATCAAAATATCAATAACGATCGTAGTAGAAATGTTACCTAGATTCCCCTCAGAAAGAGTATCTTGTGTGAGGATGGGAGATTGTGGAATATTGGTAACGTCAGGAGAGAAGACATAGTGTATGTGTTTTTGAATTTCTTCTAGAGGTGAAAGAAAAGAGGATCGATGATGGCTATCATCTTGAGGTACGTCGTTAATGGTAAGCATTTCCATTATAGATTCGTTGGAAGGAAAAATTTGGGAAATGTAATCGATGGCAGATGATAGGGAATTTAACCATGATGGCATCGAGTAGGTATTGCGCACCAATAGATGTGGGTCATCCGGGGAGGGAGAGGAAGATTGAATATCAACATGTGTGGCCTCGTCTGGGCTAAGTTCCATGGTGTCACTGAGCACATCGAATTCCATAGGACTAGGCACAATCCAAGGGTCAGATGATTCCAGAGATTGATAAGCTGTAGTCAAAATCATATTGATGGTGGAAATATGATGTGTGGTGGGTGAAAGTGGTGTAGGGAAGTTACCCATAAGGCTAGAGTATTTCAACAAGCCAACACCAATGCATTCATACATAATTTTGTGGTCTCCCAAAAAAGGAGTGTTGTTGGTAGCAGGAATGCGAGCATCGGGTGTACAAAAATCTAATTGGTCGATGGTGACAATTTTGCCTTGATGAGAGAATTGTACACATCGAAACACTGACGAGGCGATGACAGTCATAGCGTAGAACCAAATTCTTCCGAGTAACAGGTTGCAATCGAGGGGGGCATCAACCACCTCGACATCAACGGTAATGGTTTTTCCGCCCAACTGAATGGCTAAGGACTGTAAAAGTCCATGAGGATGAAAACCATGCCCATAGAAAGCACGTAACATCATCAAGGATTTGTTAAGGGCAGGTGATTTCAAGCCTTTCCAACAAGACAAAGGCATGACACACATAGAGGCTTCCTCATCCAAGATAGTTCGGTGGATTTGTTGATTATGAACAACAACATCGATTTGAAAATCTAGTTGGTGGGAGAGTCGAGACTTATAATCATCTAGATTAAACGTGATATTATTAGATGAATCGAGATCAAAAGTGTGAATGGAAACCAAGAGTGTTCTACTTTGAATAGGACAGTGTTGTAGAACTTCCAAACCGGATATAGAAAACGGTGCTTGAGCCAAATCTTCAACAATGTTGTAGTTTTGGGCAGCTCGTGAACTAGGATTGAAGGTAGATTTCCGAATAGTGCTCTTAGGAGGGTGTAATATGGATTCAAATGAAGGTTTCTCGATCTGGAGTGATCCGGACGGAGGACTAACGGAGGATGGTGATGGGTCTGGTAAATAACCGTTAGTGGCCTTTGGTTTATCAGGTTTAACTAGTGTGTCATATGTCATGGTGCGAGTGGTCAAATCAATCCCATTAAACATGTAAATATGGGCATTTGTGGAGGCCTCATCATGGGATTTGCTGGATGTTCCCCCAAGAGTGGGGGTTTGAGCAACCATTGATTTCTTCTGTGGAAAAGGATGAGTAAGCATGATGGGTTGTGAATTTCCTTTAAAAATTTTGGCCACTTCATCACGATGTGGACAATATCAGGTGTAGTGATGATCACCACAAATGAGACATGGGAATTTCGGTTTCCACTATGGTTGTTTTTCGGCAGCAGGGGTTTGAGTTTGATTTTTTGGTTGTTCATTGTTATTGTTTTTCTTTGGTTTATTTCTCATCTTCTTCTTACCTCCGATTTATTGTGAAGTGGTAGATTGGACTGCATTCACCTCAGATATCTGAGTTTGAGGGGAGGTAGAAGAGGGTGTGGTCGAACTGGGAGTAGATGTCGAAGTGGACTGCTGGGTTGTTCCAGTCGACAGAGACGTAGATTGGGTTCTGATGGAGCCAATGACTCCATCCACGTGTGAAGTAGACAACGGTTTGGATGGATCAGTAGTGGCATGGGTGGCATTGGGTATCAACTCGTACAAAGTGCCCGATTGGGAATAAACCAAATCTAGGTACTGGGCTCGAGCAATGGCCTCTTCCTCAGTAACTACACCACCCATGGAAACGTCATGAACAATCGGGGGTAATAGCAATTTGGTGAACCATTTCACTAATAATTGGTCAGGAATGATTGCTTTGATCAACCTTTGTCTTTGTCTCCATTCATGAATATGATCGGAGATGTGCACATAGTTCGTTTGACGAAGGGAGGTCAAAATTTCGGTACCCATCTCGTAACAAATAGGTAGTTGGAAGTGCGTGAGGAAAGACATGGAAAGGGAGTTGAAATCTTGAGAAGAACCATGTGGTAGTTCGATATACCACTTGGCTCCCAAACCCGTAAGTGTTCTCTGGAAGAGATGCAAACATACATAATTTTCCATCAAGGAGTTGGATGAACACCATAAATGGAAGGTCATGAGATGGTTGTTTGGATCTTCTCCAGATTTGCCATCAAATTTAGGGATATTGGAAGGGAATTTAGCCAGGATCACTGGCCAGTAAGGAAAATGCAGTATAGGATCATTAATTAACCGGGATAACTCTGGGAGATCCACAGTCGCAAGGAATGGTAGTTGATGGTTAACCTGAGGGTGATACTGGTGTGGCATAGGGACACCAATAGGACTGTAGACTGGGTTAGGTGGATAATTGTATCCAATAGGTCCTCTTGCATATGGTTTTTGCTGACCAGTGTACCCAGAGTTCGAAGGAGGTTGAGGAAAATTTGCATAAAGAGAATAACCTGGTGGGTTCTGAGCGTGATAAGTCGGATAATTTACTTGCCCAGGGGGAGGATAAACATTTTTCCCTTGGGGAGGGTAAGAATTCGATCCAGGAGGTGGATACACATTAGGCCTGTGGGAAGGATAAACATTTGACCCTTGGGGAGGATAAGGTTGTGATCCTTGAGGACTCTAGGTGGTGTTTGGGATGCCCGTATAAGGTTATCTATAGGATAGTCCGGAAGGAATAGGATTTGATACTCCTCCTTGTGGTTTATGATATGAATGCCCCCTAGTGTGGGGTTCAGTAAATGTTCCCCCTGAAGGTACACCCCATGGTTGTGAAGGGTTTCCATGAAATGTAGGTTGTCCCCCTTCCAGCAGTGGATTAATGACCGGGGTATGACCCGAAAAAGAAGGTTGTCCCCCAAGAGGAACCTAAAAAGGGGGATGTCCCCCACGAGAGGTAGGCTCGCCATAGGATGGTGGTCCTATAGGAGGGACATGTCCACTAGATAGTGGTTTCCCTCCAGTTGGTCCTGTTTGGTTGGCAGGGGTCTGTGTTCTCCGGCGCCAAGATGTCCCATCAAAATTGGGTGGGACATGCGGAGCTGTAGGGTTGAAGTTTGTAAAAATGAGAGTAGGTATCGAAGTGACTTAGGTGTGAGTAGGGGTGATGAGTCAAGTTTTAGGGTGGACTTGTGCCGACGCAATAGTAGAGTTAATAACCTGATCGATGGGGTGATTGATAGTTTGACCAGATGGTCCTGTTTCATCAGTAGGAGGGTCATGAGGATTAAAATTTTGTCGAATAGACTCAAAATTCTCATAGATATCACGTCCTGATGAAGTCCTCCATATAGAACGAGCATGTGTGGGATTTGTGTTTACTGTAGTGGCAGGACGAACGGGAGTCATATAGTCATCACTGAGGATTGTCTCTGTAGATCCCATGTATGTTTTGATAACACCTCTCTTGGGTAATCATGTTATCTCTTCATCTATGACATTACCACAGGAGTCTAAATGAAGAAACAATGGTTTGAGAGGGGTTTTCGACATAGGTGTAGTGTGAAGGGTAGGATTCTTATCCATAACCAAAGCACTTTATGGATTATCTAACGGAGGAGCGACAACACTCTCAGTGTGAGATTGATTTTCTACCTCTCCACAGTAGTTATCTTCCAAAGAATTAGGACGTAAGTGTTGGTAGCCTTCTGGAGGCAATCCTTGCATCCTATGTGAGCGACAAAGACCTTTATTATGTATAGGCTCAATTGTGGAGAATAACAACACACTCTAAAAACTTAGGGCCAACTAATGAAAAGAAACAACATTCACTAAAAATATAGGAATCAATACCAATCAAACAAAATCTTCTCTCGATGACGATACTAGTTGGTGATGAAATCCAATGTCGGGTGATCAAGTCAAGAAGGGGATAGGAATTGGTGGAATAGTTATGATGGCGACCTGCTTAACGAACTTACGCCTTGGTGCAAGCTTCCACGAAGTAATTGTGGATTTACCCTCCAAGGAGCCCGAGTGAGTTTGACCATCGTCTGTTCCAGGTACAGCGAAGACTTCCCTTCACTATCACCTCATGTAAGTACCTAAAGATTATGGCAACTAAAGACACCAACTCGCAGTCAGCCCCTGGGTGGGTACAATCAATAGTTGAGTCCAAATGTATGGTTAGGATAACAAGTCCAAAATAAACTCGAGAGGCTCCCACACATAATTGTGGGTATACCTTCAAGTGACCCCCAATATATGATCTGACTACTACAATTAGTCAAAACACGGAGGGATAATCTAAGTAGCTCTATCGAATGCGACCTCGTGCGTAACCCCTATGTGAGAGGGGGATCCCAGAAAGTCTATATGACAATTGGATTTTCTCTCCCTATCGCAAGATGCTATTGTTTGTTTTGAATACTTTGGAGAGTTGTACTCACTGCCTAATCCAAAGCACTAACCCCAGTCTAATGTTGGTGGAAGATTCTAAAAACAAAAAATGTTCTAGATTGATTTTAATTAGCATTCATTTTATAGTTATTCTTTAAGTCAGGGATGTATGAGAGTGAAACGGATGATGTTAAGACTCAAGTCCCAAAAATGCATAAGAAATGATGAATAATCTTTCCGTTCAATGAATAGCTATTTAAGGGAAGGAAGGAATTGTTCTTTTCACTATTAAACACTATTGTGCAACATCCTCATATAGTTGTTCTTCAATCAACTCTAATGCAATGCTAATTTTTTTTCAGAAAACCTTTCGAATATGCAAACCAATCACTAAGATGTATCTTTGTTGTTTGTATGCGAATGATGATTAATTCAATGCAAAACTCCTATTACTAATGAACCTTTTAGATAAAAAATATTTGGACAAGAATATGCATATTTCGCACAAACAACACACCCTCTTGCTATGATTAACAAGAAAAAAAGAAAACAAAGCAAATAAAAAAATCTCAAAAAAAAGAAAGATGCTAAGAAAAAATGACCTCAAAGAACTAAATGAGATGATTCATAGATTTTTGATGTCCTTCACTATAGTTTCCACTTAGTCAGATAAGAGAGAAGAAAGCAGTGGATTGATTCCAAGTTCTCAACAGAAGAAAAACTCAAAATAAGGAGGAAGTTCAAAAAATATGAACGACAAAGTGCTTGTTTCTCAGAAAGTAGAGTGTCGAAGGTCAATAGGAAGATGTATTGAAGTACAAAGGAGCTGAGCAATGGTAAAAGTAGAGATTGGACTTCAGAAAAGACAATCCTGGAAGGTTTTTGTTGGTCACTATAATTGCTTAATTAATTTCAAACAATCAAGTGAAACATAAATTATCAACCCAGGGAAGTCTTTTGTTTCAAAGATAGCCACGCACTATATATGCTCAATTCCAAAAGAAATTAGTGTTGTAGTAAAGAAAATCATTCTATCTATACTTGCTGAAATAAACTGAAGCCTTGAATTAAATCACAGGAAAGCAATCTTCCTATTGCAATTCTTTATAGTTCAAATTACGAATCCTGGATTACATTTTAAAATAACATTGCAATGGGAAAGAACAACTGTCTTGCAATCAGAGAACAAGACCCTTACTCTCAAACGGAGGCTCAGTATTAACACTCTTTCATGAAAACAATAATGCAGAAAACAATAAACTCTATCTAACAGAGAACAAAGAACTTAGTTCCTTTCTGTCTAAGCAGGAGCCTTGGGCCTTACTTCTGTTTAGCACACTTGTGAGATTGAAGTCTATAGAGAACAGGGTAATCTGATTCCTTTCTTTCTAAGCAGGGATCTCTAACCCAGTTTCTGATCAACACAGGAAAAGTACACAGCGAATAGGATGTTTTGGTTCTTTCCTTTCTGAGTAGGAACCCTTAATCCAATCCCTGGTTAACACACTTGCAGAGGTGAAAGGAAATCTACAGAGGACAAGGTGTTGTAGTCCCTTCCTGTCT
>ML795990.1:141783-151882 GCA_009831015.1 Picea engelmannii
TGTGTGGATCCTTGCCACCCAGATCTGCTTGCTGCTTAACCATAGGTGCATTTGTACCCCGAACTTAGGGTAAGTGGGTTTTTACCCGCTCCTTCACATTTTCTCCCCCCTTACAAGAAATTTCTCTAACATTAGGCTCCATTGGGGATAGAGTTGTCCTTGTGATGCTCTAAGGACTCTTTTGCAGATCTACTACCTTGGTGTTGGGCTATGGAGTCATTTATTAAGCCGAAAATAGAAAACAATATTTACAAAAACAAAGGAGTCGTCGGCGGCTCAAAAAAAACATTTTTTTAAGAAATGCCCATTTACTGGGCTATCAAAAACTTGTTCACCTTCCAAATCCTACAACCTGTAAGTGTTGTTTGAAAATACTTCAGAGATATTGAAAGGCCCAAACCAGAGGGCATCAAACTTACTGTGTTTGCCTCTATCCTGCCTAGGTGCATCCGATTTGAGCACAAGATCGTCCAGTTCAAAATCTTTCTTTCTGCTCTTCCTGTCAAAGGCATTCTTGATCTTTTGTTGATGACTGTAGGCCTTGTTCATTGTCTGCTCCCTGATCTGTTGCACCTCCACCATTTGATGAATCCTTATGACCATATGGTCAGGTTCTCCTTCAAGGTCTTGAAATGATTTCTCCATAGATAACGTGAGTTGAGTGGGAAAAACAGCTTCTGTCCCGTAAACCAGTTGAAAAGGTGAGATGCCCAGGGACCTCTTTGTTGTCACCCGATCAACCCATAGAGAAAATTTGAGCTTTGAATCCCAGGCCCTTTTATTGTCTTCCAACAATATTTTAATGAGCTTGATCAGGACTTTATTAGAAGAATCTGCCAGTCCATTTCTTTGAGGATAATAGGGAGTGGAGTGAACTAGGGAAATATCAAACTATTCACAGAACTTGACCAGAGGCTCAGACCTGAAAGAGGCGAAATTATTGGTGACAATTCTGCTAGGGCAACCAAATCTGGCTATGATGTCCTCCAGGAAGCTAATAATTACTTTGTGAGAAGTACTCCTGGTGGGGATAGCTTCTATCCACTTAGTGAAATAGTCTGTCGCAATCAGGATCCATCTATGTTGGCCACTTGAGGGAGTATGAATTTCTCCAATGAAGTCCAATCCTCACTGCTGAAAAGGTGTTGAAACTACTACAGGATTTAATGGCTGATATTTGAGTTGTTTCTTTCCTGAGAACTTTTGGCATTTGATGCAATCTTTGATTTCTCTGTAGACATCAACGAATGGGGTGGGCCATTAATATCCAACCCTGAGGATCTTGTGAGCCGTGGTTTTCCAAAAATGATGCCCCCCATAAAGGCCGCTATGGAAATCAAACGTAACTCTCTGGGCTTCTTGCGCGTTCAAGCACCTTAAAAATATCCCTAGAGGGTCTTTCCAGTATAAGGCTTGGTCAATGAGGCAATATTTGACTGCCTTGATCTTTAAAGCTCTTGCCTTAATTTTTCCCATTCCATTAGGAGGCTTCAACTCTCACAGAAACTACAATATATCTCTATACCAGGTGCATTCTGCTAGAAATAGGTCATCCTAAGAACCTTTGTTGGACAACTCAACTTGCTTATTTTCTGAACGAGCATTGACGAAGTTGATCCCTAAGGCTTTGCAATTGGATTCATCTAGCAACTTGGATAAACCCTGCCCCTTTATCAACTTGGTGGGTTTGATATCCAGATTAAACTCCAGGATCTTGGAAATCCACTTACCTCTTCTCCCATATATGTCGGGCTGTACAAGGATGTCCTTCACAGAGGCTGAAGGAATGTATGCAGTGACCTTTGAGTGCAAGACATAGACTCTGAAATCTTTGAGTGCTTTCACCAAGGCATAGGCCTGCTTCTCCATGATCTTGTACCGGACTTTTGCATCTCTCAATGCCTTTGTAAATAATGAAATGGGTTGTTCTCGCCCTTTCTCATTTTTCTGCAACAAGACCGCTGGTACTGTATCATAAGAAGAAAAAGAGAAAATCAGGAAACCTTTGGAATAATCAGGACTCATCAGCACAGGTGCCTCAGTCAATGCCTTCTTTATTTGGATAAAATATTCCCTGGGTTCAACAGTCCATTTAACTTCATTTTCCTTCCTGAGCATGGTTGTGATGTGTTTCACCATCTCAGCGAAATTTGAGACAAACCTCCTTAGAAAGTTAATCTTCCCTAAAAAAGCCTGAACTTCCTTTTTAGACCGGGGAAGTGACAGGGTATGAATTTCTTCTACCCTGCTGGGATCAATTCTTACTCCTTATGCTGATACTATATGACCTAACAGTTTCCCCTCCTTCATAGAAAACAAAGATTTCTTGGGGTTTAAAGACAGGCCAAACCTTCGACACTTCAAGAAAACTTTCCTCAGGTGATAACAGTGCTCTTTGTCTGACCTGGAGAAGATTGTGATGTCATCCAGATAAATCACCACAAACTGATCTTTCTCCCCAATGAAGGCTATATCCATGGATCGCTGAAATGTCACTCCTGCATTCATCAATCCAAAAGGCATTTTGGCATACATGAATGTGCCCCAAGGAGTGGTGAAAGCCGTTTTTTCTCTGTCCTCGGGCATGATTGATATTTGGTTATAACCAAAGAAACCATCAATCATGGATATCCTAGATGCACCAGTTACCCTATGCAATATGTGCTCCATGTTGGGCAGGGGATAATTGTCTTTCTTTGAGCTCCTGTTTAGGTTTCTGAAATCAACACAGAGCCTAATTTCTCCACTTTTCTTCCTCACTGGGACCAAATTGGCCACCCATTTAGAATATCTCAAAGGGACAATAATTTGGGCATCTAACAATTTCTTGACTTCTCTCTCCATGATGGGTAGCAACATGGGATTTATCTGTCTCAACTTCTTCCTAAATGGCTTAGCCTCTTCTTTCAGTGGGATCTTGTGCTCAATGACGGATGTGTCATAAGTCTTGAGGTCTTAATAGGCCCATGCAAACACATCAGTGAATTCCTTTAATAACTCAGTATATTCCACCCTCTGTTCATTGGTCAGGCTGCTTGATAATTTGACAAACTTAGGCTCCTCCTGCGTGCCAATGTTACACTCAGATATATCAACATCTCCTCCTGAAACATTACCTTTTACTGCCACGTCATTCCCATCGAACAGTCTTTCTAAAGGGACTAGTCCCCTTGGAATGTGATTACTGGGCAACTGAACAATATGGTGATTAACAATTTTATTTAAGAATACCTTAGAAGGAGGGTCATCTTCGGGACCAGGTTCCTGATCAATGTGCAATGCAGAAAACTCATCGACAGACTAAAGAAATTTTTCGATTTCAAGATTGTCTTCAAATACTTTCCAATGCTTCACATTGTCCAGGATGGATGGCCTATATCTTATCTCGACCCCACATGTGATCTTCGACGATGGATGGATCTTGAACATACTAGCTGAGACCGCTAAGGAATCATCCGAGGTATTCTCTTCCCTTGGGACAAAAGAAATGTTGAAAGATGAGAAGAAATTATCAATTAGGTCCCATACCTTGTTTCTATAACTCCTGAGCTGAGGATGCTTGGCCCGATAAACAGTCCTGACCTATTGGATTATCAATTCCGCATCTTCGAACACTGCCATCTCCCTTATTCCCATTTCTTTTGCAGCCCTCATACCCAGAATAAGAGCTTCATATTCTGCCACATTGTTGGTGGTTTCAAATTCCATCTTGTATGACAGGGATATGGTCTCTTGATAGGGCGATATGAAAATCACTCCAGCACCTGCGCCTATACTGGAGGAAGCTCTGTCAAAGAACATCTTCCAAATGGAGGTGGTTGGAGGAGGTATCTCCTTATTAAGAATGGGCTGCTTTCTGATCTATAAAGGGGCCTCAGGAGTTTCGGTGATCTGTAACAAACTAGACCCTAAATTAGTGTCAAGTGCAAAGATGGCGTGATTAGTGGGGTTTGCTTCATCACTGACAATATAGGCTAGCTGGGCTTCTTTGTAAAACCTCCCGTGTTCCCCTCCAAAGACTGGAATGGTGGCATATGTGAGATCCATCTGTAATGTTCCTCCAAGTCTTTTAATCCAAGACCTAGACAACAACATGCCAAACTTGGGGGGAACATCAGCTACCACAATGTCCCTGACCACACTCTTCATTGGCAGCTGAAATAAAGAGACCACCAGATCTTTGATGACTCCAAGACATTGCACCCTCCTTGAATCAAAAGAGTAAAAATCATGATAGGCCTTTGTCACTTTCAGTCCCAACTCTTCCATGACTATTTTGGGCATAAGGTTGTGGGAAACTCCTGAATCCATGAGGAAATTATGCAACACTTTATCATGTATGTCAAGGGAGGTGTAGAAAGGAGGGGATGAATCATCTTTGTCTTCTACCATGGGACCTAGGATGACTGCTGTCTTCTCATCTTGAAGGTTCACTGAGTCAGAGGGAGGTTGGGGGGACTTAGATTGTAGCAGCTTGGAGAAGGACCTTTTGAAGTCTTCATTTTTAACTAGCTCTGAGAGGGGGACGAGAATTTTGATCTTTTGATTTTCATGCTCAAAGTTAAAGGAGGAAATAGGCTTAGGAGCTTCCCTTACCTCAGAGACAATTTCTTTGACTGCTAGCGAAGCATTCTGAGTTTTCTTTTCCTTAGTAGTGGTTGATGCAGATTTAGTAGGCCTTTCTACTATGAGGGGCTGGTCTTGGATATCAAAGTCTCCTTCTTTCTTTCTTGACCTGAGATTGTATCTGTTAGAGGTGTGACCAGCCTTTTGTCCTTTACCTAACTCATGGATTTGAATGTTCATCATGGATTCTTCATATGCAGACTGACTCAAATGGGGAAAAGGAGGAGCTTCTTCAACACAGTGAATTTCGGGGTCAAACTCATCTATCTCCTCTCCTCCCTCATGAGTAACCAGGTTATTTTGGAGAGGGGTTTGAATCCTTTGATATTCCTTGTCTTTTCCCTTTGGTTCCCTTGGGAAGGCCTATGGTCCATTGTTATTAGGTCTCCTAAAACCTCTACCATTAGCATTTTAGGGATTTCTGTACATGGGCTTCCCTTCTAACTCCCACCTTTCCATCCTGGTAGAAAGTGATTTTAATACTCTAGTTGTCTCATCTGTCTGAAGGGGCAGGGGAGAGGGACTGGATGGGGAGGATTTAGGCCTTTTTCTAGACGTGTTTCTATTAGCAGTGTTCCTGAGTCAGTCAACAACCAATATGTTAGATTCTACCTCCACGGCTGCATCCTGCATGTGGGCTAGAGTAGTGGCTCTTCTCTCCCTCAGCAGTAGGCAGAAATCGGGATCAAAAGCGCTAGCATAAGTGATCATAGCCGACGCTTCTGAGGGTTTTATCTCAGCGGGGATTTTATTATACATTTTATTGAATCTCTTAGAGAAGTCAGAGACAAACTCTCCTTCCTTTCTCTTCAAAGACCCAAACTCTGTCATGTAATACATGAAGTCTTTTTTATCTCCCCACTGTCTCAAAAAGGCATTATCCAAAGCTTCGATCCCATCAATAGATCTAGGAGGCAAGGCCTTAAACCATTTTCTAGCCTCTCCTTGGAGACTATGGACAAAAATACTCATCCATACGTCTGCATGCATGATAACATTATCATCTGTGAAACTGTAAAAGGCTTCTATATGTTCTTCTGTAGTTATGTCCCCCTCACCTATAAACTTGGGAAGTTGCTTAAGGTAACCATTTGTTGGGAGGGAATTGTGATGCAGGAGCATCTCTCACAACAAGCAAGCTAGCACGAAATGTAATGGATAGTTGGACAAGCACTAGCACAATTTTTTGAATTTTCCTTTGAATTTGATGCACCAAATATAAATGAGATCATTTAATGAAGGCGTCTTGGTATAATGTAATCAGACCTTGAGCGCCCCACTCTTGTATGAAGTAGATGGAGGCATTTATAGTAGTTAATGCAGGTAGATAGGAATTTAATTCTCGATTAGACTGTTTGAGAGCGGAAGAGGGAAACGAGATATAGACACCCTCATTGTGCATTGTAACATTATTCAGGAATAGTTAGAAGTAGGAAGAGCATAGAAGAGAAGCAGAGAGCTGTAGAAGAACACCCATGTACAAATCTTGAATTAATAGAAGAAATTGATTCAGATTCATGGCGTTGTGTTGTTCTCTGTGTATGTGTGTTGATTGATATGCTCATGAATGTTTGTTTCCTGTTATACATATGATTTGATATGCTGTGTATATGATCTCATGTGTTGAGATTGAAGTCTGAAGGGTAGAGATAATTAGTTTCGATTGTTTCTCTATTTGAGCCAGAGTTCCTACAAGGAGTGCAGTTGAAATCGTCCGCAAGGAGTGCATTGATGGAGGGTTCAGATAGATTAACTTTTGTTCTAAATACCCAAAAGTGAATTTGGACACAGGAGCCATGCAAGGAGTGTGCAAGCCAAGTGAAGAATTGGAATTGTGAATTTGAGTGAAGGATTCACAGACTGTTGCTGCAGGCATGCACAGAGTCGAAGAGTTCTCAGATATTTTGAAAATATCTGAAGATTGCCACAAGGATTGTGCACAAGGACCCTCTTTGAGGTTGAAAGTTGTGAGAAGTTTAGGAGGGATAATCCTTTCAAGTTCATCGAAGAGAAGCACTGGAAGATTCATGTCATGGAGTTTTTAAAACAGGCGTTGCATATTTACACCGCAAGCGGACAAATTCCGCAGAGGAATACTTGGTCATTCTCAAGGAATCGCCAAAGGGAGGAAATTGATGATCGGGATCTTTTGGAGAGGATCTGTGAAATTTCGACAGCCGTTGGATCTGCCAAAGAAGAAAGGAGGTTATGACCACGTTTGGAGTTTAAGCTCTAGGAGTCGTGAGTCATTGGATCATTGATTAGTTACCCGTCAGCCGTCGGATCGGACAGGAGATGCACGAGGTTTACCATTGAGATTTGAAAGATCGGTAGTCCTGTGGTCGAATGTTTTTTGACATTTGAAACCCCGAAGTCTCGAGAAGATCTGGACCGTCCATCAGTTGGGACACGTGGCGGAGATTGAAGGCGTCGGGAGTCGGGATATTTGGCATCAGGAAATCAGAGTTCCTGAGGACAAGAAAGTTGGGACATCACAAGTCTCGAAATCCTGGAGAAATCGAGACTGTCCATTAGAGAAGGATGCGTGGTAGGAATCGGTGTCATCAGGGAAAGTCCCAACAGGAAGTTGTTGATCGACTTTTGGGTCATCGGGATATCGGGGATCCTGGTGACAAGGTGTTTATGCATTTTGGAATCGCAAAATTTGAAACCCCGACAAGGATGCAGGTGTCATTGTGGGCCAGCTGTCGGCAGATTAGAGAAGGAAGAAAACTCTGTTGTGTGGAGGACAACTATCAGCCTATCGGGATTTGGAGGATCGAAAATCCCGTGAGCAATTGCATTTGGCATTGGAAACCCTGAAACCCCGATGAGGGATAAGACTGCCGTCACGGGGATAGTGGTCATATGGGCAAGGATTCTAGACAGGAGGGCTAATGCATAAAGAGCACGTCGGATTTCGAGGGATCACGAATCCTGAGGACATTTGCATTTCAACATCGAAAAGTACAAAACCCTGATGGGAGGTATGACTGCAGTCATATAGAGGAGGTCACATGGACCAAGGGTCTAGCCTGGAGGGCTAGCGGAAGTTAGAAGCGCATTGGGATTTTGAAGTCCAAAACCCTGACGAAAGGGATACAAAGCTGTGGTCTTATAGAAAGCGGTCACATGGACTAAAGGCTTAGCCAGGAAGGGCTAAGGTAGTGAAGGAGTGTATCGAGGATCGGTAAAGTAAGTTGTTTGGACATTGCAAGTGCCGGAATCCCGATAGGAAGGAACTCCAATCACAATGTAAAAGGCCAGCGTTGATTTGGAAGAAAGGGAAACCCAGTGAGAGAGTCGCTATGGGTGAAAATTTCCCGATAGGGAAATAGAAGAACCTTTCGGTTCTTCGAGCCGAGGAAGGAGGAACGATCCTGTGAGAGGACGTGCCTTGTGGGCGCGCCTACGTCACATTGAGAGGCTGAGGTAGCATAAGGGGAGAATACCTAGCGGCTATAATAGTCTCCATTATGGTCATAGGGGGATTTGCTCATGCCATGGGAATATTAGGTGGAGGAGAACTTGGAGGAGAAGGAGTGTGAACAGGGGATACCTAAAAAGAGTTTCCTAGAGGAAAGGGAGACAGTGGGGAAAACAGAGAGAGAGCTAAGGGACTTGAATGGGAAGACGATTCTCTCTGTGTAGTAATAGTAACAAAATGAGGGGTGGTGAAATATTCTAAGGTCTGGGGTCTACGCTGGGGCACAGCTTCGGGGGAGAGGGGAGTGACAAGAATCTCTCCTTCTGATGCTAGACCATGAGGGGAAAACTCAGCAGGAACACTCCCGAAATTCAGAAAACGGGAAACCTTAGAAATAGGTTGACTAGGAAGATGAGAATAAGAAAATGGATTTTTTATGGAAGGAGGTGGGGAAATACCTAGTTCAGTGGTGAAGCTTTCTCCTTGAGAGGCCTTCCCTTTTCTGATAATCACCTCTGGATCTTCTTCAGCCGTGGCCAGAGGAAGCTGTGGATGGGACCGCGTGTGTCTACCACTGGAAGCCACAACTAACCCAACAGGTTCACCATAGTGGAGTCGTCACAACGGAGTCGCCAAGTGCACAGTAGCAATCTTCAAGGGCTCTGATGCCTGATGCACCTTCAGAATCAGAAGCTCAATGTCGTTCAATCCCAGGGAAGATTTTCAACTTCATCCCTGTCAACAACACCAAGAATGTTGGCATCAAAAGTCACTCTGGGATTACAGCAGGAGCAGAGCCTGATGCCCATCAGTTAATGTCACGATTTGTTTATGAAAGGGTGATAGAATGGAAGTAAACTCAAAACAATATTGTTTCAACTTTGAAACTAGGCCAGGCATGCATGGGCAAGTGAGGTCTTAGATAAACTTCATACAGTGAGTTGTAGTAAGGGTGAGTAGGGGGAAGACTTGTATCAGAGAGATGCAAAGGTCTGTTGTAAACATCAAGTTTCTAACAGACTGTATGAGAAAGCATCTAAATGCAAGATCTTCTTACATTCAAACGCAGAAAACCAGAGAATACAACAATGCAACAATAAATCCTTTATCATAACATAATTGCAATAATTCATGCGAATCAGTCGATCATGAACTCTCTCAGTATGAGATGAAAAATTAGATGGAGTAAGAAAAACTGTCTGTCATAAAGCAAGAAATCTCACATACAGATGCATAACCAGAGAACTAGAATGTCTGTTAAAACTTTACAATCGGGAGCTTTGTTCTACCATCGATAGATTACAAAATGGCAAAATTGTCTACATATACTCAAAGAAAAATCACAACAGCGAAATCGAGACACTGCATTAAAAACATTGCGTCTGCATGTCCACTGACAATCTGCACATGCAGTCTTTGAACGATCATGCACCTATGGTAGACGCAATCGAACTCCTGACAGTCCTGTGGGTGAACTGACGTGCTTTTAATTTGTCACTGGACTTTCCCTTTATGGCGGAGACGATGTCTAACCACTACCAACTACCCTAATAACTACTTTCTTGGGATTGAGAACGGCCTGGCCAACTCTGTACCTTTGGGACGTGGAGGTATTCTCGTGCTGCCACCTAGGTTTGTCAAACGGCCTGATGGATGAGATGTGGAGGCCAGCGTGAAGAATGGGGCACATAATTGGAAGTAGTGGTTAGGCGGAAGTGACATGGAACATGGGGCTCGAGCAGATAAGGGGTAGAGATGACCATACAGGTGGAGATGATTGGGAGAGAAAAAGAGACACATGGTAGAGGGCGAGTGGGTGATGGACTGAGGAGGGGAAAAAGGAAGTGGGCCATGTCATGTGGTGAAGTGGAAGATAGGTTTCAGGGGAGAGGCGGCTCGAGAGGTGACACTATGGGAGGAGGCCCCACATTGATTAAAGGCAGAACGACTGAGGGGGACTAGAAACGCTTGAGCGTCGTTGATCTGGGCACTCTGATCTTGGTTGTTGGGAAGGTGCGTACCCGATTCTGGACCCCCCCCCCCCTA
>ML795990.1:157849-176674 GCA_009831015.1 Picea engelmannii
TGGTTCACCAGAATCAGTCAACAATAAATAATATAATGAAGGAGAGTATCGTTCAGGGGGCATACTTAACCTGGTAGATCTTCTAACAACACTTGCAGGTGTTTGAGGTACCTGCTGCTCCTGTTGTTGTACATTTTGATTTTTTGGTTCCTTTGGAATTTCTTTTTCAGTGATCTCATCAAGCACTGTGTTTTTCATACAATTTGGCCAACGCATCCATCAAACCCTTTGTTGTCTTTTCTTTCGAAATATTGAAAGCCACTGACGCTGCCAGGCTTAGCTGTATCGTTCCTAGAGCCTTTCTGTCAAGAATATCCCATTCTTCGTCCTTCATGGCCACCGACTTCTTTACTACTCTGCTCAATGGTAGGAATAGATCCTTTTGATATAAATAGTCTTCCATCTGCATCTTCCATAACTGGTAGTTTTGGCCATTAGATTTCTCGACCCTAAACTTTCCATCTTCTGACATTGCTCCCACTCGAATCAGGAACCCTCTTTTCCTACGAGTTACCTTTTTCTCTGATACCAGTTGTTAGAAAAACAGGACCGCAGAGCAATAAAATAAAACAAATGTAGAAACAAAACACAGAAGACACACAATACAATAAAGACACAGATTTACGTGTTTCACCCAGTGTGGGCTACACCCACCAGAGAAATTGCCAGGTCCTTCCTTTATTATTATCCAGCAAATGAAGGGATACAACCTACAACAAAACCTGTTGTAACTTCCTCTTCTTTCTCTCACAGTCTCCTCTCTCAGAATACAATATTCACCATCAACCATAGCCACGATACATTTCCCTCATAAAAGAGGGTTGCCTTCTAGGGAAAAAAACCCTAACATAACCTCTACCATTAGATCTGCAACCTTATAATGAACGGTCCAGATTCACAATGAAATTACAATATACTTTCATAAGGCAATTTTTGCTTCGGGGGCTTTGCTCACGAACCCCCACTGGGGGCCCGCTTGCCCCCAGACCCCCAAGCTGGGGGGATAGCCCCCTTGGACCCTACAAAGGGGGTACCCCCCCTCTGCACTCCCCCGCGTGGAAGAGTGTACATACTTCTGGATTGTAAATACTTCATGGGGTATAAACATGGCTGAAAGTAAAAGACCTCTAAATCAGGAAGATAATCAGGCTCCACAACCAACATTTGGTTTATGTAGATTATGGTGTATTGCTAGAGGTATCTTGTTGGTTAACTTGGTGATATTATGCATATGGTTGAGAGTTGACTTGATGACTGATCTTTGTGAGTATATCATATTTGGACGATGAGATTGATGAGACAGGTTGAGATGACAAGTTGTTGTGACAGGTTGTGTTTTTCATAGTTGATGCACTTGTCTTGGTATAGACTGTTGGTATAGTTTGACAGATTGCTTTCTATCTACAAGTTGGGTCGTGTACTTGAGGATTGGATTCCTCTTCTCCATTGGTGGTGATATATGTAGGTTGGGTATTCCATTGAGAGTTGGTGCTATCTTTGAGTTGATGCTCATTTAAGTTGGTGCTAATAAACCCCAAGGATTGTAGTCCATAATACAAAATAAACTTATATATATATCTGGTGTTCATTATGTTTTTTATTGTGATGGTGAATAGTTCTTTATTGTTAATATATGTCATTGAGATATATTTACATGCAAGAAACTAAGTGTGAATATAAGTAATGAGTAATGATGTTGAGAATGGTGATGGCTAACTAAAGTTTTGTAAGAAGTTATAAAAAGAGCCTCACATTGATTCACCCCCCCTCTCAATGTGGTTGGTGTGTCCAACAATTGGTATCAGAGAAGGCCTTCACTATAAGCCTTACAATCTTGAATGAGATCCGTGGACACACAAATGAATGAACATGCAGATGAAGTTTCATTCGTTGATGAGACAAACTACTCAACATGGAGAATAGAAATGAAATATTATTTGAAGGCAAAAGGAGAAGGTGTTTGGAACACAGTTGTTGGTGAATCAGCTCCCTCGAAGAATAAGTCAAAGTTTGCAGCTGAAAGGGAAACAAAGAAGAACAATGTAGTGGATCTCAAGACCATCTTCAATGGACTCTTAGATTATGTCAAAGGAATCATAGGACAACATTCCTCCATTGAGGATCTATGGTTGAAGCTAGAGAAGGTATATCAAGAAAAATAATACAATTCCATCAAGGACAATTAAGGTAAATATTCTCCAAAGTCATATGATTGCAATAATTCTAAGTGTGATGAAGTTGAATGTTCTCCTACAAATGAAGAAGAATATCTACAAGTAGTTTGTGTATAATCATCTAAAAATTATCTTATAGATGAAGAGGAATATTTGTTAAATCTTAAAGATAAAATTATGAATGATTTATAATAAGTGAGCATGGAAATACGATATGGTTCAATTTCTTTTGAGTATCTTGAAAAATACACTACGGAAGTTCTAGAAAAGTACCCAAGGCATACCAGCGCACTAAAGAAAATGCTCAAAGAACAAGAAGAAGGTAAAAAGACTCAATTAGAAGAAAAAGAAGAAGAGATCAAAAGACTAAAGATTGAAATAATTATTCAAGCAGAAGAAAATAAGAAGGTAGATGATGAGCTTAGAAAAATGCTTGAAATCATTGTCAATCTAAAGAACCAAATTGAAGAAACCAAAAGGATAGAGGAACTATTAAAGAATCAAGTAAATGAAAAGGAAGAATCGTGCCATAAGTTGGAAGCATAAGTTGTTGATCTCAAAAAGAAAGTAGAGAAGTCAAACACTCACTTCAAGTTCATGGAAAACTCAACAATCTTGGATGAAATCCTAGATATCCAAATATCTCCAAATGATAAATCAGGTCATGGATACAACAAGGAAGAAACACACTTTGAAGCTAGCACTTCTAAGAAGCATGATGTAGGTCCTCCATTTTCAAAAAGTGGAAGTCAATATGAAATTCGAGTACCTACACAAAGAAAGAAAATATTCAAAATATCGGAGTAGGGAAGACACCAAGAAGCAGGTCCTACACCTCAAAGCAAGTTCAGAAGAGAGACACCTTCAAGGTGGACACCAAATCATAGGTATAAAAATGTTTTTCATGGTCACTACTTCTCATATAATTCACAAAGATTTGGATTGTAGACATTATGCAAGGAAAGATGTTGGAAGGTTTCATAACATCCTAAGATATTGGATATGTAATCAAATGGGACACGTTGATGCTCATTGTCACACCATGAGATGTTACAGCTACAATGGGTTTTTCCACAAATCTCAGGATTGTTGGAATTCAAGGAGACAATCAATGAGGAGTGCTTCATATAGCATGGAAGGAAGAGCACATGTAAATTGGAAGGAAGACAATGTTGAAAGGATGGAAACTCAGAGTACAAGTACAAAGAAATCAGGACACTCTCATAAGTGGATGAAGAAAATTGAACATCCAGACATGAATGAAGGAATAAAGAATCAAGAAAGCTTCACTCTTTTTGAATCATACATGGGCTTCTGTGGGAGAAGTCATGTACATACGTGAGGTGACATATAGAAAGGTCATGTCCATATGTGATTTGTCTGTGGAACATGCCACATACCTATGGAAAACGCCTCAAGAAGAGGAGTCTACATATGAGTTACAACATGGTTTGATGGTATAACTCTGTTTTGTAAGGTCTGACATAGTTTGTTGCAGGTTTTCATGATTGTATGCTTGCATGTGTGTTTGATGTATGTATGGTGATGACATGTGGTTGAGTGAAGCTTATCTATCTTGAATGCATCGTATAAACTTTAGTTTGTGGAGTGATGCATTCATGATAATGTATATTATTGGTTATGTTCTCAGTGATGTTATGGCACCTTGTATATGAGATATGTCATGATGATGTGATGCTAGCTAGAGATATATCATTGATCTATTGAAGGAAACTCTTAGTACATGTTTAGAGGTACTATTGGTTGCTTAGTACTTGTTGTAGTGAATGGTTTTTTAGGAAGATCTGTCATGGTACATGGACGGTACATATGTGAGCTCCATTGATATATCTTATGATGTATTGTTAGAGGCATATTTGTTGGATGTCTTGGTGCATGCATTTGGCATGTGGTGTAGATACATATTGGGACATGTAGTTGATGAGTTGATGAGGTGTTTATGTTGTACATCATTGATGAGTCATAACTTGATCTATAGTTGATGCATGATTGGTACATACTAGATACATGGTTGTGGCACTTAGTTCATGATAGAGTCATATCATGAGTGATATGATATTTTTTTGAGGCACATGGTTGGTGTTGGCCCTTAACCAAGTTTTGAGGATTCTTGGTCATGTTTGACCTATTTTTGGGACTTCGACAGGCTATCGAAGGCGGAGCGCAAGTCGAAGATGAGATCGTAGGATCTCAGCCCCGTTTTAGGGATTTTTGGGTTTTGGGCTTATGTAATGGGTATGGGGATGTCAGACCATGGGCTTTACCCATGCTTAGGCCCTTTTTATAAAGTATAGATAGATGTTAGGTGATATAGTGAGTATGAATGGCTAAGTGCCTTTTGGCTAGATGCAAGTAATGCTTGTAAGTGCTTTGTGCATGCTGTGTGAGACTTGCAAGGCTAAGTGAAAGTGACTGTAAAAGGTTGTGTAAGGCTCTATTCCTAGATCTACTCGGGGAAGGAGGATATAGCGGAGTGTGTGTAGATCTCTTGTCCTATGCAGAGTAGGATTTTGTGGCTCTGTGCAAGTAGAAGATTGAGAGATGCTAATAAAGAAGACAAGAGTTCGTGTATGTAGCCCCAGGGTGGGGGCGAACCACATATATCCTGTGTTGTGAATGATTTGTGCTTTATGGTTGTTCTCTTATCTATGTGATTGAATTCTTAGTGCTCTAATACTTGCTTAGAAGGATCTAATATGGTAGCTTAGTGTTAAATAATGTGAATGAATGCTAGATCTGATCTATGTAATTATGCTTAGTGCTTGAATCTATTGGATCTATGTGATTACTGCACTGATTAGTTATTAGGGTTTAACTGCGCTGTAAACTAAGACTGGATATTGATGAACTATAATTGCTAAGTTCTATGTTAAGGTGTTACAATCACAAATTTGTGTCCTAACTAAGGTTGTAGACATCTAAGTCCAGCAACCACCCCTTCCTCTACCTCGGGTGAGACTTCATCTGCTTCATAGGTGTTTCCGAAAGGGTCGATAGTTAGGGTTTTGTTGGTGCATTTTTGTAGTGTTGAACCCTCGGTCTACCCCTGGGCCAAAAAATGGTTTCATTGCCAGGACTGAAACTGTGATTACTGGTAACTGAGGAAGAAGAAGATTTGTCCAAAGATCGGACATGATTGTTGGGAATTGAAAAAGAGAAAAACTATGTGCATAGATTTGTTACCCTAGTACACAGTACTACTTGACCTGTGAAGCTCTGTGTCAAGAAGAAAGGTCATATATGAAGAAAAGAGGTAAGATATGAAAGATTTGTGCTCTGATAAAGGTAAAAGTGAGAATTTTTTTTATTAAAGAGGTAAGATCTGTAAGCTTTGTGCTCTATTAGAAGTAAGATAAGTGGAAATTTTTGTTTCTAAAGTATGGATCTAGGTATGTTTGATAAAGTTTTCCCTAGCTTGAAAATTAGGGCACAACTAGATGAAAGAAGGTTTGATATGAGTAGATATGACAAAGATAGTGAAAGATATGTTATACCTATGCATAGAAAGGATGTTTGGACTAACAAATGGTTGCAGGATCCTAGAAAGATTTTTTTGCAGGTTAGCTACCGTGATGCTAGTGCACAATACATAAAAGGTTGGGGATCAATTAAAAGAAAATGTGGATTAACCCTTTGTTACAATTGCAGAAGACTGGGACATATGGCTAAGGAATGCCTTGGTAGAATATCTAGTTGTCTTTGTTGTAAAGCTACGGATCATGAATTTTTGGATTTCCCTAGAATGATTTCTAATCTTGGTAGAATGAATATGAGACAAGAATACCCTAAGGAAGATCAAGACACTGAGACCAAGGTAGAACCCCAGAAAAAATCAGAGGATGTATTGCTACAAATGAAAGAAACCCTAAATGATCACCGACATATCATCTTATCAGAGATCTTCAAATAAAAATAATACATAGAAGCAAGAATAAGAGACTTCGACATTGACTGAACTTTGGATGAAGAAACACATGTGAATATCATAACAAAAAGAACTTGGGAAACTTTAGGAAAGCCTGCTATGATTCCTTCATTGGGAGGAATAGGATTATTTAGAGGAAAGTTGATAACCCTATGTGGAAGACTCACCCAGACATCTATAAGTACTCATGGAACTTTGACAGAGGAAGATTTTGAGGTTGTTAAATTCATTGAGAACAATGCCCCATTTGCTATGTTACGAGGGAAACCTTGGATTGAAAAGGATCAAGCCAGAAGAAAAGAAGAGGAAGTATTAGAGAAGAAGAAGCAAGAATTAAAAGATTTCATGACTAGGAGGATAACACACTTGATTAAATAACAAGAGAATGAATTGAATCTATTTAGAACCAGAAACTTGGATTTCGAAGTTGAAAGAACAAAATAAGACTCACAAGCACCTACCCTAGCTAGAAAATAAGTATTACCCATGACCCTATGAAAGAATATCAACAACGCGAAGTTACTATGCCAAAATAAGACAAGAATTAGAATGGAAAGAGGAATACCGAGACGATGATCACTGGGAAAAAGGTTAGAAAGCTTAGTAAGAAGAGAGAAAATATCAAAAAGTTACAGAAGGTTCCAGAGGGAACTTTGCAGAAGGAAGGATTCCAGAGTTTGAACTTCATCAGGATATCAGTACAGCATGGCATGGCACTTTGCCATGGTGAAGAAATATAGTTTTTGGAGACAATATAACCATTAGAATGACACCCCGAATGTTTAGAACAAAATTTATGGTCAGAAAGCTCGCCATCAGACTATTGGAACTGCGCCATAATAAACAAAACTGAATTAATGAAGGCTTCTTGCCTCTTGAAGAGATCCATTACCTGTCTGTCTACTTATTCTGTCAAGCCTTGCACCGAGAAAACTTTTTCCAACCGTGATTATCTAATCCTGTAGATTAGTTTATTTCATGCAGTGATCATCAAGATATAACCATCCATCCCATTGGATTGAGTAGTTGCTCTTTAAACCTGAGATATTCAACCATGAGCGTGTATGTCCGAAGAACTTAGCACAGTCAAAGAGTCTGTGAAGGAGGTACTCATCAACCTCATGAATGAAAGAGTAATTTTTGAAAGGGTAATGTTTGTGGGTGTACAAGCATCATCAACGAGAGGAGTGAAAGCCTCTTCGTCGACTACTCGCAGATTCAGACCATCTCGACCGAAAACGAAGAAGAGAACCAAGAACAAAGATGACGTAGAAAACGCGAATCTAATCCTGACCATATTACTTGACTACATCCCGCCTCTAGTCG
Organism: Picea engelmannii; assembly: GCA_009831015.1. Classification (NCBI taxonomy): domain Eukaryota; kingdom Viridiplantae; phylum Streptophyta; class Pinopsida; order Pinales; family Pinaceae; genus Picea; species Picea engelmannii. Next base: position 165,296 of record ML795990.1, read on the forward strand.
GTGTGGTGAGTCGTGACAGTGTCTCGAGGGACTTTGATTACACCATGGTTACTGCGTACCTCCCAAAGGGGATACGTGTAGTTAGAGCGCAACAGGATAAGATCATGACGTTGAAGTTTAGTGACTTCAACCTAGGAGACCGTAAGAACCATAGTATGCTTACCCCATATAAATACTTGACCAGGACGAAGGGGAAAAACTCAAAAATAACCCCCCAGCCATGGACGATGAACCTCACATAGTCCACCTTGTTGAATGTAATGAAAATATCTCACTTTGGAAGGCACCAAGAGGTTAACTCTTGTGTTAAGCTGCTTCTCTCATGTTACCATGGCATCTACTTATGGCTAGACCACCGTATCACAGTTGATCCAACACTGATCCATAGGATCAAAGGATTGAGAATGTAAGGGCCCGACCCATAGGACTTCTATCCAGGGAAGGCCATAGATCGTGCATTAGCATAGAAGATCATGGATACATACGGTGATGTTGAGAAGGGGACGTGAGGCTACAAGGTAGCTTCCATCCAGAATGGTGCAGTGTGCCTAGCATGCCAATTAATTGCAGGAAAGTTGGTAAGAAAGAATAGACCCACATAGGTCATAGGGTTTGTCATTGACCTTGCTGGGAAATGCATGGAAGGCCTACTGATGAACTAGGAGAAGTACCTAGTTAACCAGCTAGAATTAGATTTTCGTGAAGCTCAGGATCAGGGCTACGAGTTCCACTTTAGCTGGATCCTGATCCTCATCGCGTTTACAGCTTGGGAGATGCCGAAAGGTGTGACCTTCCCAGAAATTGAGTCATTCGAGCCTCTTGCTGCGAAGTTCAACACACTTTGGTACTCGAGATATATGGGAAAATAGTGGCAGCCAAACACGGTATTTCATAGATATTATCTCCAACTGAAGAGGGCTATCGAAGATGAACCTCGCATGACACCAAACACCCTACAATGGTTCAAGCCCCTTATGAAGTTCTGTGTAGATTGACACTTCATCTATATCACTGCATGAGAAGACGAGCACAAAGAGGTGCTTCAGTGATACTACAAGCTCACAGAGGAGGACCTCGAGGAGATAACTAAGGACTGGTCAGCAGATCTCCTTATCCCTGCTGACCTTATAGAGATTTATGATCTTGAACTTGACAGCTTGGAGGCTGCTCATAAAGAAAACGACACACCTGGAACCAATAGAAGGAAGAAGACTGAAGAATTCCAAGACTTGAGCAGTGCATCAGGAGAGACTTCTTCAGTATCACCTAGCCAAGGAGGTGATGACGAAGTAGAAGAGAGAAATGACAAAGAAGGACAACAAAAGAAAGGCAAAGTAACACCGCTTAGGGATCCTTCTAATGAGGTTGATCCCTTGAACAAAAGGAAGGTTTCTCACATGAAACCCATGTCCCATAAGAAATCCAGAGCCACCATGACTAAGATGCAGACTGTGCTCATTGTCGATGACTTTGACTTCATCATCACAGCTGTGAACGACACCTCACAGGAAATATTGTAGAAACATGAATCCAAGCAGGAGGAGATGTATGACAGAGTTAAGGTTGAACTCATAGGGGTACAACAGACCCTTCAGTCCAACCACACAGTATCCACTGTGCCCCCACCATCAGAAGAACAAGATTTGGGTGATGAACCTACCCAAATCTGCAGAATAGCTAATGCAACCGGATCTCACCTTCATCGTGTACAAGAAGAAAAGGAACAAGCCACAATGGCCTTAAAACAAGCACAAGAGGAAGTTATGGAGAAATGCAGGATTGAGCAATAGGATAAGGACGCCCTTCAAGAAAAGTTCAAAGGAGAGAGAGCGTAGGTCCAACAGGAGAAATAAACTTTTCTCGCATAGCAATTTGAAGTAAAATAAGTAGTCAACAGAGAACTTTGCTCTGTGACGGGCTTGGATTAGAAGGAGGAAGAACCAGTAGATCATCAAGTATCACAGCTCGTGGAAGCTATCTAGTAGCTTCAACAAAGAATAGTAGAGTTAGATCTCCGTAGAGTGCCCAACACCCCACAGGATGTGAGGGATCAAAGAGAAGCAACTACCCGAAGGGCAGTTGAAAGAATCAAGGCCCTCACTATGGATTGTAAACAACTAAGTGATCGTAGTGTCCAAAATTATGAGTGACTCACTCAGAATCCAGAACTGAAGGCACTCGAGTCATAGCTCCAAGAGGCGAAGTAGAAACAATACTGGTGTAGTTGAAGCCCTTGTCAACTGTTGAGAGGACGAAGCGATCCCAAGAGCAGGGCACTACTCAAAAACAGGTCCACACCATTCAGAGAAAAGTCATGGAAATGACTCAGAGGCTCCAACCTATATAGGATGAAGCTTGGCAACTATTCGTAGAGATCGAAGGCTGAGGCGAAGAACTAGAGAAAGTCATCACTGCAGATGAACAACGCTTAGAGGGACCTGTCAACAAAGTAGTAATCAAAGAGTTTGTTGAATAGGAGGTCGTGGCACAAAAATAGGTCGAAGAACCTTGAGCAAAGCTCAAGGATTTTGAAGCAGAGCTATCCAGACCAGAGTGACTTGGGAGGAGTCACAGGTGAGTGTTGGGAGCCTATTGGCCCTTGACCAAGTTTTGAGGATTCTTTGTCATGTTTGACCTATTTTTGGGACTTGGATAGGCTGTCTAAAGAAGAGCACAAGTCGAAGTGGATATCATAGGATTTCGGTCCCTTTTTAGGGATTTTTGGGTTTTGGGCTTATGTAACGAGTATGGGGATGTTGGCCTATGGGTTTTAACCATGCTTAGGCCCTTTTTGTAAAGTGTAAATAGATTTTAGGTGATGTAGTGAGTATGAATGGCTAAGTTCCTTTTGGCTAGATGCAAGTAATGGTTGTAAGTGCTTTGTGCATGTTGTGTGAGACTTGCAAGGTTAAGTGCAAGTGACTGTAAAAGGCTGTGTAAGGCTCCGTGCCTAGATCTACTCAGGGAAGGAGTATCTAACAGGGTGCATGCAGATCTCCTGTCCTATGCGGAGTAGTATTTTGTGGCTCTGCGCAAGTAGATGATTGAGAGAAGATAATAAAGAAGACAAGAGTTGGTGGACGTAGCCCCAGGGTGGGGGTGAACCACGTATATCCTATTTTGTGAATGCTTTATGCTTTATGGTTGTTCTCTTATCTATGTGATTGAATGCTTAGTGCTCTAATACATGCTTAGAAGGATCTGATATGGTTCCTAGTGCTGAATAATGTGAATGAATGCTAGATCTAATCTATGTTAGTATGCTTAGTGCTTGAATCTATTGGAACTATGTGATTACTACACTGATTAGTTATTAGGGTTTAATTGTGTTGTAAACTAAGACTGGATATTGATGAACTATAATTGCTAAGTGCTTTGTTAAGGTGTTACAATCACAGATCTGTGTCCTAGATAAGGTTGCAGACATTTGATTCCTACAACCACCCCTGCCTCTACCTCGACTGATACTGCATCTTCTTCGTAGGTGTTTCTAAAAGGGCCGGTAGTTAGGGTTTTGTTGGTGCATTGTTGTAGCGTTGAGCCCTGGGTTTTCCCCTATGCCAACAATTGTCATTTTGTATGCTTGATGATGTTAACAATGATATTGATACACATTTGGAACATGGTTAATACAGTTCAGTGATGATATCTTGTATGGTGTTGATGTACATGGTTGTGTGCATGACTAGCACATGGTAGAAGGATCATTGTTATCTTGATGTAGTTGAGCAGTTAATCAGTGTTCTAGTTGAGAATCAACACTTGCAACAGAAGCAGATTGTAGCAGTAGCATATTTTTCATCTTACAGAGAAGATAGGGGGAGACATACCCATAGGGGGAGTTATTCTTCTTCCCATGATCAATTGCAAAGGTATGATTCTAGGAGGAGAGGTGATTGGAAGCGATATCATTAACATTACATCATAGTGATTTTCCTTGTCAAAGGGAGAGAGATTCATCAGATGCATGGAGATCATCCCATAGGACAATGCATCCAGGGGGAGTGGCCTCAAGGAAAATTTAGTCAGGGGGAGAAACTCCAAAGAGATAGAACCTTTTCCATTGATGTCAAGAGATTGATTTCAAGAGATAGACTCGAAAGGGATATTTTTGTACTATGTTTTCATTGATGTCAAGGGATTGATGTCAATTATTTTCATAATGATGTGTTTGTATCATTGATGTATTATTGGATCATATGGTCATTGATGTAATTGATGTCAAAGGGTTGATTTCATGTGGTGTCATAGTGATGTGGTGTCAGAATGTTGTATCACTGATTTCATGTCATGGTTGATAGGAAGTACCAAATGGACTAAGTCCAAAGTGGTCCCCTTATGGCGCAAGCCCTGACAGGAAGGTGCTCTTAGATAAAGTTCTCAAAGTGGTCCTCTTATGGTGAAATCCCTCTTGGGAATATTATTTGTAAAGTCCAAATGTTTAAGTGGTTCAGTCATCCTAGATGTGTGGTTTATAACTCAAGTTGTTCTGAGGGATAATGTAATGAAGATCGATAAATTTTCAAGTGAGACTATTCTAGATGGATAGTGCTCATCATGGTTGTTCTCTTATCTATGTGATTGAATGCTTAGTGCTCTAATACATGCTTAGAAGGATCTGAAATGGTATCTTAGTGCTGAATAATGTGAATGAATGCTAGATCTAATCTATGTTAGTATGCTTAGTGCTTGAATCTATTGGAACTATGTGATTACTACACTGATTAGTTATTAGGGTTTAATTGTGTTGTAAACTAAGACTGGATATTGATGAACTATAATTGCTAATTTCTCTGTTAAGGTGTTACAATCAAAGATCTGTGTCCCAGATAAGGTTGCAGACATCTGATTCCTGCAACCACCCCTGCCTCTACCTCTGTTGATACTGCATCTTCTTCATAGGTGTTTCCGAAAGGGCCAGTAGTTAGGGTTTTGTTGGTGCATTGTTGTAGCGTTGAGCCCTGGGTTTGCCCCTATGCCAACAATTGTCATGTTGTATGCTTGATGATGTTAACAATGATATTGATACACATTTGGAACATGGTTAATACAGTTCAGTGATGATATCTTGTATGGTGTTGATGTACATGGTTGTGTGCATGAATAGCACATGGTATAAGGATCGTTGTTATCTTGATGTAGTTGAGTAGTTAATCAGTGTTCTAGTTGAGAATCAACACTTGCAACAAAAGAAGATTGTAGTAGTAGCATATTTTTCATCTTACAGAGAAGATAGGGGGAGACATACCCATAGGGGGAGTTATTCTTCTTCCCATGATCAATTGCAAAGGTATGAATCTAGGAGGAGAGGTGATTGGAATCCATATCATTAACATTACATCATAGTGATTTTCCTTGTCAAAGGGAGAGAGATTCATCAGATGCATGGAGATCATCCCATAGGACAATGCATCCAGGGGGACTGGCCTCAAGGACAATTTAGTCAGGGGGAGCAACTCCAAAGAGATAGACCCTTTTCCATTGATGTCAAGATATTGATTTCAAGAGATAGACTCCAAAGGGATATTTTTGTACTATGTTTTCATTGATGTCAATTATTTTCATAATGATGTGTTTGTATCATTGATGTATTATTGGATCATCTGGTCATTGATGTAATTGATGTCAAAGGGTTGATTTTATGTGGTGTCATAGTGATGTGGTGTCATAATGTTGTATCATTGATTTCATGTCATGGTTGATAGGAAGTACCAAATGGATTAAGTCCAAAGTGGTCCCCTTATGGCGCAAGCCCTGACGGGAAGGTGCTCTTGGATAAAGTTCTCAAAGTGGTCCTCTTATGGTGAAATCCCTCTTGGGAATATTATTTGTAAAGTCCAAATGGTTAAGTGGTTCAGTCATCCTAGATGTGTGGTTCATATCTCAAGTTGTTTTGAGGGATAATGTAATGAAGATCAATAAATTTTCTAGTGAGACTATTCTATATGGATAGTGCTCATCATGGTTGTTCTCTTATCTATGTGATTGAATGCTTAGTGCTCTAATACATGCTTAGAAGGATCTGATATGGTATCTTAGTGCTGAATAATGTGAATGAATGCTAGATCTAATCTATGTTAGTATGCTTAGTGCTTGAATCTATTGGAACTATGTGATTACTACACTGATTAGTTATTAGGGTTTAATTGTGCTGTAAACTAAGACTGGATATTGATGAACTATAATTGCTAAGTTCTCTGTTAAGGTGTTACAATCACAGATCTGTGTCCGAGATAAGGTTGCAGACATCTGATTCCTGCAACCACCCCTGCCTCTACCTCGGTTGATACTGCATCTTCTTCGTAGGTGTTTCTGAAAGGGCCAGTAGTTAGGGTTTTGTTGGTGCATTGTTGTAGCGTTGAGCCCTGGGTTTTCCACTATGCCAACAATTGTCATGTTGTATGCTTGATGATGTTAACAATGATATTGATACAAATTTGGAACATGGTTAATACAGTTCAGTGATGATATCTTGTATGGTGTTGATGTACAAGGTTGTGTGCATGATTAGCACATGGTATAAGGATCGTTGTTATCTTGATGTAGTTGAGCAGTTAATCAGTGCTCTAGTTGAGAATCAACACTTGCAACAGAAGCAGATTGTAGTAGTAGCATATTTTTCATCTTACAGAGAAGATAGGGGGAGACATACCCATAGGGGGAGTTATTCTTCTTCCCATGATCAATTGCAAAGGTATGATTCTAGGAGGAGAGGTGATTGGAATCCATATCATTAACATTACATCATAGTGATTTTCCTTGTCAAAGGGAGAGAGATTCATCAGATGCATGGAGATCATCCCATAGGAAAATGCATCCAGGGGGAGTGGCCTCAAGGACAATTTAGTCAGGGGGAGCATCTCCAAAGGGATAGACCCTTTTCCATTGATGTCAAGAGATTGATTTCAAGAGATAGACTCCAAAGGGATATTTTTGTACTATGTTTTCATTGATGTCAAGGGATTGATATCAATTATTTTCATAATGATGTGTTTGTATCATTGATGTATTATTGGATCATCTGGTCATTGATGTAATTGATTTCAAAGGGTTGATTTCATGTGGTGTCATAGTGATGTGGTGTCATAATGTTGTATCATTGATTCATGTCATGGTTGATAGGAAGTACCAAATGGATTAAGTCCAAAGTGGTCCCCTTATGGCGCAAGCCCTGACGAGAAGGTGCTCTTGGATAAAGTTCTCAAAGTGGTCCTCTTATGGTGAAATCCCTCTTGGGAATATTATTTGTAAATTCCAAATGGTTAAGTGGTTCAGTCATCCTAGATGTGTGGTTCATAACTCAAGTTGTTCTAAGGGATAATGTAATGAAGATCAGTAAATTTTCAAGTGAGACTATTCTAGATGGATAGTGCTCGTCATGTTGTTTTGTGATATGTGGAACGTCACATAACTCATCATGGTTAGAGATTTATGGCCATGTGAAGTTGGAGAACCATCATGAGTTATATAGAATCCCCTAGAAGGTTAAATAAGTCAAATTATTCTAGAATATCCTAGAATAAGTTGACCATGCAAAGTGGTTAGTCATGGGTTAAGTGGTTGCAACAAGAAAAAAATTAAAAATAAATTAGTTGCAACTAGAAGTGGAGAGTTTACTGTTTGTGGATAAAGTGTTTGTAAGTGGAAAAAATGGTTAGAAGTGGGTTAGGCCCAAAATAAGGAATTTGGGTAAGTTGGTTAGAAGATAACCCCTAGAGGAAGCTACTTGGAGAATTATAAATAAGAGAGAAAAGGGTATCTTATGTGCATGATCTTTGAGCATATTGAATATCCATTTGTGAAATATTATTTTGGAAAGTATTATTGATAGAGAAAAAGTGCGGCAGAAAAAGTGGGCCAACAAAATTGCGGTAGAAAAATCGCAGTAGAAAAAGTGCGGTAGAAAAATCGTGGCAGAAAAATTGCGGCATAAAACATGCAGCAAAAAAAGCGTGGCAGAAAAATCGTGATAGAAAAAGTGCGGAAGAAAAATCATGGTAGAATAATCGTTACAACAAAACCACGATAACAAAATCGTGACAACAAAACCGTTGCAACAAAATCACGACAGAAAAACCGCGACATCAGATTTTGCAGTTGCAGAAAGTTGGAAGTTTGGTAACCACATTAAATTTCCATATTCGAATTGTTCCAATTGTTTCATATGGTATAGGTCTTGATTATTTCTACATGACTAAAGGTATGGCTTTGGCACATGGTCTTGTGTAAGGGTTTATGGTATTTGGTTTATGGAGAGTATGGTGTATTGCTAGAGGTATTTGGTTGGTTAACTTGGTGATATTGTGCATATGGTTGAGATTTGACTTGATGATTGATCTTTGTGAGTAGATCATATTTGAATGATGAGATTGATGAGATAGGTAGAGATGATAGGTTGTTGTGACAAGTTGTGTTTTGCATAGTTTATGCACTTGTCTTGGTATACACTATTGGTATAGTTTGACAAATTGCTTTCTGTCTACAATTTGGGTCTTGTACTTGAGGATTGGATTCGTCTTCTCAGTTGGTGCTGAGATATACATGATGGGTATTGCATTGAGAGTTGGTTCTCTCTTTGAGTTGGTGCTCATTTTAGTTGGTGTTGATAAACCCCAAGGATTGTAGTCTGTAATACAAAATAAACTTATACACATATATTGTGTTCATGGTGTTCTTTATTGTGATGGTGAATAGTTATTTATTGTTAATATATGTCATTGATATATATTTACATGCAAGCAACTAAGTGTGAATAGAAGTAATGAGTAATTATGTTGTGAATTGTGATGCCTAACTAAAGTTTTGTAAGACGCTGTAAAAAGATCCTCAAATTGATTCAACCCCCCCCTGAGTGTGGTCGGTGTGTCCAATAATGTATTAAACTCTTTAGCCTCTTGAAATAGAATCCTTACTTATCTTATTTATTAAAATAATTTAATAACTGTTCAAGAGAATTCTCATTGCAAAGTTTTGCACAGATATTCAAAATCTATCACTGAAACTTTCTGAAATATCTATCACTTGATACACTATCTATTGATATTGACTGTATATTCATCCACATAGTCCAAATACAAAATAGTGTGGAGTGGAAATGATAATCAATCTGAGACCCAAGAAGGGTTTGACATTAAACAGGTCATGAAAATTTCGATCTTGAAACAAGTCTTATAATTTCTTAGAACCACATATGATGGTAATCAAAGTGCATATCTAAATTCTAGGCGAATGCAAATTATCCAGGTTTCCTTTTGGGAATAATAATTAATAACCATGTAGAATCATATCCAACAAACTGGAACCATAACCCATCAATATAAACAAATAAATACAATGATGGGTCATACATAGAATCAAAACAACATCAACACCCAACACCATACAACATTTCCACCAATTTCATTGTGTACCATGTTGTTACTCACATTTGGCGCATTAGAAAAAATTTACGTACAGAGATTATATACCAATAAGAAAAACCAAATGTTGGTGACAAAATCAACCATTAGGAATAGAGGGTTTCATAAGGTTCGAAACCAATAGAGTTTATATGTTTAAACATATATATTTTCTAAAATAAAACATCTCTGAAACTGTATACAAAAGTGTGTCAAAACATGGTTATGGGCGAGTGCAAACACTAGACTTCTCCAAAAAACCATTCGAAAATGAAAAAGATATAACTAATAAAGTTGAGATTGCAATCCATGAAAACCCATACATGCAGGAACTATGCTAAATTGAATGCAGGTAAAACTCAAACTCTTATCCATACATGGGATTCAGTCAAAGCCACACAATGTTTATATTTTTTCTATGCAAACCCAGGTTGCATATCATTTCAAATTTATACTCGGAACGATACTCTAAACCTGGAAGATATTCATTAATTTACGAGTGTGGAAAAATTCTAAAGAACCAAGATTTCAAACCATGAGTGAACATTTTCAATTTTCTTTCATATCAAAACCATACATAGTCACACTTTTACACACACATAGGATGTGACCAAATCAGAGCCAAAATTCTAAAAATCATCAGAGAAGAGCAGTTTGTTTTGATGTTTGAAGAGTAAAAAATACCCATACTTGTCGAAAGTTTTTTAAATAATGAGAGAAAAGTGACCCAGGATCACTACTTAAACATTAATGAAGTTCAAACTCCAACCCATCGACCACCAAAAACAAAGAGTTCTCGACAATCATGTCACTATTTTAAGCAATCGCTTGCGAGTTGCAATTTTAGAAGGAGACAAAATCAACTTTAATATAGTTTCTCTTGAAGGGGTCCCACTTCTATGAGAAAAATGATCACAAGGATCTCACTAAATAGATCAGTAATATCTCCCTAGGATAATCCTAGATATCCCAAATAGGAGGGGTAGACTTCTTATGGTTCTCTCAGAAACAAGCAACAAGATCATTACATAAGAAGATAAAAGAATGGCATACCTTTTCTTGAAGGTTGTCCTTAGTATATTCCTCGTTGTTGCAGTCCTGGAGTTCTAGATCCAACTTCTACAACCTGCTCCCTACACACCAAATACAAAACAATACCATTCTACCTGTCTTCCTAGTGTTATATTCCTAGATCTACCTTGGATCTAATCTGATCTATAATCTATTAAATCAGATCTAAACATTTATATATCAATGAAAAATATTCAGGGGAAAACCAAATGATCTATTAATTGTAAATGGAAACTTACATAACAATTGCATACCTCAAATGTTGATGTAGGCTGCTTCAATATCCTTTATCCTTTCTCTTCCTTACATCTCCTTGGTCATTCTAGGATCCAATGAATTCTAGTTGAATAGTTATGCAGTTTGGAAGCATAACCTTGCTATTCAATTCTTCCTCCTTCTTTCCCAAGGCTTGCCTTTGTTATATATCTCTTATAGGAGGCTTTGGGGAGGTTTCTAGATCTTTTAGAGGCCACTAGAAACTCGAATGATGTGAGTTACTAGGTCCTAGCAACTAATATCCAACTCATATCTCACCTCTCGCCTCGTAACTCCCTAATTCTAGAAACTTGATAATCCCTCGCTGGTTGCACAACTAGTCTCAAGCGAGTGCCTCGCTTGTTGTCTGTTAGGTGTCCCACGAGTATGCCTAAAACTGGGTTAAAAAGGATCCAAAAGGTGTGAAACCCTAGGAAAAATATGCATTAGGGCCTTAATCCTCTAATGGCTTCCTCTATAATCTGTAGAGTGGATATTAAATCTATAATAGATGCCCCCTAATGTGTGAGGTCAAGAAAGGAGTGGATGGCTAAAATACATTACAATAATGTGCATATGTGGCAACGAAAGGAGAGATGAAAGGAGGTTCAAATACCAAATAAGTTATACAATCAAACACCAAGGATGAGTATAT
>ML795990.1:188824-223789 GCA_009831015.1 Picea engelmannii
GCCTTTGATCTGCTGCACAGCTTCACTGTCCTCTGAAGCCCATTCTCAGCTCCTTCTTCTGTCACGCAGGTTCTCCTCCTTTTCTCACATCCATAGCGCTCCCTCTTTCTCACTTCAACAGCCTCGATTCATCTCTGTTCCAGCGCATTATATAAATTCATCACATGCAGAGGTTTTCCATGCGTTACTACAGTTTCCTTTCTTTCATCCTTTCTTATGCTTTTGCATGCTATCATCCTCCTTGATTTTCTGAACTGACTCTTTGCATGCCTCCTCTACGCATGCCACATCATGCAATGTTGTGTTTCCCCTGTCTTAACTGCCAGTCTAATTTTAGACTAAAAGTCTTTCTGCTTTTCTTAACTCTAACTGCAGTTTCCTTTTTCGATTATTCGTTCTTCTTCTTTTCCCATGCCAGCGTTCTCCCTGATTTTCTGAACTGGCTCTTTACTCTGCCTCCTCTACTCATGCCACCTCATGCAACGCTGTGTTCCAGCAGTCGTGTTCTAGCAGACGTGTTCCAGCAGACGTGTTCCAGCAGATGTGTTCCAGCAGTCGTGTTCCAGCAGACATGTTTCAACATTCGTTTTCCAGCAGTCGCATTTGTGTGGCAGCATCTGCGTTTGTGTTGTAGCAGTTCGCATTTGTGTTGCAGCATCTGCGTTTGTGTTGCAGCAGTTCACATTTGTGTTGCAGCATCTGCGTTCGCATTGGTGTTGCAGCGTCTGTGTTTCAGCTTCTGTGTTCTTGCTTCTGTTCTCCATAAACAAACGATTGTCGTCAATGACAACCTTGACCATCTGCGATTTGTGTTGCAGCATCTGCGTTTGTATAAACAATCTTGATCATCTGCGTCATTCTTCTGTTATAGCCATCAATGACAACCTTAACCATCTGCGTTAGCTTCTGTGTTCCAGCGCTGTTTCAGCACTGTTTTTCAGCGTCTGTGTTTTCATTTGTGTTGCAGCAGTTCGCATTTGTGTTGCGGCAGTTCACATTTGTGTTGCAACGTGTTTCAGCATCTGTTCTTCATAAACAATCGATTGCCATCAATGACAACCTTTATCTATGTCATCTTTGTTGTAGCCATATTTCCAACAGAAAGATATTTGAACATATCAACACCAACGTGAAAATAATATTGTGTGGTATCACCGACAAAGGGTACATTAGACCTCACATTGGATCTAAGGTCTGGGGTACATAACTCAAGTTGATCAATCGTAAACATTTTCCCTTGGTGAGGGGAACATAGGACCTAAAAGACCAAGGAGACGACTACAGTCATATCATAGAACCAAGTGCACATGAGTAACATATTGTACTCAAGTGGTGCATCGATGACCTCTACGGCAACTGAGACAATCTTTTCACCTAACTCAATGGGTAAGGTAGTGATGATTTTGTGTGGTTGGAATATGTGTCCATCAAAGGATTTTAAGAGTGTAGTAGATGTATCAAGCTTAGGAGAGCCAAGTGCTTTCCAACAAGAAATTGACATGATGCAAGCCAAGCCTCCTTCATTAACGACTGTTTGAAAGATGTTTTTCCCCATCGTTCTCACTTTAATATGTAAGGTTTCTTGATGGGAGAACCAATGAGTAACTGATCTAGATTATTTTTGGAACAAAATAAAAGCAGAGATATTACAATGAATTTCACATAAATATTACCAGAAATAGAGAAATACAATAATACATGATTTCTATTAATGAAATAAATGTACATAGACTGTAAAAATACAGAGTTAAAGAATTGCTATAATGGTGGTAGCTTATCTCTGAGAAGAGGTGTGACAGCTATTCTCATTTGCAAGAACATTAGTACAATGATTCTATTAAGGCCTTTTCATAATAAACATGAATTCCAAAACCCTAGACATCCAAAGACCTAACCCTAGGAGATGAAGCGCCAAAATTCATGTGGGCCCCGTTGGGGTAAGTTAGTACATCAACTTCTCTGTTTTAGACGTGTAATAGCCCATTGGAAAGGTATTTTCGATAAATATGCATTATGCCATCAAATGTTAACTTTGTCTATAGTTTGACTATGGCAAGCCAAGAAAACACTGTTTAGGGCCCCAAAACGGCCCTAGAAGTACATAAATATGTATTGACATGAAAAATTCCAAAATAAGCTAGTTGGAATAGGTGGGCGACAACCATTATGCACCTGGATATTGTGTCGGTCTTTAGGATAGCCCCGGAAGTGAAGAAACCACAATTACAAAGAAATGTCCCCATTACAGAGAAACATGTTGAACTGAAAACTGCCAAGATGAGCCGATTGGAATTTGGAACTGGTGGGTGGCCACCAGTATCCACTTGGATCAATCCTCCCCCCTTAGGAAGAAATGGTATCCATTATGTTGAGTTCTAGGGGAAGAGGGGAAAGTGTTTGTTGAATTTGAATCTTGGTGAGTTGTGTGCCTTGCTGGAGAAGTTGGGTTGCTTGTTTTGTGGAAGGATATCATGAACCTGTTGTTGACAGGGTTGAATTTGTTCCACCAACCTATTGTCTCTGGGATTGATGGGGCATTGTGTAGGCACCATCATAGGTGAAGAAACAATATATTCTTTCTCTTCTGCAATATGCTTCTGCTGGATATAAGGTGTTGAGGCTGTAGTGGTTGTAGTGGCCTTTTTTGCATCCTTTGAACAAACTGTGAAGAGGATGAATTTTGAAGTATGAGAAATTACCTTGCGGCACTGTTTTGGTGGAACAATAGTTGGAACTACCTTTAGTATCCTATAGAGTTGACCCCCCAGAGTAATAATGATACTACAGGGTCGAGACTCATAAACAACATGCCATTTCCACATATATGGTTGGCCCAAAACAACATCACAGACATCAAGAGGGAAACATCACAAAATACCTCATCCTTGAAGGGTTATATGCCATAGGACAAGAGACACTATTGGCTGACACAAATATCACATCCCTGGTGAAGCTACCTGATGTTGTATGGTTGTGGGTGTGGTGTTTTCGACAAACCCAACTGTTTGATGACCACAACTGAGATTAGGTTCTCCTGGCTACCGCTATCAATAATGAAATGCAACGGGGTCCCATTCACCCACATCTGAGAATGGAAGAGGCACTCCCCCTCTTCAGGATCTATTGGTTCTTCTGGTTGAATTCTTGTGGTCCTGACGATAACAATGGAGTATGTGTCGATAATCTATTTTTTTTCATTATTTTGTGGATCAGATTCTGAATCAAGGTTCGAATCCTTGTCTTTGATCTCGGCCACCAATGATTATTTCGAGCGACATTAATTGGTGTTGTTCCAGGGGATTTTGTGAAAGTTGCACCACTTCCTAGTGTCATTCTTCATATTTCCTTTACCCTTATTTTTATGTTCCTTGGACTAGTTTTCAGGAGGTTGATGGTTAGGGCCATCTTTAATGTGCTTTGGTTGTTGCATATTTGCAAACCCGAACTCCCATTTGTTCTAGTGCCTACATTTCTGCTCAATTTTGACAACATATTGATAGGTAGCTCCCAATGATGAGATGTTTAGGAATTTTTTTTTATTTTGGATGTAACTATGCAGAGCCCCACAATATTTCAAAACCAGATTTTGTTCAGAGACTTTGATACCCACCTTGGTGTGTGAGGTATGGAAATTATTTGTGAACTATGGCATTGTTTGGCTCTTCTCTTGTTGTAGTGTGGTCCATCTCATGTATTGTTCTTCATAGTTATCAATAGGGTAATATTGTTCCTTGACCACATCCACAAAAAATCCCAAGTGGGCTCAATCCCACATATTTCATATTTCTCTATGGAACTTCTCTCCCAGTAATTTTTCGACCAATGTTTGACATGGGGGAGAGCCTTGAGGAGTGCGAAGGTGAAATTTTCCTTGTTGGAAAAATTGTGAATAGAGAAATAACCTTCTAGAAAATTTAACCATTTTTCTAAGGCATCTACATCTATCTGACCTTCAAATATGGGAATATCAAAATTAACTTGTACCTTGAAGGGAGAGGTTCCTCCAAAGTGCTTTCTTGATGAAGATGCACATGTTTCTATCACCATGTGTTCAAGGATGTGCGAAAAATTATCCATCATTTTATCCCTCTGTCACACAAGAGCTTGCTCAAGCAATAAGTTAATATAATATTTTGCTCGACTATTTTTCTTTTCTTCCGCCATGGAGGGTTTCTTGGGCGTGCGAGAGCAATTTTCCTCAAGAGATACAAGCTCGAGAACCAACATGATATACTCGAACCTTGTTGGGGACATGCACTGAAAAATTATCAAGAACAACCTGCTTTGATACCACTGATCTAGACTATTTTCAAAATGAAATGAAAGAAGACATATTACAATGAAGTGCACATAAATATTACCATAAACAAAGAAATACAGTAATACATTATTTCTATTAATGAAATAGATGTACAGAGACTGTAAAAATACAAATTGAAAGACTTGCTAGAATGGTGGCATCTTATCTCTGAGAAGATATGTGACGGCTATGGTTATTCACAAAAATATGATTAAAATGAGGCTCTGAAGGCCTTTTTATAATAAACATGAATGCCAAAACCCTAGACATCCAAAAACCTAACCCTAGGAGATGAAGCTCCAAAATTCATGTGGATCCCGTTGGGGTAAGTTAGTACATCAACTTCCCAGGGTCGTAACTTTTGCATACGATATCTATTTTAAGCATGTGATAGCCCGTTGGAAAGGTATTTTCGATAAATACACATTATGTTGTCAAAATGTAACTCCATTTATAGTTTGACTATGGAAATCCAAGAAAACACTGTTTAAGGCCCCAAAATGGCCCTGGAAGTATATAAAGATGTACTAACATGAAAAATTTCAAAATAATCCAATTGGAATATATATAGGTGGGTGGCCACCATTATTCACCTGGATGTTGTGTCAGGATTTAGGAAAAACCCAAAGGTGCAGAACCCACAATTACAAAGAAATGTCCCCATTACAGAGAAACATGTTCAACTGAAAATTGTCAAGATGAGCCAGTTGGAATTTGGAACAGGTAGGTGGCCACCAATATCAAACTGGATCAGTAACTTGGGTAGTGTCAAAGTTAATCAATTTTGAATCCAAGGGATCAACCTTGCCTATGGCTAATAGCCATGTTTTCCGCTACATGGGGCATCTTTGGAGAACTTCGAGCACCAACATGGCACAAGGTTCCTGGGCTAATTCTTCCATAATAATGTAGTTGTGGGAAGCCCGTGTGTTGGGACTATGGGTCATACGTTGAAGAAAACCCTTCAGGGGGTGAAGTGGTGCATCAAGGAATGGATTCTCTATATGAATAAGGCCACTAGGTAGGGATGAAGATGTTGCTTCTGAGGCAACATTGGAGGGCTCATGAATGTCGTAATTCGTGTTTTGATTATGCAAGTTGACCATGTGGTCACACATAAGAAAATAATAATTCAAGGAAGACCCCTCATGGGGAGGGGTACTTTCCATGATACCTTGCATAGAGCAGGGATTTATGGAAATCATGTTTTGAGGTTGGGGAGGGAAAGGATGAGTTAAGGAAACAAGTTGTTGGGAGGCCCGATGTTGTGCCAAATATTAATGGATCTGATCCTTTTGAGGGAACTGGTGAGTGGGATGTTCCTCCCTACAAATCGTGTAGGGAACCAAGATTTCCTCTTCTCTTTAGTGCCTCCCTCCTAGGTAGTTTGGGTAGTGGTAGTCCCTTTCTCATTGGTGGAATTTATCTTTTTGTTCTTCTTTTTCTTTCCTCTAGGATCTTGAGGATTCTTCGGTTGTGTGGACTACACCAAATTCACCTCAGAGGTTTGAGGAGGGACTACAATAGTTTGAGAATTAGTTGCAACTGCTAATGGGTGTGATTGAATGGACAAATGTCCCATATGATTAGCTACTTGGTTAATAGTTGGTTAATGTTCCAGAAAATATCCTAACAGAGTGGTTTACCAATTCCCTCTTACCACACCATTGGCATGGGGCCTTGGGTGAGGTTGATGAGGATCAGTTGACGGGAAAAGAGAATTTAGAATGATATCATATAGAGTAGCCAACTGATAATAAATCAAATCTAGTTGTTGGGAATGGAAAATGGGCTTCTCCTAGGTGGTCGCCTCAGCCATGGCTACATCCTAGGCAATGGGTGGTAAGAGGGAATTGGTAAACCACTCTGTTAGGATATTCTCTAGAATGTGAGTTTTAATCATCCTACATCATCGATGCTACTCATGAATATGATCTAATATGTGGCTTAAATTGTTTTGATGCACAAAATTCAAGAGCTCAGTTCCTATCTCATACCAAATATGCAGTTGATAACGCATTAAAAATACCATTTCCAAGTCATTGAAGCTTCTAAAAGAACCACCCTTCAGTTCAATATGCCATTTGGTGGTGTTGGGTTACTTGGGCTAACCCAGGTTATAGCTATAGGATTGCCAAAAAACCCTTCTACCATCATCCCTTCTGGATACCAAAAGGAAACACAATGCATGGAGTGCATTGCACAGTCTCACCCGAGATGGATTCTATGGTTGGTTGTAGGACTCAGATGTCTACAACCCTAGGATGGGATGTGTTTCTCTCTTTGAGGAATTCAACCTGCTCATTGTTAACCCCAAATCCTCATTAGATCTTATTCCTAACCCCTGTCACTACTATTCTAATAGGGATTCATTAATCATTACAGTCTCATTTGATCAAAGACAAACATTTATCTACTATAACCCAAGATCATGATCTAAACACTAGTTGAAGGATTCATTTATTTAGTGTTGTTGTGCATATTCCATTAGCTTAACCTTATTGCACAGTTTGCATTCCTTTAACAAGCAACATATTCATCATAAAAAATTATCAAAGTAAATGCAACCATAAAAACTACATATAGTCACATAAAACATAGATATATCGTGGTTCACCCCCCATGGGGCTACATCCTCAAATATTTGTCACTTCAGCTCTTCATTCATTTGTCATGAAAAATGTAGTGATGCACACTATATAATCCTTCCTTCATTCCATCTGATCTCCACAGATCGCAATAGTTCTCACTTACACTGAGAACCTCTCATAAAAACCCTAACAAATAGTTGAACCAACTAAAGAGTGTCAAAAATCAACTGATCCCCCTCTATAGTCCTAATACATTCTACTTATACAATACTAGGACCAAGCCCTTACAAAAAAACTAACCCTAAAAGGATTAGGTTTTTCCACTTTCCATCTGTCTCATTCATGGCTGGTCCTCGATCCGACCATTGCTCCAAGTCGGCACTTGTCCACTTTTCCACTGCTCTGCAACAATTTGTCCACTTTCTAACTGATTATCTTGGTGTAGGTTTTCCCTTATTTCTGGCACTGCTTTTCCTCTTTTTCCAGCGCACTCCCATGTTTTCCGGCGCTACTTTAACTCCTTCAAAACTTCTTCGATTTTTCCTAAAATTGGCTTGCGACAACATGCCCCCAATAGTGACATCGTGACTTGTCCCTAGTCACTCATGGACTCCTGCATCTTTTACTACCTATTCCAGTACTTTGTACATCTCTGTTATCTGTTGGCATTGCTCATGAGCATGGTTTCTCTTCTCTGTCATGGCTTCTAACACCTGCATAGTGACTAGAGGTCTTAATATTTCTCCCCCCTCCAATCCTATATGTTCGATGCACACTTTTTTTGCATTGATATCCATGACCAACTACTCTACCTTTTCTTGCACGAGCTCCAACAAAACATGTATTGTGATTTTTTTTGCTTGCACCACTTTCTCTTCTACCTATAGGTTCATTTTTGCAGAAGACTTGATCTTCTCTGGCCATGAAATTGTCCTCTGTCGATTCTTCACATCTACCATTGCTGCATTAAATTTATCTTCCTTCCCTTGCAGCTCTTGTAGGATCCTATCCTCTAATATATGTGTCCATAGCTGAGCACTCTTCTCCAACAGTTCTGTCATTCTATGTATGCTCTGCGTGATGTTCTCTACATATGTTTTTACATATTTTTCTCTTAGCACTCTGACTTCTGGAGGAGTAGTAGGTACCGCGTGCTCCTCCAGTTCCTTGATATGCTCTTTATATTAAGCCAAAGGCTGCATTATTTTCCTCATCTTCTCTTCATAAGATTCTCCCTTCGATTATGCATTGTTGGGGATGGCTTGAAATAATGCACTTATCTTTTTCTCCATCTCCTCCAATTTCTGTTGCGCTATATTTTTCTCATGCCCTTTCTGGATAAATGCATCCCTCAGTATAACATTATTCTCTTGTGCTATCTGTAAATTTGTAGCATTAGAACTTGATTTGTACTGAATATCTTGTGCAATGCTAACCTGCAATTTATATAGTAGTGCCTTTGTTGGAATATTGGGCAATGCCAAGTCCAATGTCTCGATGTCCTTCAAGGGATTTTGTGTTGTTTCCTCATCGATGAAAAACATCTTCGGTGTTATGATAAAATCTAAACCGCCCTGCGCTGTAATTTGGACTGTCTCTTTGGAAAGTACTCCTTCTCTAGTGGGCATTGGTTTCTCCTTCTGTTTTTACTCCTCCCTGATCCTCAACTGCTTCAGTGTAGTTTTTACCTCTTGTACTTTCTCTAGAATTCAAGCCTTGTGATTCTCCACATTTTCCCATACCTCTAACAATTTATCTTTAACTATCATGGTTATGAAATCCACATCGTTTGTTGTCAGTGATGTTTCCATTGGATTTATGTGGGCCTTCGCCTTCTTCCTGGAGCCACTTGCTTGTTCCCTTGTCTTTTTTATTTGGACATCTAATGGCTCATATGCCTCTGGAATTTGTATATCTTTTACTATATCATGAGCCCTTTCTTCTTCCATATATGTCTCTTGTGCCTCCATTTACACTTGTTCTGTTGTTTTCCTTGGTGCCTTCTCTACGCGTGGTGGACCCTATGTAGGACCACACTATGACTTCTTTTGTGTTCTTTTTTTATTTTGAATTGGCCTGCTTTCCCCCACTATACATTTTGTTGTCTTGTTTTTCTTTCTAGCACCATTCCTGCCTATTTGCTACATGGGGATTGTTTTACCCTGCATCTGAGTTTGTAGCGTTGGCATTGTTCTTGGAATCTCTAGTACTTTCCACTCCCCATTCCACTCTTGTACCACCATCAGGATATCCTACGTCATCATGCAGTAGCTCAACTATAGACACTCCTTGGTTGAATCCTTCTTTGCCTACAACCACATATAGTGGCATGATGTCTAGAAATATTTTATTTGTCCAAAGTCTTGGATAGTTTCTGGGGAAATCCTCCACATGTCTAATAATCTATTCTAGATCTCCTTTAAGTACATCCTGAATATGTCGTTATTTATTTTCTTGTCCTTAGGGTTTGTTGTGCTTCGCAATGACGTGTAGTGCATTGTGACACATTTTCCTGTCCTTTGTAGGAACATATTTTATTTTGGTTCCTTCCATCCTACCAATGCAATGAGGATGAGTAACCATGAGTAGTGGAACTCAGAGCCCTAATCTTGTGCGTCCTTGCAATATTATAGAAAGGAATTTAGTAAATAAGGGGCCCAACTCATCAATATCCCCTTCGCAAACTACACTGTAGCTGCTACCAATCCCGCTGGTACCTCCTCTTTTCTACATTTTCACATTAATTTTCAACCTAATATCCTTGTTGCAAATCACGTCGCAGGATCATTGATGTCACTGATCCTGATTCCCTTGTTGCCTCTATCTACGCCATACTTCACCTTTATTTCTTTGGAGATGTATTTTCCTTTGTTTTGTCTTCTAAATATTTTTCCGGATTCTCCCCATCCATGGGTAGTGTTAGCACCATAAGTTGTCCTCATATTGCAATGAGGGAAAGCCTGATACCCCTCAGTTTGTATGTCACAAATTATTTATAAAGGGTGATCGAATGAGAGTAAACTCAAAACAATATCATTTTAACTTAGAAAACTAGGTTGGAAATACAGAGCTAGATGAGGTCTTGATTTAACTTAGGCCAATAAATTTGCATAGTGGTGAGTAGGTGGAGGAAAACGAGAGAGGAATGGAAGTTTGCTCTAGACATCTGGTCTTCCAGTAGGTTTTGGAGGAAAAGTCTCAGATATGATATCTTCTTAGATCTGAATAACTTCAAGAAACTTAAAATACTGCAAAAACTAATATAATCAAGCCTACATTATATAGTCATCACAAAAACCGACTGGATCATCCATGCCTTGGATTTAAGTGTCAGAAGAAGAGTAATGAAGAGGTTGGCTTCCATTAAACAAGAAGTCTCAAATATCAGTCTATAACTAGAGAACCAGAGGCCTCACTAGAACTTTACAATCGAGAGCATATCTCTACCATCAATCCTTTCAAAAATATAAAAAATGAGTATATATACTCAGAGAAATCCCCCCCTTGATAGCAGGAGAGTCACTGATATGCTTCATTTAAGGCTTTACGTGTGCATGATATTGTTGTAGTCTGTGCACACAACTTCTTATCTAACACTGGTTTATATGGCATGGCTTTCGCAGGGAACCTGTCCATTGGGGTACCACAGGCTGACTACTCCATACCCCCACGCCTTCCATTTATGGATTGAGATGAGGTTTCAACAACCTGCTCAAAATTCATTAACTGCATTCATTCATGGTGGGTGGTTGAGGCTTCATGTACAGGTGACGACCACGCGCCAACTCTCCAAGGCTTGGAGGTTAGCCTCCTTTTCTTCTAGCTCCATTCTCAATATAACTCAGGGCCATGACCCCGTGCCTATATTCAAATGCATCTCATCACTTTTCCTTTTGGGGATTTTCACCTCCCCTGACTTTGACATCGCGATGCCCGAAATCATGAAATTGTGGCTAATATCGATGATCATATTTGCTTCAGGATGGACGGCCACGATCTATTCTCCATTGAACAACCCTGGCCCACTTATGCTTGGGTCTGATTTCATACAACCCTGAGGCTGTGACTGTGCCAGACACCCAAGGTGCTTCATGATTTTCACGTATCGACAATGGGAAGGAGGCGACCCCTTATTCCTTAGACTCCCAGTAGTCGAAAGACAAAACATAAGATATAACGGCTCAAACCTTTCCTCGATCAACGGTCTTGATTGTGTCAGGATATCTCATATTGGGGATCCCTGATGCACCTCTTCCCCACTATCCTGGCTAAAACTATGAAACCTCAGATCTACGCCACGTGTTCATTGCTTGAATGGCTTAGATTGGCATGGTTATCGTTTCACTATGGGTCCATCATGACCATGCGCCCCTCACCTTCACTGGCCCACTCCCTTCCATATGAGCATGGGCTATGACCATAGGCGAGGATCCTGGGGCTTCACATTTTGGGGTGTAAGGCTGTGGTGTGCTTGCTAACGGAAACCCGAAATGCCGACTCCCGAGATTGCATAATCGGATGCCACCTGTCTCCACGGGGTGGATGACCCATATAAATTCTCACTTCCGGTGGTCTCAGGCCTCTTCCTTGGCCTTAAACCTCTCACCACTTCACATTCCTGAATTTTCCAATGACCTAAAATCTGCCCCGCTAATGGATCCTTGTCGTTGAAAATTTCTCTTTTCCCGCTCGCTTGATTTTAAGCCTGAAATGGAAATTTTTGCGTGCTACGCTCGGGCACTTCTTATGAAGACTGCGAACCTGGGTAAAAGTTTTCCCATGACAAGAATTGGTGAAAACATTTGGCTCCAAAGGGGATAGAGTCATCCCTGAGATGCTCTAAGATCTCCTTTTGCAGTTCTAGTCGCCTTCTGTTGGGCTATGGAGTCAAGCTCAAAACACCTTGCTAAAAATATAGGCCGAAACTAAAAACAAAACAAGAAAAACATACATTCTCAAAGGATCTTATTTATGTATAATCCTAAACTAATAAATCCTTTACATGGGGCTAGGTGAAAGCAAACTTCCACCATATCCATTCAAGTTAATTATGGAATGGAAGTTCCTTCATTCTGTCGATGATTGATAATAGCTGATGCAATTGTGACAGCATAACAATTACATCTTTCATCTCTCCTCCCAGTGCTGAAGTTGTCATAAAATTGGGTGGCTCCAAGATATGAAGGAAATGCCACTCCATGTAATCGCTGTCTGTTTCATAGAATGAGTGGGAAATTATGTGAAATTTGTAGTAGAAATCCTACTTTGCTCCACAAATGCTCATACAGGGCTGAATATCACTGGTAGGCACAAGAGGGTGAAAAGTCAATATAGGCTAACTGATCATAGGTGGTGGCTGCTCATGAACAGGTTCTGGACAGGAGACAAATTTCCCTTTCTATTGCTCCTCTAGTTCTTCCTTTTCTTCTTCTTGCCTCTCCCCAGGGTCAGATTCATAATCATCATAAACAAGACCCATGGGAAAAAATGATCCTCATCATGCTGCTCATTGATTACTGTAGGCCAAGGAAGGTTGATTTCCTCCTGATAATATTCTTTAATGAACAAAGGACAAGGCTCCACAGTTTTCTCTTGGAAATCCTACATATCCAACTTAGAACTTGATTCATAGCTGTCATATACAAGTTGGCTTCTCTTCTGGTCATCAAACTGTGATGTGGGGCTCTACTGCTCCTCATTAGAATAATCATCAAAGATAGGACCAACAGGCACCTCGGGAGAAAAAATCAAGGCCTCTTCAGCTATGAAACCTTCAATATGGCCATCATTAGTAGGACTTCCAAGAACATCCTCTCCAAGAGCTAGAAAATCCTCTGCATATTCCTAAAAAATGCAGCGATCACGATCTTCCTTCAACTCATCTATCTCCGCAGAAAGATCTTTTACCAGTTCCATCAGCTCACTTATAGCATCATCTCCCACCTCATCTTCATCCTCACAGGCTCTATCATAATTAGCCAAATCTTGATTGTGGCCTTCATATCCCTCACAACAATTATAACATTAAAAATCATAGGAATAATACATTTTGTTAGCACCAGAAGTTGTCCTTAGATTGTGATGAGGGAAATCCCGATACCCATCAGTTTGTATGTCACGGGTTATTTATAAAGGGTTCCCGAATGAGAGTAAACTCAGAACAATATCGTTTTAACTTAGAAAACTAGGTTGGAAATAAAGAGATAGATGAGGTCTTGATTTAACTTACGCCAGTAAATTGCATAGTGGTGAGTAGGTCGAGGAAAACGAGAGAGGAATGAAAGTCTACTGTGGACATCTGGTCTTCTAATAGGTTTTGGAGGAAAATTATCAGATATGAGATCTTCTCAGATCTGAATAACTTCAACAAACTTAAAATGATGCAAAAACTAATATAATAAAGCCTACATTATATAGTCATCACAACACCTGACTGGATCATCCATGCCTAGGATTTAAGATTCCGAAGAAGATTAATGAAGAGGTTGGATGCCATTAAACAAGAAGTCTCAAATATTAGTCTATAACCAGAGAACGAGAGGCCTCACCAGAAATTTACAATTGGGAGCATATCTCTACCATTGATCCTTACAAAAATATAAAAAATGAGTATATATACTCAGAGCAATCCCCCACCTTGACAACACGAGAGTCGCTGAGATGCTTCATTTAAGGCTTTACATGTGCATGATCTTCTTGCAGACTGTGCACGCAGCTTCTTGTCTGACACTGGTTCATATGGCATGGCTTTCATAGGGAACTTGTCCATCGGGGTACCATGGGATGACTACTCCAGACCCCCACGTCTTCCATATATGGATTGAGTTGAGGTTTCAATAACCTACTCGAAATTCATTAACTGCATTCATTCATGGTGGGAGGTCGAGGCTTCATGTACAGGTGACGGCCATGCGCCATCTCTCTAAGGATTGGAGGCTAGCCCCCTTTTCTTTTGGCTTCATTCTCAATATAACCCAAGGCCATGATCCTGCACCTATCTTCAAATGCATCTCGACACTTTTCCTTTCTGGGATTTTCACCTCCCCTGACTTTGACATCGTGATGCCCAAAATTGTGAAACTGTGGCTGAGATCAACAATCATATTTTCTTTGGGATGGACGACCATGATCTATTCTCCATTGAAGAACCCTGTCCCACTTATTCTTGGGTCCCATTTCATACAACCGTGAGGCTATGATTGTGGCTGACACCTAAGGCACTTCATGAATTTCATGTGTTGACGATGGGAAGGAGCCGTCCCCTTGTTCCTTAGACTCCCGTTAGATGAAATATGAAAAATCATATCTAACAGCTCCAGCCTTTCCTTGATCAACAATCCTAATTGTGTTAGGACCTCTCGTATCGGGGGTCCCTGATGCACCTCTTCCCCACTATCCCGGTGGCTAAAACTACGAAACCTCAGATCTGCGCCACATGTTCATTTCTTGAATGACCAAGATTGGAATGGATATCATTTCACCATGGGTCCATCATGACCATGCACTCATCACCTTCATTGGCCCACTCCCTTCCATATGACCATGGGTTATGACCATAGGCCAGATTCCCGGGGCTTCGCATTTCAGGGCGTAAGGATGTGATGCGCTTGCTAACAGAAACCCCGCAATGTCGACTACTAGGATCGCACAATCGACTGCCACCTGTCTCCAAGGGGCGGATGGCCTAGATTAATTCTCGCTTGACCGTTGGTCTCAAATATCTGCGTTGGCATTAAACCTTGGGCCACTTCACATTCCCTAATTTTCCGATGACTGCAAATCTTCCCTGCTAATGGATCCTCATTGTTGAAAAGCGATCTTTGCCCACTCGCTTGACTTTCTTCACTATTTGACTACTCTCGGTGCTACAGAAAGTGGAAATGGGGATGGTTGACCAGACTTAGGCTTGGGAAGGCAAAGGTTCAGTGATGGAGGAAAAAAAGAAACAATTGACCTCAAGGAGAACAGAGAAGCTCGTGGTTGATTTCTCTTGGGCACATTTTGACAAGGAAACCATTTGACTAAAGGAAAACAGACAAAGAAAATATACGTCGAGAAGGGAAAACTATAATTGGGTCTGCAAAAAGGGGGAAAAGATAAACAAAATCACAAATCTAGACCAAAACCACAATCCATGAGAAGAAGACAAGTTTAAGTGCTAACAGGTAGCCCTGTGATTGATGCAATTAGGTCGACATTGATAGGCATTGGCCTATCCATCCAAAGAATTCCTCCTTGCACCCTTTCTAGGAGTTTCTTCACACATCAATTGATGTGTTTACCGTGCCCAAAGTACGATATTTGCAACAAATTCATGATTCCCTTGTTTCATAACCCTAGAATCCACTGCATAGGTTCCAACAATGGTGTGCCTGATGGACCCTCTCCCCTACTCTCCAAGTAGCTCTATGGTGCCAAGTCTGGGAATTTCACTGCATATTCCATGTCATGGTCAGAGTATTTAAGGGCATCTACTCCTCCCACCATTTCATCATCAGAATTCACTCCCTTGGGTATTTTTGGCATCACTATCACCAATTCTGCCTGTGTGCGTTGTATGCCTTACATACTTCTCTCTTCTCACGCTTTATTCTTCCCTTGTGGATACAATACCCCAACTGCTAGTTTGCCCTGGCATTTTTTTTCTTGTTGTTCTTTTGAATCTAGGCCCTGGTGAGTCAAACCTGTGGCCTGTTCTTCGTGTTGCCTCAAATTTCCCTTGGACACATCGAATTTTGTCCTTTCGGCATCCTCCTTTGGTTGTTCGGCCTCCTGTGTGAGATTTTTCTCTTCACCCACATACATGGTAGTCGGATCATACTCTGGTGTGTGGATCTCATCCACATCCACGACTATAGGAATATCTTGCATTCCTATTTCTGTCACCCGAGCACTACTTCTTGTGTTCCACCTGACCCTACTTGGTGCTCCAATGCGTGGTGGTGACATCCTTGTTAAATTCAAGTTGTTGATCTCTAAATATCTAATGTATCTCATGAATTCTCACTCGTTCACACTTATACTTCGCTCTTTGTTCTTATCCTTAGAGAAAAAATAGAAATTGACCATATTTCCCCCCTTTTCCGACTTTTATAATGGGATGGAGAAATGAAAACTATTCCACACTGACAACTTTCACTTTTTCACTTTTTCCTATGCAGTCCACTTTTGTGTCTATCACCTGTTTTGTTGCGCATAGTGTCTTCAACATTAGTTTTTCTGTGGCACACTTGTTAATGCTAACAATTCTATTACATCAAAACCTCTAATGTTATCTTATATTTTTATTTTATTTTTGTTACATTTATTCTTTTTATGGATTTTTGTCTTTTTCTTCTAACATCTACTATATACAATATGTACAATCATACCTTCTCTTTCTATTTTTACCTCAGGTTGTTAGGTCGACTGTATTGATACAACTTCAGTCGACTACCATTCACTATTCCTCTGAGATTCTTCCCTGCAAGATATTTCAGTTGCACAACACCTCCATTTGTGATAGCCTCTACCTGATAAGGCCCTAACCCATGCATCTTGAACTTCCCAGGGTGTTGTAAATACCTGTTGTCATAGAGGAGAACTATATCTCCTTCCTTAAATATTTTCTTCTTTATGTGCCTATCATGCCAAGATTTGTCCTTTTCTTTATGTATTTCCTGGTGGAAGCCTGCTAAAATTCTATCTTATTCCAGCTCCATCAACTGATCCAATATTTCCTGTGCAACACCTTCTTCTATCATGTTGGTGATTGCTGCAATGCGTAGACTAGGTATTAAATAGTCCAATGGAACCACTGCTTCCTACCCATACACCAGTCTGAATGGTGTCTATCCTATCAACTTCTTGCATGTAGTCTTGTAAGACCATAATATTACTGATACTTTCAACTCCCAATCATCCCTATTGAAATTGCAAATCTTTGTCAATGCATTCTCTAGAATTTTGTTAAAATCTTCTACTATACCATTTTCCCGGAGATAGTAAGGTGTGCTCTTATGATGATGTATCTCTAATTATTTTGTCATTTCTCTGATTGTACTATTGATAAAATGAGTCCCTTGATCACTCAACAAAATTTTGGGTCATCCAAATCTGGTCACCAGGTTTTCAAAGAGAAATCGCACTGCAGTGTCTGCGTTGCAATCCTTCACTAGGGTTGCTTCTGCCGATCTGGTTAAATATTCTGTCCCAGTGATGATGTGTTTGGATCTTGACCTCCTTGTTGGTAGATTAATCGTTCCAATGAAATCCACAACCCATTTATCAAATACTTGTAAAATTACTTGCCGCACAAGTGGAATTTCATCTCTTCTATATGGTTTCCCCACCCTCTGATAGATATCATAGATCAGACAATATTCCTTCATGTTCTTATGTACTATAGGCCACCATAATCCTGCAATCAACACCTTTTTTGTTGTAGGTTTTCCTGCATAGTTCCCTCTAGCTATCCCTTCATGTGCTTCTTCTATCACCATGGAGCGCTCATGCTCCATCACACATCTTTTCACAATTCCATCTACACCTAACTTCTCTAAATTCTTTGCAATCAGCTGATAGTCTGTAGCACGCACTGCCAATTTTTTTTCTATGCGACAATAAATTCCTTGGGAGTCATCCATGTGCTAAAAAATACAACAATGTCAGCAAAATAATCATCAGCAATATGAAAAATAAATAAATTAGCATCATGAAAATTCTCCTCCAAGTTCTTTGGATCCTCTTCATTATTAATTCTTAATATATGATCTGGTTTTGCATTCATCTTCCCTGTTTTTACTACGATTTCAAAATCATATTTCTGAAACAATAACAACCATCTACATATCCTCCCCCCCAACACTAGATTTTTAACTAAGTACTTCAAGGACGAATGATCTTTAGACATATTAAAATGTTGACCCAATAAGTAATGTATGAACTTATATAAGGGATATATCATAGCCAAACCTTCTCTTTCTGTAGTATTATAGTTCTACTAAGACTCATATAGCTTTCTACTAGAAAAAGATATTGGGTGATCAATGTCTCCTTCACCTGGTTGTGCCAAAATGGCTCCAAGTGCAATGGATGAAGCTTCAACATGCACATGAAATTCCTTTGTCCAATCTGGAAAACTCAAAATTGGTGCGGTCACCATGTTTTCTTTCAATGTGTCAAAACTCTCTTGGCATTCTTCATTCCACTGAAACCTAATGTCTTTCTTTAGTAATTTATCCATGGATGTAGTAATATTTACATAGCCCTTTATAAATTTCCTGTAGTACCTTGTGTGGTCCAATGTTGCTCTCAACTAGCGCACTGACTTTGGTGGTGGTAAATTGACAATAACAACAATCTTTGCAAGGTCTACTATCAAGCCCTATTTTCATATAATGTGTCTAAGTAGGATGCCAAATGGTGTACTGAATATACATTTCTTAATGTTCAAGGAAATATGACATTGCCTACATCTTTCTAACATTAACCTCAGAATTTCTACATGGTCCTTCAATAAACTAAATATGATCCAATCATCCAAATAATATTCTAAAAATTTATGTATAAAATCCTTGAATGTAACTACTACTACTATGGAAAATATTGTTGGTGCATTCTTTAATCCAAATGTAATTACTGTGTACTAATATGACCCCCACTCTATTGAAAATGTGGTTTTGTACCTATCTTCCGGATCAATTTTGATCTGATGGTAACCTAAAAATACATCTGTGAAAGAGTAGACTTCAAGTCCTCCCACATTCTCTAACACCTCATCTATAAATGGAGTAGGAAAAAAATCATGTAGGCATGCATCATTTAAGTTTCTCATATCCACACATATCCTAATTCCTCCAATCTTCTTTTTCGTGGACCACCATTGGACTAATCCACTCTGATTCTTCCACAGACTCTATGATTCATGATTATAGCATTATGTCAAGTTCTCCCTTAACCTTCTACTTATAGATAGGGTTTAATATATATGGTCTTTGTCTAACTATCCTTGCATCTGGTCTGACGGGTATCTTCATTTCTCCAAGTTCTCCCACTACCCCTTTCATCTCTGAAAATGTGGTTGGGAATAAGTCACTATATTCATGCAATAATTCAATTATGTTTTCCATTGTCTCATTGTCTTAGTGATCTCCAATGTTGGTTATCTTTGGCTTCTCTTTGGTCCCAATATTGAAATTTTTAATCTTCATTGTTTCAATGAACTCTTCTTAGTGTAGCAGAGGTCCTTCCAATCCTCTCTCTCTCCTTCCCCTTCTACTATCTGTATGTCATGTGGGTTGTCTTCTACTTTCTCATCCTCTGCGACCTGATAAAAGTAAACTAATTGTTCAAGTGTTTCTTTTCTGAAATATTTCTCTATTGTTACTGCATCTACCCCATACTCTTCAAATATATTCCTTTTCATCATCTATAGTGCAATATCCACCCATGGATTGTCACTTTCAAATGAAAAATTCTTAATAAAATTTCACTGTATTGTGCCCTAACTCATAGTTTCTTTGCACAGTTCCTATTCCTTGTAGCAATTACTTGGTAGTCCTTCTAATGTGTGAATAAAGTAATGCGTCCATTCTCCTGGTGGTACCAATATCCAGTTAGTGACACAATCATTTATATGATGTCTTGGGTTCCCTCTTCCATCATACTTTTGTAAGGGTCTATCTCGTTGACTCATATCAAATCTTATGCACATCGGTCTCTTACACTAATACCAATCCTGAATTACCTCTTTATGTGCACCCCACCATTGTTCAGGTGTGTCTCTCAATGATAAATCCAACACTAATAATCTCTGACTACCCAAAACCTCTTATTCGAACTCTGTCAAGAAGTTTTCTAAGTTGTCCTCTTCAGTAAATGTGGGGAACTGTCTCACTTCCATTCCAACCCATCTTACTGCGTGTGTAATTCTGGCGCACATCCTAGTAGAGACTTCATGCAATCTTTGTTGCCAGTTTTCTACTCTGGTATATGAATATGACATGTTGTAATTGATAGTCCTCCAACTGAGTACTCCATCTACAGTTGGATTCACATAATCTTCTTATCGCGCAGTAGTCCTATACAACTGGTTTACATCGTCCCCTAGAGGATTGTTAGGCATAGGTTCTGTTATAGCCCTATAATTTATAGGATCAACTGGTGACTGAAATGGTATCACTTTAGTGTTTTTGTTTGACAAATGATTTTCCATTTTGTAAATAATTTGAGAAAAAGAAAATAAAGAAAAAGAAAAAGAGAAAAAGAAAAGAAAGAGAAAAAGAAGAAAACAAAGAAAAAGAAAAGAAGAGAAAAAGAATAAAAGAGGGCATAAAAGAAATTGAATGGAGCCCCATGCAATAACAATGACTTGGTCCATACAGTTTAAACATGGCCAAGTCCCTTTAAATTGATGTTGAGAGGAGTAGTGAATAAGCTTGGCTAAACTGTTTAATCTTAGCCAAGCAAATTAGGTTAGCTAGTGAATAAATTTGACCAAACTTCCTAATCTTGGTCAAATAACCCCAGGATAGAGTAATTTCTTAGTCCAATAGTTTAATCTGGGCTAAATGTCATAGGTAATTAGGTTAGAGAATAGGGTAGTTTTCTTTATCTAAAATAAAACAAACATGATGATCGATGTTGAACAATATCTTTGATGTTTAAAAGTTTGGTGTCTAACCTCCATGGTGATAAAAACAAGGAAAGCTTGGGGAAACCCACATAATGCACTTATCCTAAGTTTTTGGAGCACATATGACTTTGCGCTCAGAGAGTAAAGAAAGTGCATAGATGAACGACTTAGATGTTGGTGCTCAGATCTACGGTTGACAAGTTTTTTTGGACCCCCCCGACCATTCTACCTTTAACAGTGGGGGGGGGTCCGGAATTAGAGATAACGAAGGAACACATATGAACGACTGAGGCGTCAGTGCCCAGAACCATGGCTGGGATCGAATTCCAGACCCCCTCGACCATTTTGCCTTTAACGATGGGGGGGGTCCAGAATGTTCGTTAAACATCGTGCTCATATCTACTTTCCAGTGGAAGGCACGTCGATGGACGGTTGATGGTGTTTTTCGGACCCCCCCCGACCAATCTACTTTTAATGGTGGGGCGAGTGTCTAGAATGGAGTGGTTTTCTGGTAGGCCCCTTTCTATACATGTCAGGAATCCACTGCTCCATACCACTTACCACTTACCATTTTCTGACATACCCCATCACCCCATGACATCATCTTCCACGTTTTCCCCTAAATATCACATCTGATAACTCTGTCAGTCCGTTCCCCCTGTTCACCCGTTATAAGTCCCTTCAACATGGTCAGTTTCCAATTAACTCCCTCCACATCACCCAGTCGTATTTGTCATTTGTTGTCACCTACCATCTCACACTCCAAAAGACCTGTTGGCCATTTATTACAGTCTAGCTTATCGTTTAGCCTACTGAGCTATCTTCCACTCCCAATGGGTATCTGTTTACTCAAAACTACCTTTCCCCTTCATTTCTCCCATTGCTCACTTTACCCTCACACTGGAAAATTGCTCCCTGTTTTCTCTCCGTTTCAGTTAGCCATCCAAAACCACAGTCATCACCACTAATGTTTTGTTTGACTTGCAGGTATTTTCACAGTGATGGCACTGAAATCCAAGAAAGTATAAGCTAAGGAAAATTCTTTCCTCCCGCCTCCTGTCGACCTCGACAGGATCCCTTTGGCCAATAAAGATAATTTAATCGTAGACACCAGGTGCAAATTCGACTTCGTATATTTGTAGTCATGGCTCAAATATATCTTCTTAGATTAGAGTGATGAAATTGGGCTCTAGGAATCAAACCTTCCCCTGTATCTTTTCTCCCAGTTTAACCATTTCCCTGAATTCACCCTCAAATGCCAGGCCCACTACATCCCTGACCAGAGAGCCATAGTATCTTCATCAGGAGAAAATTTGTTTTTCATTACACCAGAGGCCATCGATCAGATGATGCAGATTCCTAGAGTTGAAGCCACCTCCCCTTTCAATCTTGAAGTCATCACAGAGCTGTACCAGAAATTATCATTCCCTCAGAGAGCTCAGATTTTCGAGCTTTTTCTCCCACAGGCCACTCATCTCCCCAAGACAAATCCCCCGTATCCTTCCTCCCTCTTCTCAGAGGGGAAATCAAGTTAGTTCATCACTCTGTGCTCTGCTTGGGTATTTTTCCGATCAGTTGGTGGATGAACCCATATTGGGCTTTCTCTCCATTTTCTCCACAGAAGAAAGACCCACCACTCAGTTCAATTACAACACTTTCCTGGCGAACAATATTCATGAGCAATTCTCAAATTTCATGACAGAGGGCATGTTCCAGTATTCTTCAATATTGGCATACATGTTCACCTTATTTCAAGCGGACAAATTCTCCTTTTCAATGCAGAAGATGGACAAGGATGGAAGGTCGCAGGCGATAACAGCGTGGACTTCGCTACTCAGACAAAATTCTACAGAATTCAGCTTCAAATAGTTTATCAAGTAGTCTTACCATCCAGTGGTGAGCATGCTTAGTGGCAGACCCGAACCAAGTATAAAAGAGGATATTCAAAGGATCTTACACCTCTCAGATCTTGCTAAAACTGGCGATTAGTATTTTTACCAAAACCACACTGAGATCAGAGTTTATGGATGCGAGTTGGCTTCATACAAATTTCCCAAGTATCTACCTGTGAGGATATTTTCCCTGGAATACATAAGGCAAATGATTAACTCAGATGGCATAAATTTTGTGTCTCTGAAAAAGAAGCAACAACTTAGAATTAAAGGGAAAATAGGGTCTTTCATCTGTAATAGCCAAGGCACCGGGGAGGAAGCAGACAGACTGTTGAAAGAAATGAAGTTTCCGCTCAGTTTCATATGGCACTATGATCCATGCAGGATAATTTCTGAGATGAGGGT
Organism: Picea engelmannii; assembly: GCA_009831015.1. Lineage (NCBI taxonomy): Eukaryota > Viridiplantae > Streptophyta > Pinopsida > Pinales > Pinaceae > Picea > Picea engelmannii. Next base: position 211,628 of record ML795990.1, read on the forward strand.
TAAAAATAAGAATGTTCCATATGTCCATACACCCAAGTCTGATATAGAAACATTCATGAATCAAACAGAATGGGAGTCGAATACTCTGGTTGATATAGAACAGGAGGACCCTTTGGTCATCATCTCACATACCACTACACCAAAGGTTCCCAAGGAGAAAAGACCCGGGAAGGATATTACACCTTCCATCACTGAAGTCTCGGCTGAAGATTTCCAATTACACACCAAAAGGCCAAAAACCATTCATGCACCTGACATGGCTGGTGAAAAGGAAATCCAATCCACCTCGACTATGATGGATGATCGGTCGCTTCTTAGCACAAGCAGCAAGCAGATCATGTCTACAGTTTTGTCCAAGAATCCCACAGATACTCCACCAGTTGACCAGCCGAGCAAAGTAGGACCAAAGTTGAGTGTTTTTGAGAAGTATGACCTGATCAAAACGAAAAATTAGATGCTGACCAGTAGTAATTACACTCAATTTTGGAAACAGACATCAACTTCACAACAAAGACTCGTGTCTTCATTCGATACTGAGAAGGGTAGAATGCATATGGAGTTTCTACAAGCACAACTACCAGACCTGAAAGTAATCACCGATTACAAAAGGGAAACATTCGAGTTTCATACTAAAGATGTGCATCTTGCTGATCAAATGGATCTGCACAAGAAAACTAGAGAAATGGTTTTCTCCATGTTGGAAAATTCTTCTACTGTGGCCACCAAGTTACAGGTATCTCTGAGTAATGTCCAGACACAACTGAAATTAGAAAAGACATCATCTTTTGCAAAGGATAAAATAATTAAGACGTTGGAAGAATTGGTCCTTAAGATCGGGTATGATCCCTTGAATGTGAAAGCAATCGAGGAGATGCTTAAAAATAAAAATGTCGATATAGCATCTCTGAGGAAACAGTTGAAACTGCCACCAATGGAAGAAGCACAGACAAAGGATATAACTGAGACAGAAGGGGAAAAGGATGAGATGCTCAAGTTAATCATGGAGCAGAATGCACAGTTAAAAGAGATGGAAGCATAATTGGAGAGTTTAGTCAAAGAGAAGGAACTATCAAAGCCTATGGAAGTCATTCCATTGAGCCCAGTTCCACTCACAGGAGTAAGCACAGTATATGCTGCAGAAATTCCCTCAGCAAATCCACTGATAGCTCTGGAAAAGACAGTAGAACTGGAAAAATCCATGGATGGGATGAATTTGCAAGAGACGAAGATTAGTAGACTAAAAAAGGAGGTTGAGAACCTTCAGGAACTCAATTTTTCTTACCAAACCAGCTACTCCAAGGAAAAACAAACATCAGACAAGCTCAAATAGGAATTGCAACAGCCTTAAAAGAAAACAGTGGCAAGAAAAACACTTGTTGAGGTCAAGGAAAGTGTCTAGATGGATATCACCAAGTCCGTAAATGAAATATGGCCTATGGTACAAATCATGTTCGAGAAAAATGAACTAGTGCAAAGAAGTAAGCATTCTATCGAGAAAATAAGAGGAGAACTGTGAGAGATACCCACTTAAGCCACTGAGATCATCAGATTCCTGAATTAAAAAACTAGAGAAGAATTAGAATATTTGAAAATTGAAGATAGGACGGAGACCATCCTCGAGGTCAAGAGGGTCCTGAACAAAAGAGGACTGATGCTATAGCTGGAGGAAAAGGTCCAGACTATGGACATTGGAGTGCAAATATTTTTCAGCAAAATTGAACCTCTACAAAAGAAAGGGCTCCCTGGTTTAAGAGTCATTAATGATAAGTTAATGACACTTTCTAATTATAAAAATAAACTAACCACTGTGGCCAAAGATACTTCAAAATTCTCAGGAATGCAGGGCATTATCATAGGAAAGGCGTTCTTAGAAGCCTTACAGTCAGACATTAGCATACAACACGAGATCTAGTACATCTTCATCGTCAAGCCAATTTTTTCCAAGTATACAGAGATGGATGAAGTATATCGAAGACTTCTCAAAGTCGTTGTTCCTAGTCACCTTCGATGGGAAGAGATTTGCAATCTGATCGAGTAGGAGATGAGGTGTCCAAGCCTAGTCCACAATCCAAATAGACGAGATCGTGTAGAGGAATCACCAACGGTTTACACTAGAAAACAGCATGAAGATTTCAACACGTCATCAAACAGTTCCTAAATTTTTGTATCTTGTTGAGTTAGTTAGCTAAATTTAGATTTTCCACGTCCTAATGTTTAATGACAGGATAGTGTGTAATTTTGATGATAAATACTTCAAACTTTGAAGTACCGAGGGTTGATCTTTACGCCCTGTAAGCAAGAAAGACTGTAATTTTTATCAAGAGATATTCCAGTAATACAAAGGGACGTTTCACAGGATTCTCGTGTGTCATTCATTGGTGATGTTTTATTTTCTATGTTAAATGTTTTCTCGCTCAATTGTCATATTGTTTCTATTCTAATATTTTAAAAGTAGCACATGTTGCAGGATTTATCTTTGTATACCCTGTTTCTGGCTTTGAAAGATCTTAATGTTTATCTTTCTGATATTACAATGAAGAAATTCTTAAATGCTTCTTTACTTTAATTGATTTTCTGATCTTTTTTTGCTATTCATCATTTTACTTCTAAAGAAATCAGTGAATGCATTATCTTGCCCTGTGAAAAGAATCTTTTAGTTTCTGGTTAGATCTCTATCATTATAATATAGACACCATAGCCCAATGGAGGCATAAAACCCTTTTCAGCCAACTTAACAAAAACAACAACAAACTATTCCATCTTATTCTATCTAACTAGCCTAATATCTTAAAGTTAAAACATATCTAAATCATATAGAGAGATCCCTCTCTGAAGCAGGTAGGGCTAGATTCCAGCTTCGAAGTGGTTGGATAAAGTTACCTCTGGTAAATTTCTTCTACCCTGACAACCTCTGGGAATTTACAGAGCGTTAACAAGTTCTACATATCTTTCACAATATGAGGGATATAAAGGTGCTACTACCCTAAAGTTCCCAGCTTGAAATGTCATCTTTCTAGTCTTTAAATTAATTATGGCCTCATTGTCAAACACCCAATCAATTTTGAGTAGCACTGGAAATCGTATAGACTCATCCACCATATCCATCGCTTCAAAATATGATGTGGTGTGCACACCATATAAATCCACTGTTGTATTCTTCAATCTACCTATGGGAATCACTCTTTGTTGGTCTAGCTTCAATTGGATATTGGAATTCCCTAGTGTAGGTTCTCCCATTGCTTCCCAAGTTTTATTTGGAAAAATGTTAACATCTGAACCTAAGTCTAGGATAATATTTCTCATGTTAAAGTCTCCTATATTTGCATTCAATCTGAACTCTTTACTGTTTCTTTTCTTTCTATGGACTTGATTAATCTTCTTTGGTTTTGTTCCCATCCCTTCTGAATCTATGCTATATTTCTCAAGCATCCTTTTAAACAATTACATGGCATTCTTATCATTTAGTAATTTAAAGCAAGATTTTAGGAAATTCTTTAAGTTACTTACTTTCTCTTTCTCTCCTTAGTAAGTATGATCTAAATATTGAGGCATATAAAAAATAGGAGTATCATACCTTTGCGCAGAGTTTGATGTGGTGGCTTCATTCTCCTTAAGTAACTTCTTCTTTTCTTCTTTGAAAGTTTCCTTCTCCTTCGTTGCATCAATCTACTGTTGTGGTTGAGTGTTCTTCTAAATCCAACATTGAGATTCCTTCTTCTGATCTCATGCATCTGCTCCTGTATTTACTCCTCCTCTAGTCACTATGTTGATGTTCCTCCCAGGATACCTTATTTATGAAGCAATCCACTGAACATTTTGGTTATTTAAATTCCTCTTCTTCTGGAGCTTCATCGTTAACTTCGATAAATCTTCTATCATATGATCTGCTGTGCAACATTACATACATGTTGTTGCTGGTCGAGGACAATCTCTGGCATAATTTCCTTGTTGTTGAAAATTATGGTAGATAATAGGCCCTCTACCTCTGCCCATTACTCCTCTTCCTCTACCTATGAATCCTCCTCTATTCTCCTTGTTGGTGCAATTATTTGCATAATATATTACCATACATAAATTATCAATCGAGATTCGTAATCAGTAGAGTTGATGCACTATATGTGCCGATAACAGATAGGTTCCTATGTCTGATGAGCATAGCTCAATCAAGAAACAATTAATGACATAACACTATTTTTCACTCTTTTCAAATAACATTCTCCACTCATTTCAAAATTCAGAAAGAAAACTTGCAAACAAAATCTTAACATTCATGCATCCAAAAGATCTTTCTTAGATAATAACTTTTCCATTTACAAGCTTATGAAGTGCAAAGATGGACTTTGAATTAGTTATTTGTAGTTGTTACTCTTAACAACAACTAGCAATAAAATATGGGCACACTTCAACAATAACATTCTTCACACAACTTCAAACCACAAGATTAAAACTGATAACAAAACTCTCAGACAAATACTCAATTGAAAAGACTCTTGCTTAGGTGATGGACCTGTTCATTGATGGCTCATGAAATGAAGAGATGAAATCAGATCTTGTTCCCTATAGCAATCAAAACAACCAATACTTTGCATATGATCAAAGGAAAACATCAATCAATGCTAAAGGAAATCACATGTGAAGGAAGACACTCCACTTTAGGCACATGTAAGGTGAGAGATGGAGGTCTTGATTATGCATGTGTTTGCAAGGTGAAATATGATTTAAATCTATGAAAGAAAGATGAGTATGGTAGGATTCTCCATTACAGGTTCATGTACAGTGAAAGATAGAGATCCAAACCGTTCTTAGATATGAAAAATGGAAACAACACTATAACATTAAATATACCAAATGATTGTCTACACACACATACAAGAATAACAAATGTTCACTCAAGAATCTATGTTGCACTCATAAATCCATATTACACTCTAGAAATATATATTGCACTCCAAAAATGCTCACTCATTCACTCACAATTGCCACACATCTTTATTCTATTTTGTCAAATGTTTACTGAAGAAAAACAAAAATAAAGTTAGATGTTTATGATCAAAACAAAAATGATTTTATCCATACGCAAACTATAATTATATATACAGTAAATACAAAGAATCTTACCTTGGTTGGGTCAGTGGGCCCTTTCCGTACCAACAAGGTATCTTTAAAATAAACTTGCAGAACTAAAGTTCTAATAACACGCATTAATTCCATGAACTGCAATTTATATCATTACTTGTGAAAAACAGAGGTACAATCCACAGTCTTCAAGAACCAACCCTACAACATAACAATTCCTCTTTCTTCAAGAACCATACTTGTAGCATAATAATTCCTCTCTACTCAGATCTATGAGGTATTATTTATACATAAAATCCATGGAAGAATGGATGAAACCAAATCCCCAAGCTAAGAAAACAATTTTTACAATTTTAGGATAAATCCCAAAAATCTGTGTTTTTTAACAATTTGGGCATATTCGAGTTAGTCCCCCACCCATATATCCCAAAACAATTCTAATTTTGAAAAAATTCCCATGCCTTACTCAATTTTCCATGTTCTAGACAAAACCCATATATTATAATTTCTAGATCTGATACCATTTGCACGAAAATCGAGGCGCAAGTTGGCAGTTTGAGTTTTTTGCTAATTTTGGCAGAATCATTCCCCCTGAGATGGAGGTCGACACATGTGATATGGGTGAATTATGACTCATGTTTCCACATGAAAACATCCCTCTGGACAAAACCCATGAGCCCGATTTTCTTCAAGAAACATTAAAAAATTCTGAATTATGTCTAGTACCGGATTAGCATAGGCTGGTACCGGAATAGGTGGAGCCTTGGTACCGGAATAGACTGGGTACCGGATCATGCTGCTTAAGAGTCAAAGTGATTAAGATCATAAAAAATAAACCATTTTAATTGAATTAACTCAATAAAATTACACAAAACATGCCTTAATCATAAGTTACCTCTTATGCACATGAACAAGGTCATTAAGTGTATATATGGAGGAAATAATCAATTATATTCACATAACATAGGTAGAATAGGCTCATATAGAGGGTAATATAGGGCATTAGAAGTGTCAAAACTAAGACTCAACACCCCTGTGGATCCATATTCTATTGATGATACTATGGTGCCTGATTATACTGCGGCGTTTGTTAAAACTGTGGCACTGTGTGAAATTTCTGCACATTACCAAACTATGGCACAGTCTATCCTGCCATCAACTTATCATGCATCCTATATGCATATGAGTTTATTTCCTTCATTAAATCCAGATTTCTACAATTTTTGTCTTCATGACCCACTGATTTACAAAAGTTACATAAAGTACTCTTCGGTTCTGTCTTGTACTTCTACATCATAGGGAAGTGATAAGGATCATGCCCATGTGTCTTGCGTATTTCACACCAAGGCCCTCTTGTAGGAAATGGATTTGGAAACCCTACTCCTAGATATTGCACAAATGTCAGACACTCATTCTTTTGATGTCCCTCTGATATAAACAGGGTACACCACACTGCTTCTCTTTTCTCCCTACTTTTATTCTTATTTAATTGCATTGTCACATTCTTCAAGTCTTCCTTCAGCTCCTCTATAGATGGATACATATGTTTGTATTAATTATGCTCTAACTATGTTGTTTCTTGCAGTGCCTCTGCCTGGTTTTGAAATTTTTGTTGTCTTATTGGATATTTGAAATGTGGTAACAAAGAGTCTATAAACAATCGTCTATGTTGCATGTCAGAAATGGGATACTTCAGTTTACCTTTCAATGTCTTAAAATTCTGATCAATGTACCTTATAGACTCTCCTAGTTTTATTCTAACCTCAATCATCTCATTCATAAAATAATCCTCTGATTTCAGTTCCTACTTGATCTCTTTTACTGTCCTCGGTGCACCCTATGGATGTTTTACTGCTAATTTCATGTACCAATCCAATGCATGCTTTCTGAATGTTATTTCTAACTGTGCTACTTTTATTGCTTCATCAATGATTATTTTCGCTTCCCATATTCGCTCACACACAAATAGGTGATTCTTTGGGTATTTTGATCCATCTCTATGAAACTATGGTAATCTTATCGTTGGATCTATGCTTTCCATTATGGAATGTATTCTACCTACTCCGCGTGGCATTACTATCTGTGTACTATTGTTTGGACTTGAATTCCCACTAGTGTTGCTACTGGTACTTCCACTTGTACCACTACTTGTACTGATGCTAGTTCCTCCACTTGTACACTCACTTCTATTCTGATCTCCTAAATTCTTATGACTTTCAGTCAGTGGTTTAGTAAACAACTCTTTCTTTGTTGATGTGTTAATCGTACATGGGGTTGTAGGTTCTATATTGATTCAGATCTGGAAAAGGGTATCTTCTTACTCATCATATCCCGCTCCTCTAGTATTTATTTCATATGTGGTGCGCAATATTTCTTCAATGTGATCCACAACATGGAGATCCTCTACCTCTTCTTCATCACTCTCCAAGCCTTCCCTCTCATCTACTGCTCTTTTCTTCCTATTGAGCTTATACTGGTAGGGTCTTCCACTGTGCATCTTTCCTACCTTCTGCATGATCTCCTGTATTTCCTTTTCACCCATCATAATGGGATATTTCTCTTTACTCAACTCTTCTCTATTCATTTCCCCCTCCATCTCATACCTTCATCAGGTTTCCCCTAACTCCCCCATGCACACAGGGTAGTTTAGTTGTTTGATTCCATGGTTAATACCCCTTTGTCATGCAATAATATCTTAATCGAAGTGTACAACGATATGATATACCTTCCCCTTGGACCCTTAATAAAGTCCTACTCTTCTACACTGTAATACTTCAATGTATCTACTAAAAAATCAGTGATATACCCCACTATAATGTTGTCTAGCCAGAAATCTATTGCGTTCTTGAATTTGTTATTCACCCTTTTCAACCACGCGATATTTTATTCTGTCCACTCCACTGATCTAAACCTATTTGTTAGATGAGTATATTTCAACCAGGTTATCCACTCCTGCAATAGCGTGGGAAACTCACTAAAGAAACTCTTGTGTATTTCACTAAATATGTATCTCTCCAAATGATGTCTTGGCTTAAACCTAGGGATTCTATTATCTTCGTGGGAAAAATATATTTCTTGAACTTCCAACCATATTTAAATCTCTTCTTTCATGGGGTTCCAACCTACACACATTCCCTTTCTTAATCCCTCACGCTATACTGCGTGATACATCCCTCCCGATCTAATATTTTGAATTCCAATCGACAACAGAACCATTGTTGTGTTACTGGGGCTAACCCATGTTCTAGCCATAGGATTACCAAAAAAACCTTCTACCATCAACCCTTATGGATAGCAGAAGGAAACACAGTGCATAGACTGCACTGTGCACTCTCACCTGAGATGGCTTCTATGGGTGGCCGCAAGACTCATATGTATGCAACCCTGGGATGAGATGTGTTTCTCTCTCTGAGGCATTCAAACTACTCATTGTTAACCCCAAATCCTCATTAGATATTATTCCTAACCCATGTCACTAATATTATAATAGGGCTTCATTAATCATTACATCCTCATTTGATCAAAGGAAAACATTTATCTACTGTAACCCAAGATCCTAATCTAAACACTAGTTGAAGCATTCATTTATTCAGTGTTGTTTTGCATATTCCATTAGCTTAACCTTATTGCATAGTGTTCATTCATTTAACAAGAAACAAATTCATCATAAAAACTTATCAAAGTAAATGCAACCATAAACACTACATACGGTCACACAAAACACAAATATATCGTGGTTCACCCCCGGCTGGGGCTACATCCACAAATATTTGTCGCTTCGGATATCTATTCATCTGTCATGCAAAATGTAGTGTTGCACATTGTACAATCCTTCCTTTATTACATCTTATCTCCACATATCACAATAGTTCTCACTTACAGTAATAACCTCTCATCAAAACCCTAACAAATAGTTGAACGAACTATAGAGTGTCAACAATTGATTGATCCCCCTGTACAGTCCTAATACATTCTACTTATACAAAACTAGGACCAAGCCCTCACAAAAACCCTAACCCTAAAAGGATTAGGTTTTTCCACTTTCCAGCTGACTCGTTCATGGCTAGTCCTTGATCCGACCGTTGCTCCAAGTCGGCGTTTGTCCACTTTTCCACTGCCCTGCAACAATTTGTCCACTTTATAATTGTTTTCTCGGCGCAGGTTTTCCCTTATTTTTGGTGTTGATTTTCCTCTTTTTCTAAAGCGCTCCCCTATTTTCCGATGCTGCTTTAACTCCTTCAAAATGTCTTTGATTTTTCCCAAAATTGACCTGCACCAATAGACAGCGGCTCCGATCAACGATCTATGGAAAAGATGCAATCTCACACTATCATCCATTAAATAATTTGACGAGCACCACAAATGGTGTGTCATGATGTGTGGGGAGGGATATTATTTTGGCTTACCATCAAAATTTAGAATGCTTGATGGTATTTTTGAAGGCATCGTTGGCCATGAGGGATCATGGGCAATAGGGTCATTTATCAAGTGTGACAAACTTGGTAATTCAGGTGTTGCAAGAAATGGCAATGATGCGAATGAGGACTGGGAGGGAGGTGAATTATTTTTGTTGTCCTAGATGGACCTTGCAGTCCACCTATGTTGGTGCTAATGGAAGTTCAAGAAATGGTTGGAGAGTGAGTTTCCCCAAATATGGTGGCACTAGAAGGAGTATGACTACTCTCACAACCAAAAAATCTCTCAAGGGGGTTTCCCCCAAGGTGAAAAATGGACCCTCTAGGAAAAGGGTTCCCTGTTCTAGTCCTGGGGAAGAAACCTCTAGAACCTGATGTTCCCCCAGGGAAAGGTGTACTAATCCATGGAAAATGGAAGCCTCCAAAAGTATTGTTGCCCCCAGGTTGACTAGGTAAAACCACAAAACCACTAGGCATACACCATACAAAATCTGTATCTGCACCTGATGATGTCGGGCCAGTCATTGAATTGTTGGAAGTGGAAGGATCTCCACTTCCCATGTTGAAACCAAATCTCTACCCCCCACTGGAAAATAATATGGAAGTAGGCATGGAAGTAAATGGGATGGGCATGTGCATGCTAGGTATACTAATAGATGGAGTCGATGATACAGGTGATGTCACCCAAATAAAGGAACCAAAAAAAAAATGTATGGATAGTGAAGGTCCAATGGAGCTAAGAGATGGCAAGAGGGAGATGGTTGGGATGCTCCCTGATGAGTTTCCCCCAATCCCACTTGAGGATGGGATTAAGGGCTCAACGACACTGGATGAAGCACGAGGTCCAAACATGGTAGGAGGATGGTTGAATAATGAAAAAGGCTCACTGAATAGTTATTGTACTTGGACTAATATAATGACGTTAGGTTAAGTTAAAGGTATATTGAATTTGGTTGGAGAACATTCATTAACCAATTATACTTCAACCAAGTTGGCTTATTCAAACCACAAATATGACCCTTCAGAGTTTTTTTCATGAATATGGTGTCACTTTGAAGGTGGTTCCACCTCTGTAATAGGCTCTAGTCCTCGTAATCGATGGGACTAGTGTGGTAGTTCATACAGGGTGAAAATTCTATGTAATTGACAAACAAAAATCAATCTATGGTCGACCTATACTCTGACTCAAAGAGCACACCCCTAATCAAATCTATGTAATAGAAAGCAAACCAATTGGCTCAAGGGCCTTCTGAAAACCAACCTCGTGGGGGAGATGAAGTCCCCACCATATCGACTAGAGAAGGTGTGAGGAGTAGTTATGATGAGAAAAACAAAACAACCTTGACCAGTGCAAGTACCATTTATGAAGTCGAGTAGCCTCCGGGGGAACTAGAACTATGAATGAACGTCTTCCCAGGTACTACAGGCATATCCCACCTGTAGTCACCTATGTGGATCCCTAGGAAAAAACAGTAAGGTTACCACTTAACAATCGATGACCAGGAGAAGAGTCGTAAGTATGATTGCATGTAAGGGAAGGGTAGCTAAGACCAAAGCTTTGATGGTGTAACCCAACAGAACCCTCGTATGCGTAACGATCGAAGTGATATCACAAAAACCAAAACAAACAAAGAGGGGTAATCTCCCTACTTTCCCCAATGCAACCTCACGCTTGAATCATATGTTAGAGGAGATTCTCAACACACCAGTTGCAAAAATGGATTTTCACACTCTTTAATGACTTCTCAGTTGAGTTTTGTGGCCTTGGAGAGTTTGCTTTTCAATCCTATTCTAAGGCCCTAAGCCTAGGTAATGTTGGTTCACTATCAAAAGAAAAATGTCTAATTAATTTTAAATTAAGTGATTCTTTTTTAGGTTGTTGCTTAGGTCCAAAGGCAATGGATGAAACTATAGTGATGTTTGGATTCTTGATCCAAACCAAAAATCCAAATATGCAAGTGAAAAATCATTCAATTCAATGAAAGCTAGCTATCGGAGGGATAGAGAGTTTTCCCTTTTCTTTTTCAAAACTCAAAGAAATTCTCAAACAAACCAATCAACCAATCAGACATAAAAGATCCAAGACCAACAAATGCTTGTATCACACTCACAACACTAATTTTTCAAAAGAGGACTAAGCATGAAAGATTTTTTTTAAAAGTTTTTTCCCAATTCACAATACAAAACAATCTTGATTTCAACAAGAGAGACTAATGCAAATAAGAACAAAACAAAAAAGAAAAAGAAAAAAGTTTTTAGGATATCATAAACAAGGCTAGATCACCCTGCTCCGATGTCACCACAATGATCACACTCAAAACTGGCCTAGGAGGGGGAGATATAGTACTACTCAAAGTTCAAATGGAATCAAACATGCAACCAATGGTATAAGTTTCTATATATCTTCATATATAGTGAATTCTAAGTTCATGTTTTAAGATCTGAGATCTGAAAATGGAAAGTTTAGAAAGAACAATGGGACTATCCAAACCAATTGAAAAGTTTTACACCAATCAACTCACTAAAAACCTTGAAAAATGATAAATGTGAGAAGACTATTCTTATAGTGGGGGAATCAAGACACCTAGACAAGCAAATATAGGGATTTACAAGATCAAAGGATTTCTCAACCTAAGTGGACTTGGGTTGAGCACTGAAAAAAAAAAAAAAA
>ML795990.1:223839-236934 GCA_009831015.1 Picea engelmannii
ATGTAATAAAGGTCAATATTAATAAGGCCTTTCAATAAAATAGAATAAGGTGGATGTAAGAAGACCTAATAGAAGCTTCCGCTTCTAGAAGGATCTTCCTCTAGATGCTTCTCTTAATAAACATATTTAGTATAAATAAGGGTTGAGGGTGTTGTTCTAGAGTCTGTACTTAAGGCTTAGAAGTACAATGTCTAGGCATTCGAAAGTGAGTAAAGGGTAAAGAAGGATGAAATGTCAACCTTCAGTAAGGAAAGCTAGGGCTGATTTCTGAGTTGGTGTTGTCTAGCTTCCAACTGTTCCTGGATGGTTATGTCCTTTTCAATTGCTGCCCACAAATGTTCAAGTTCAACCTGTGTAGTGGTTGTTTTAAGAATAGTATCAAAAAGGTTTAAGGCAATATGTGTTTGATCTAATAGTCCAAGTTCAATATTAGGCTGCCTTGTCACTAGGACAGTCATAGAGGAACAAAAAGATAAGAAGAATCTCAAAACTTTTTAGATGATGTCTCGATTTTTGGTCATATAAATGAGAGTTATAGCTCTGGTGGTGAGGATAGGGTGCAAACCAAAGGCTCTTTCCCGTAACTGAGTTATATTTTAATAAAAGTGTATGAGGTGTAAGAAAACATCAAGCTGTCTATTATGTAAGGCTCCTATTGAGGGAGAATATCACTTATAAATAGGAGAAGAAAAAGATAAAGAAATAATCTGATGAAGCATAAAATATATATAGCAATCTAAATTGTTCACTGGTCTTATACCTGCTGATAGCTGGTACAGAGGAAAAATGGTAAAAAATATAGAAAACTAAAAATTAATTCACTATAGTAGAGGTTGTACTAAGTTATGGCGAAACATTCATCAGATGCATATATGAAATGAAATTAAATATGAAATACAAGGAAACAAACTCATAACACAGTCATGATGGAATCAAGAATCTCTAGATTTTCTTTATATTGATTCTTAGGGGAGAAAAACCTCTATTACAATCGACCCAAAAAGGTCCATCCCTATTTCTTTCTTTCTATTGTATATTTATACAGTTTTACATATGATGGAATCTCAATCGCTACAAGATTTTCAGTTACGACCAGAGGGAGACCGATCATTCCATTTCTTCATCTCTGTCTTTATTTGGCACCAGATGTTTGTGCTTTCACCTTGTTATCGGACTAATTGGTAGGTACAGACACTAACAGATCTCCCTAGATCCACCTGGATCTAGAACAAAATAGGACAGGACAAGACTCTTTCCCTAAGTTTTGACCATCGAATTAGCTAGTAGGAAGGAACAAGTAACATACCTTTATATCGCTTCCTAGGGTATCTGTTGCTCCCGCTTCACTCTAGTGCTCTCATGAGGTCAAGACCAAGACAACACAAACTAACCAAAGTGAAGATAGCACAATATATTCAACAGTAAACTTATGTGTATGATCAAAGAATTACACAATAAAGTGAGAATAACTTTTATGGGAAAGGGACATGCCACTGTATCATATTAATGGAAAGTAGAACATTACAACCTGATCGCCTTGATGTCGCAGGCTCCCTTTCAGTGGCTCTTGGTTCCAACACACACACTTTCTCAATCCTTGCATGAAGAAGTTCAGATCCTCTTGATAGACTTGCTAGAGTCTCCAAGCTGTTGTTCAAGCTAAGTCCTTCACACAAATCTTTCACCAATTCTCCAATGAATCTTGCTTAACCTTTTCCACGAGAATTCACTCAATATATAGGAGAGAATGAGATAGTTACCTGGATAAGAATGATCCCAAAATATCAAGGAATCCAGTACAAGGATAACCATTCGAATGCCAACACATTCTTCTAGAAGATTCCCTTCTAGAAACATCAAGAATTCATCTTTTTCCATGCTTTAAGTAGAGTTCACACCCTGGCTATTCAAAACAGTGTGAGAAGTTCGCACCCTGTCTTAAGGCAGCCTATGAGAATAGGTCATTCTCGCACCCTAATATATTAGCAGCCTGCGAACCCTCTTCAAAAGTGAGTTTTCTGGGAAGATATGAAAGTAACTTTTCTCAGGAGAAAGTTCTTATGAAGAGCCTGAGTACACCATCATTAATACACCATCATGATGACCAAAATCATGGGTAACAGAATGCCCCCCAAAGTATGAGGTTGGAATCGGTGATAGCCGAAAGACTTTGTAAGCTGCATGTGTGTGTCGAAAACCAGGAGCACACCTAATCGGAAACCTGTAAACAACAAAACATCTACAGAATATCATATATACCAATTATGAGGTAGGCATTCCCATACTCAGATCACAGACAGATAAAAATTGTAGACATGGGTCATGGCCACCAATCATACACTATGGATCCATGCCGTCAAAATATAGCATAGCCACCAGGAATACACTATGGATCTATGGGAAAAAATTCAAATTGAGCCGAGATAGCCACGAGACATACACAGTGGATCTATGTGTCATAGATTAAACATACTTCATCACAACCTGGACAAAGAGATGATATCCAGGGTCTTCAATATCGTCGCCCAAAAGTACGAATCTAACCATGTGATTACATGTGGCGAAGTCGAAAATGGTAGAAACCACTTGATTACCAGTCATTCATGAAACCATTAACAAATGCGAGGGAAATCACCATTGATGTCAATGACTCCCAAGGTACACTAGTACAATCCTTCGAATGTGAATGAATGAGTTGAAGTTGAACATTCGACGAAATCTTTCGATCAGGGGTCATTGATGTAAACCCACTGTCGAAAGAGAGGAAACCTTCCATTGAGGCATGCAAGCTCCAAGGTACCAAATAATTTCTAAGTCTTGATTCTGGATAATGAGCTGAATTCGACGGAAACAAACTCGTCACAAGAGGGCCGTGATGTATCCCCCATCAATGACATGAAATGAGTAACAAATTTTGAAGGTGAAACAGAGTATGATGCAAATTGAGCTGGACACAGGGAAGGCCGACACAGAGAGAATGAACAACTACAGATGGTCGACTCAATAGAGGTTTCAGATGGACTTGTCTTGAACATATGAATGACATGACCAATGATTTGGTAGCATTAACTCAAAGACAACACAGGGAATGACCTTGTAGCAAATCGAATGAGAGACAAATGGATTTCCCAACCCAGCTTCAAATGATGAATAGGGGGTGTCATGTTCAAGAGCGACACTTACTGCTAATCAATACGAAGATGAAAACATATCCCTTTCCCAAATTTTCCCCCACCATTTCTGGCGAGTACCTCTTTATTTTTACGCAAGCTTGAGGAGGATAACATATGCTTGTTGATATAAGATTATCCTTCAGATAAGTCCTTCAGAGTATGTTTAACGAACCCTAAGAAGGAGTGGTTCGGTCCCATTATGGGTCTGTCGATGTTTGTTTAACGAGTCCAAAGATAGAAAAATCGAAGGTTTTTCATGATTATAGAGTTTGGAAAAACACTTAAAAGAGAAATCTCTCAGTTCCTTTTTCATAAAATAGTTCGATGAGACTGAAAAAGAGATAAATTATCGCTCACCAGATGCTTTCTTCAGATACTTTATCGAGCGTGAAAATAGCAAGGTTGCTCGACTATCTTTCCATGTTTAGAGAGTCTGACAAGAGCTTAAAGAGGACTCCAAGGGGGTTCATTTTTTGTATATCCTAGTTGATACCGAAAAAGTAATAAAAGTATGCTCGATCCCGTTCTCATGTGCTTTCGAGTGTGAGAATGGACAAAGACCATGCTCGAGGTTTTATACAAAAACCATAAAAAACAATCAAAGCATGCAATGGAAAAAACAAAATTATGTCTGCATTCCGGTACATGACCATCAAAGTTGTTAGGCCTGCAAAAGTTACACTCAACAGGGCATTAGGAAATAGGGTTTGATAAATAAATAATTATTAAAAAACCAAATAACATGATAAAAGTAAATAAAAAGGAGTAAAACTCTTTTTACCACATGATTTTCACTTTTCCACTATTTGAGCCCAAAAACCCCTCTTTTACCCTCAAAGTTTGGCGTCATATTGTGGGAGTTACGAGTGTCCATTCATCAAGCCCTTAGCAACAGTGAGGTAGGCTCTTTGTCCTTTACTCTTTCATGGTTTAAATTTGCATTTTCATTGGTTAAATTTCATTTATGGGTTGATTTTACAAGCCCTACTTGCGCGCTAGCATTCTCGCAGGTGGGCTACATGGGACCTACGAGAATGGGTCATTCTCATAGGTGAGCCCACAGCAGCCTACGAGGTTCTCGCACTGTGTCTAAAGATAGCCTGCGAGAACCGCAAAGAATTTTTTTTTTTTTAAGTTTAACTCAATGAAAGAGAATCAATTCATGAAAAAAGTTGCTAATCTTCTTCTTATGCTTCTTTTACAGGTAGTTGGCCATCAAAATGGTTCTTGAATGGCGTGAAAGGGAGCACGAAGAAGAAAATTCTATTGCCACAAATCATCCACCCACTATTGCTGCTTTGAGGAACTATGGCCTCTTGAAGTACTTTCGCATCCCGGGTATGAGGGCCCAAGTCAGGTTATTAGAGTACTTGGTGCATATGTGGGACCTTGATCAGCAGGTATTTCATGTGGGGGTCCACACACTGTCTTTAGATATTGAAGACATTTATTTCTTAACTGGACTGTCACGGCATGGGCACTATGTGAGACTGATTGGTAGCAAAGGTGGTGGGCTGCCCATGAGCGAGTACTGTCACATACACTGTGTTCCTGAGGTAGAGAGGAAGAAAGGGAAAGTCGCTATTTGGGGGGTACAGGATGTGACCCTCCATACTATCTTGTTTACCATAGCTCGGATGGTAGGGAGTTCTGCTCCTCACATGACATTACAGAGCTACTTCTAGTATGCTATAGAGTGTACTGAACCTTAGGTTTTCAACTGGGCATATGTTGTGCTTCGTAGTATGAAAAAGAAGTTAACCAAATGAAAACGGGGCGGCTTGAAGCAATTCAGGTACAGATATTTGTTGGTGTCCTTATTCCTCGAGAGTGTTCCTGTACTGAGGTTGTAGGTTGATTGGCGTT
This sequence comes from Picea engelmannii, assembly GCA_009831015.1. NCBI lineage: Eukaryota > Viridiplantae > Streptophyta > Pinopsida > Pinales > Pinaceae > Picea > Picea engelmannii. The sequence continues at coordinate 228,879 of ML795990.1, forward strand.
TGTCGGCTCTTACAGAGCCAAGAATGCTGAGATGGTGTCAGCTGATGGCCCGACACGTAGCTGGACCGATCATCAAGTATGATGATACCTTCTTTGACTGCCTTCAATCACATATGTTGATGGTGAACGATTATGCTTATGCTGAGTTGGATTTATGAGGAGATCCAGACTTAGTCTTGCCATAGGATGCTCAGTGGGGGGAACTTGGTAAGAAGTACACACATTTTATCTTTTTAAATGTTTTTGTGAATTTTAATCATATTCAAATGTTTTTTATACATTCGTACAAAGACTAAAAACAAAATTCATTTTGATGACACAGATGTTGGACCTTATTGACCTCCTGGTACTTCTCCCATTCAACAGTGAGGAGAGGTAGTGCTAGCACCACAATATGCTGAGGATTATCAAACAGTGGAACAGAACCTAGAGGGCTTGGCCACAGATATTCCAGACATGTCTCTAGAAGAGGTTCCACGACGTGATCAACGTCATATAGTGGGGGTGTTAGGGTCCATGAGTCGACTGCTCCGTAGGGTTGCTTGGGCAGTCATGTGTTACTGTGAACGTCATCCATGACATCACTTTGTAGAAGCTATGATTTTCAGATTTTGACATTTTGGGCTTCGGACAAAACATTTTGTAAAAACTATTTTGATCGTTATATATACAGACGGCTTCTACCGGTTTAGCATGTGTTGTGTGAACATTTATGTGATTGATTTATAAATGATCCAAATGTCTGTCTAATAAATAGTTAGCCAAAGCATCAGTTAATGTATTTAGACATCTAGGAATATGTTGGTATTCAATATAATCAAAATAACGTTCCAAGAGGCGAATTCGCAAATACACCTGTAATAAATTAGGACTTCAAATAGTATAGAAATTACTTAACTGCAGTACCACAAGCTGTGAATCGAGTCGCAAAACCAAATGACAGATTTCGAGTGAGATAGCATCAAAAAATAATTCAATAATGGTGCTATACTCTGCAATGTTGTTGGTCGCACGGCCGAGACACACACCTCGTAAGAAGACAAGTTTGTTTGTAGGGGCGTAGATTGCCCATGCAGTGGAAGCAAGGTTCTGAGTACTACGGCTAGTGCCATCAGCGAAGCCAATATAGGGTAGTAAAGACTCCAACATATGGAAATCAAACACAACATCACATAAGGGTAGAGACCGAATAACGACAAAAGTAAGCTAAAGTAACACACAAAAAATATGATACAGTAAAAATACAAGTACTTGTGCACAGATGAATTTATGCATAGTACTTCTTCAAGTACAACCCATTCCTGGGTTCACTCAAAGAGATACCATCATAATCTACTAACTCATAAGCTCCTTTTTCCAAAACTCATCGAACGATATAAGGACCTCGCGACATGGCTTCAAATTTCGCCGCCCCTAACATATCTTGATCTTGTTCAAAGAGAAGAACAAGATCACCTTCGGAGAAAACACTAGGCTTGACATGCTTATTGTATTAGGCCTTGACACACTTTTTCTCATCTTCTATGACTAGGGTGGCATCGCGTCGAGTTTCGTCTAATCACATAAGATACAATAGACATTCTTCTTCAGCAGAAGTGTTGGGTAGGAGTTCAACAACTAGTTTTAAAGAGTGTATCTCGCATTCAATTGGGAGAATGGCTTCCACACCATAGACTAACCGGAAAGGTGTAAACCCAGTAGCGGACTTGATGGATGTCTGATATGCCCACAATGCCGAAAACAACATTGTGTGCCAACTTGTTTTATGAATCCCTATCATTCGTCGGAGCATAGTTATGAGAACTTTGTTAATCACTTCGACTTGGCCATTGGCTTGTGGGTAATAGGGCGTTGAGTTATCATGGAAAAGACCCAACTTTTCAGTAAGTTCGGACATCATGAAGTTTCGAAAGTGGCTACTGTGATAAGTAACGATAGCCTGAGGGACACCAAAATGAGCTATGATGTGATTGAAGATGAATAATGTTGCGGTCTTTCAAAACTTTGTTAATCGCTTTGACTTGGCCATTGGCTTGTGGGTAATAGGGAGTTGAGTTATCATGGTGAAGACCCAACTTTTCAATAAGTTCGGACATCATGAAGTTTCGAAAGTGGCTACCATGATCAGTAACGATATCCTGAGGGACACCAAAATGAGCTATGATGTGATTGAAGATGAATAATGTTGTGGTCTTTCCAGTGTTGTCAAATGTCGGCATCACCTCGGCCCATTTCGTAAAGTAATCGACGACTACAATAATGTAACCATGCCCCCCGACCGAGTGAGGGTGACATGTCATGAAATCGATGCCCCATTTTGCAAAGGGACCAACTGAGACCACAGGGTGAAGAGGAGTGGGATGTGACCGTATCTTGTTATTATAGGTCCAGCAAGCATGGTATTTTTGAACGGCGATTATACAGTCATTAAATAAAAAAGGCCAAAAATACCCTGCTCATAAGATCTTCTGGGCAGTAGCATACCTAGACATATGACCACCACATGCTCCAGAATGGCAATCATTCAAAGCTCTCTCGGCCTCGTCAAAAGTGAGGCAGCATTGAAAAATAGAGTCAATCCCCCAATGATAAAGAGTATCCCTGAGGATAATATATTGACGAGCCTGGTATCGTATTCGACGTCGCTCAGTACTGGACAAAGTAGGCTGGAAAGTCTAGGTTTGGAGATATATAATGATATCACCATATCAAAGATCATCAGTGCTAATAAAGAAAAGAGATTCATCAGGTAATGAATTAGCTGCTACATTTTCCATTGCAGAATGGGGAAAGTTGCATATCAACTCAGCAAAGACTAAGGACTTCTTAGATTTGGCGCGTTCGAATTCCAAGTCAAACTCCTGGAGTATCACAATCCACTTAGAGTATTTTCCCTCAAGCAATTGACGGGTGAGAATGTGTTGCATAGGGTTGCAATGAGAAATCATTGTAGTCTTGCGTGAGAGGATATAGTGTCGGAAGTGTTGGATGGCTTGGACGGCAGCCAAGGCCAGTTTCTCGACATGTAAATACTTGATTTCAGTAGGTGTTAGACTGCAAATCAAGTAGTAAATCAAATGTTTGTCGTTAGCATCATCCTCTTGAATGAGAACCATACCAATGGTGTAATCTGAGGCAGCAAGGTATAGGAAATAATCGCGACTGTAATTGGGGGGAAAGAGAAGCAGAGCACGTGTTAGGGACAATTTCAAAGTTTCAAAACCATTGTTGGAAATGGTATCCCATACGAACTCAGACCCCTTTTTAAGTAACCACGTAAATCCACGAGTTATCTCGGTGTAATTGGGAATAAAACAATGAAGAAAGTTTGCTTTCCCCTGCAAACTTTGCAACTGGAAAAGAGTAGAAGGAGGAGGGAGATTAAGGATCGCCTCAACCTTTAAAGGATCCACCCGGATCCCTTGACGCGAAACAATAAAACCTAGAAGGTGACCGGATTCCACGCAGAAAACACACTTATGAGGATTCAAACATATACGATAGAATCAACAGCGAACGAAAATGGCTCGGAGGTGGGTTGGGTGATTGACTCGGCGCATTGAATGAGCAGGTAAATCATCCAAATATGGTTGAACAATGTGCTTGATATCATGGAAAGCATAATACATAGTGCGTTGAAAAGTCGCGCCAACGTTCTTAAGACCGAAAGGAAGTTTCCGATTGGAAAAAGTACCCCAAGGACAAATAAAAGCAGTCTTATGTTGATCCTCGGGAACTATGTTGATTTGATTATACCTGGAGAAACCATCCATCAGAGAGAAGATTTCACTTCCGGTGCAATCGTTGACAATCTGATCAACGAAGGGGGTAGGAAAGTTGTCTTTAGGACAAGCTTTGTTGATATCCCTATAATCAACGCATACACGAATTGTGCCTTGTTTCTTGTCGATCAGGACAAGATTGGAAACCCAGTCTGTGAGGGCCACGGGATAAATAAAGCTGGCTTTTAGAAGTTTCTCGACTTCAAGTTTGATAGCAGCTACTTTACGTGGGTGAATGGGATGAAGTCATTGCCTGATGGGTTTAGCATTAGGGTATGTCTTGATTTCATGTATCACAATGCTAGGATCGATACCCGACATTTATTCGTAGCTCCAGGCGAAGATGTCACGAAACTCTTTGAAAAGGGACGTGTAGGTGACAATCTCGTCAGGGGAACAGGGAGCTCCGATATGGACATTTTTGACGACTCCAGGTTTGACTGAGATATCGAGGGGAGTCGTGGGTGAGATATTTCTTAAGTTCCCTTCGGAAAACACATCGTGTGTGGACCCAGGAATGGTAGAGATGACAACAACGATCGACGGGGTCGAAATCCATTGGTAGTTCTCAATGGTATGCTGCTCTAGAAAAAGGATGGAACAATGATGTCCATTGTCCCAAGGAGTGTCCTCCATGATAGACATGATCATCTCGTTAGTGTAAAAAATGACACAAAAGGGATCAGGAGACAAATCACCAGGAGAGGGGGTAGAAGGAGTTGCCGATTGAATGGCTTGATAGGCGAATTCAACCGAACTTAATGACATTGCGTTGCTGTAACGAAGATGATCTCCAGGTTCAGGTACTATCCAAGGGTCGTGAGATGCAGGAAGTTTAGGAATCGAGGAGGAGATCATGTTGATGGAAGCAACAGATGGGCGTGGAACATCAGGTGGTGGAATGGGGAAAGTACCCATTAATGAAGAGTGTTTGATAAGACCTACACCGACGTTCTCATAACCCGGGGGGGTTTTAGCGATAAATGACACGTTGCTAGTACGGGTATCAAAATTAAGGAAGGCTAGTTGGTCGATGGCAACAACTTTTCCTTGATGTGGGAAATGGACCACACAGAAAAGGGTTGACACAATTGCGTGCATGGAATCGATCCAGCTACAACCAAGTAGAAGATTGTAATCAAGGGGAGCATCGAAGACTTCCACTTCCACTTGAACCATTTTTCCTTCTAACGTGATGGGCAATGAAGGAAGGACACCATAGGCTTAAAACTAGATCCATTGAAGGATTTGAGAGTATTCTGGGATTTGTGCAAAGGAGGAGGGCCAATGGCTTTCCAGCAAGTAAGAGACATGACACACGTCAAGGCACCCTCATCGATAATGTTTCGACAAATGTTTTTGTCAGAGACAATCACTTGGATTTGGAATGCAAGTTGAGGGGGTAACCTTGGAATGTGATCTTCCAAGTCAAATATTATTAAATTCGTATCCGTTGGATCAATTCCACTGATAGCTTTCAACAGTGCCTTCCGTTGCGTAGGACAACTTTGAAGGACTTCAAGTGCTGGCATCGCAGAAGGTGCTTAGGCCAGATCTTCAACAATGTTGTAGTTCTGGGCAGCATGGGCATGAGGATTGAAAGCCGATTTCCTAACAACACCCTTTGGGGGGGGTCGAAGAACTGTGTTGAGGCTCAGTCGTTTGAGATGAAGAGGACCATTGGTAGGTGGAGTCACAGGAGGGTTGAATCGAGGAAGGAGGTAGATCATCAACCTTCTCTTTAGAGGGAGAATAATCTTTAGCTCGAGTGGTGAGTGCAATGTCATTCTTCTTTGAATCGCCAGTACACATCAAGACATAGAACGTTGTAGAAGATGAAGGTTGGTCATGAATGACCAACTGAGCCTATTGTTGAGACGGGAAGGGTTGGGAAAAAACAGCCGGAGCAGGCGGTTTTGGAGCTCCTTGAAGGAACTTAGTAACCTCGACACGTCTTGGACAATCCTTCATGTAGTGATCATCACCACATATAGGACAAGGGTATCATGGTTTGCGCTTATCCCGATCGTCAACATGGGTAGTTTTGGTTTGCTCAACTTGAGGAGTATTTTTGCCCTCCTTATTCTTACCCCTTCCCTTTTTAGATTTGTTTTTACCGACTGCGGTAGATTGAACTGCATTTACCTCAGAAGTCTTGCCGGTGGGAGGGGCAGGAGATGGAGCATTGTGAAAATTAGAAGAAGTAGGTTTGGGGTTTGTGCTTGAATTAGAATGTGGTTGGGCTTGGACAGTACCAATCACACCGTCAGCTACATGCGAGGCAACTGAAGTAGTTGAAGAGATGGAAGTAGAAGGACGAGGTAAGTCAGGTAGTAGATCGTAAAGGGTTCCCGTTTGTGAATAAACGAGGTCAATATATTGAGCACGACTTATAGCCTGCTCTTCCATGACTACGCCACCCATGGCAATGTCCTTACCGATGTCGTTCACAAATGATTTTGTAAACCACTCATCCAACAACTGATCGAGGAGCTCAAGTTTAATGAGACGTCGTCTCCTTTGCCACTCATGGATGTGATCGGATATATGAGTGCCTTTGTTCTGTTTGAAGGAAGTCAAAATCTCGGTCCCCATGTCATAACAGATCGGTAACAGGTAATGCGTAAGGAAAGCCATAGCTAGGGTGTTGAAGTAAGAGAAGAAACTTTGTGGCAATTCGATATACCACTTCGCAGCAGAACCTGTGAGGGTTCGTTGAAAAAGACGTAAATGAATAGATTCATCCATCAACGAGTTGGATGAGAACCATAGTTGAAAATTCATAACGTGATTGTTTGGGTCCTCTCTCGCTTTGCCATCGAATTTAGGAATGTCCAAGGGAAGCTTGGCTGGTATAATAGGACATTGGGGAGAGTGACGAATAGGATCATTTAAAATCCTTGACAAATCTGGAAGATCCAAAGTGGCTAGAAAGGGTAACTGTCGATTCACCTGCAGGTACTGGTGGCTTTGGGGAGGAAGCCCTCTCGACAAACTAGTAGGACCATAAGCAGTCTGCATATGATGTGAAGACCCAAGCAGATTCAGTGGTGGTTGGAGAGGATAGTAGCTCATAGGAATATACCCTGGAACAGGGGCTTGGGTTTGAACATTCACCCCCCAAATGGGATGGAACGAACTTGGATATGGTTGGCCCATACTAGGGGGTATTGCGGACACAGCTGGAAACTGCTTCCCCTTAGTCGATTGAGGAGGATGTTGTATCAAATGATTCCAATACTGGGCTAAGGAAGGAGGTATGTTTTGCCCATAAGGTGGGGTTGGTCCTCCCATTGAAGGTGGTGTTCCAATTGGGGGCAATGTTCCAATTGGGGGTTTGTTGACAGGTGAAATTGTCCGTCCATCAATTGAGAGAGTGGAACCGGTTCAGGGTTGTCTAAATAACCCAAGCCGTTTGGAATGAACCACCGTGACGGGCTTAACGGATTCGTTGGCCGCTCTAAGATCCTAAGAAAACCAAAGAGAAAACTAATCTAACTAAAACAAATAAAATAGACTAAACTAACTAAAAACTAATAAAACAAATTAAACTAACTAAAACTAATAAAACAAATTAACTAAAAACAAAAAAACTAATATACTAATCTAATTGAAACAAACCAATAAATAAACTAAAACTAGATATAAGAAACTAAATTAACTACTCTAACTATTATATACAATCTACTAATTACTATTACACTAACTCTAGCAATTAAATATCTAATTACTAATTAGATTACAACTTATTCACAAATATACAATATTCACAACTGGCAGATTTAAATAAAACCTGTAAAACTCATGTGCTTTCTGCCCTAAGACAACAAGATATGTTTTTTGATTTTTATATTTTATGAAAAAGAAATAAAACTTACTGAAATTAAACGATTTAATATATTTACTAAAATTAAACAATCTAATATAAATCTGATTAAACTTATATCTAAACTAAACTACTAATAAGAACAATAAACAAAGAAATGACTAACTGACCTGGAAACGATCCTAATTTGTCCTGCGTATGATGACTTCGAAGCTGGTCGGAGGAAGTAAACTCGCACCGGTTAGTCCATAAGCTTCTCGTAAACGATAGGCTGTGCTTCTCTTTGAGTGGTTTACAGGACAAATAGGACATAAAAAATCATAACAATTATATGATTATAAATCTCTGCAATAAGGGAAACCTGTTATGCAAAAACTTATATTTGATAATTCAACTTATGAAGAAGATAAACCTGTCATTCACAAACTGAATTCAACAATTGTTATGT
>ML795990.1:237663-251347 GCA_009831015.1 Picea engelmannii
TGTTTCTTATCAAATGAAATTAATAGTGAATCATATCGTATGAGATACGATCTAATCCAACACAATCATAATCCAATTACTATGGCTGTAACAATGTAGCATAAGATTCATGTTGTCTTAGTCAAATACAAAGATGGAAAGACTGTTACGTTTATGGTCAAATAAAACATTTATAACAGCATCAACCAAATTTCGCCATAGATTTCGATCGCTGAGCATTACACGGTCAACAGACAGGATCAAATAGTGATCACAACCATCAACAGAAGTGATAATCATAAACCGGGCAACAATCGACACAACTCGTGACTGAGTTAAATATAGAAACAAATCGTGATCCTGGGTATAGTCACTTTCGTTTCCAAATCAAATTTAAACAGTATATTTATTGCAATATGAATCGAGTTGATAACATGGTGGAGTAAACCAACGCGAATCAACTGGCTGGGTATAAATGTTATGATTCGTATCTATTCACGATTTGGGTGGATATAAAACAGAATCATATTAAACATAATCCAGACTATATTTGAGCTTGGTCGAAAATCATATGTACATAAAACCGTAACAGCTAACCATATCACAATTATCACCAAACATATCATGAAATCAAAACGAAATATGATTGTGTTCAGAATCGAATACGAGAAACAACTTGTGTTTCAATCGACAACAGAGCAACCAGTTTAAGCTAAATCAAATCAATCCAATCCATACCACGATCAATCAAATCGAAGAAGATCTAGTCAAAGCTAAACTGGGAAAACGAAATTTGATTTATCAAAACAAAACTATGTACATAATGCATGTTTATGTGACAAAGCAAATCCACACTGTAAACAGAGCTATGAGTTTTTTATATAAACAGGTGATAGACATACCAGTGAGGCTGCTCAAGCTATGCCAATTTTGAATTCATGACTGCTGTAGCTGACTCCACATTCTTAAACAAAATAGAGCCTGTCGTCCTCTGTTTCTTATCAGTGGCTTGCAATTTGGCCTTTTGACTCGTAAGCCGTGCAACTTGGTCCTCCAGAGAATGAATTATGGACTGTAGCATTGGCACATCAAGATAATACCTTTCTAACCATGAGCCGCACTGATCATAGGGTGGCGTTGTAGGTTGAGGTAGAGCAGGAGAGGGTTTTGACGAATCACTGGGGGCTTTACATGGCAGCTTAATGCCAGGGTAATCAGTGTTGTTTTGCAAGCAAGGTGGTATGTTCGACATGAAGTCAAATGAGGGTTTGGCACACAGACCTTCCGAATAGGCATATTCATTTGCCAAAAAATGTTCAACCTCTGAATCAGAGTCCTCGCTGAATACGATAGGGTCAGGGTTGACAAGAGGTTTAGGTTTGTTTCTTTCCATTCGAGAGATTAAACGGGCAGTCTTTTTGCCTTCGGAATTCGCAGTAGGTTTGGCTTTAGGTTTCTTGCCCATGGGCTTAACAGTTTCGACATCCTTGGTCACAGAGTGGGGTAGGTCGATAGGTGAGTCGGGTAAGGGTTTAGGTAACAACATACTGTAGGGTACCGGGGGTACAGACTTTCCATTGCTCACCACAGGCTTGTCAACCTGTGGAGGGTTCAAATCTTCAAAGTTATTTTGAGTAAGGAAATCGGTCCAAAAATCTCCGTTTAACCCCAAATGACAGACAACAATCATTTTAACCAGCCCATAGTGAAAGAGGCTGCTATCAGCCTGGTTCCTTTTGTATTTCTTTGACATCTTGAACAGGCTTCTATGCAGATAGTATGGCATATTGAGCTCAAAACCCATAAAAACCATAAGAAAACGAAGGTGGTGTAAGAAAACAAACCCATACCAACCCTCGCAGGTGATAAATTGTTTTATTATCATCAGTAACTCATGCCAACACTGTTTAAGCATGTTTTTGGGCAAACCTTTATCACAGGAGCTAACCTTACGCGACTGGAAGAGCAGTGTCCATGGGACCTCTTCCACTTTGCAATTCCTTGACCATCTTTGTCCAGTGGCAGGAAATCCTATAGCTAAACTGAGAAATTGCTCGTCAATTTCCAATTGGACATCCCTGACCTTGGCTCGACAACCATCAAAGGTTAATGCGAATTTCCGAGCCATGTAGGGATTAAAACCATCAAACTTTTGTATGAACGGGAGCCATCCAAATTCCTTAAGGTCAGTGTGAGCACTTTCAAACATCAACTGAGCCTGGCTACCATTAGGTTCAGCCCTTATGACTGGAGCCATGGTGCGAGCGCATGGTAAGGGTTTGGGTCGAAAGCAACAACACACAGGAGCAAAGTCGTTTGGGTTAACAACTACGAACAATGAACGGGGAAGCATTAAAGTGCGCGTGCGAGGGTGGTGGGATTATTCATCACCATGCAAAGTAGTAATGAAAAAGTACAACCTATGTTCAAGCAATCAAACCATATTATTCGGCCAACCCAAAAATAAAACGGTGGATAACATACCAATGCGCCATTGTATTATTTCAAACCACGAATGTTCAAAACCCAAAGGTTAAATATGTGCCATCATATAAGTGTGTAATCAAACGTTTATAAAACAGTGTGACAATCAATTTCATAACATTTGACAAGACAAGAGCTTATAATAATAAGGATCACATCATATAAAAACAAAATAAACCATGACCCCTATGCAAACTGAGGACTAGACAAGTCCCAAACAATATAAATCTATATGCTCAATGCCTTACCAGTTTAAGTTATGCAACCAAAATTTCCAAATAGGCATAGTTTGAAAATTCATTTAGCCACACAATAATAAACCAAAGGTAAGTGCCATTCAAAATATCAATGAGAATATCATGGCAGTTCAAATAACGATGGAGGAGTTTTTCACGCTTACAGTCGTGAAAAGTAAATGTAGACCAATTTGCAAGTGTCGCAAGAAATGAAAATATCGTCTATTTGCAAAATGCGACGACAATTTGAAGTTCAGGAGACATAGGTGTAGGTATCTTATAGGGTAATGGAAAAAATTGAATTGGCTGTCAACAGGGTTGTGTTCCAATTGGGACTTGCATACCAACAGGAATTTGTCCGCTGAAAGGGGGTTGAGTCATACCACCTTGGTGAAATTTTCCACCAAACGGAATCTAGTAATTTGGAGTGAAAGACGGAATAGCGCCACTAGGATTAAGACTTCTAGTAGAATATGAAGAAATTCCTCCAAAAGGAAATTGAGGGAGTGTTGGAATAAAATCGAGAAGAGAGTGCCCAGAAGAAGGACCACCAGGAGAGCCGGATGGGGTTTGCGTAGGAGTAGGAATGGAAGCATTCAATGCACAGTATCCGGGTGGTAGTGTCGGATTGACGTTGGGCGTTCGCGGTGTGTTGATGGGAGCAAGACTAACTGCAGGAAACATGGTTGGAACACTCATAGTATCTATGAGATGGGCCATTTCAACAGGGACAGTAAACTAATAAGTGGTAGTCAATGGTATTGTCTCTGGACTAGAGATTTTGGAAATCACAGGTGGGTTGATTTTAGAAATCACAGGTGAACCTAGACCAAAAAGGTCCCATCAGAAAAGACCTGTAGATGAAAAAGGGTCTTGGTCCCCAGGTCCAGTCGAAGATCCAAAATACACAACAATTAAGTCTCTAGAAGAGTTTTCTCGCATAAGACGTTGCTCAGAATCAGGGCAAAGTCGAAAGTCCTCTCGAGTATTAGTAATTCAAAAATGTTCAAGAGAGTCAGTTCATTCCACTTGTGGTGTGGCAACGTCTTGGACTTCACTTTGCTGAGGAGAGCCCTCAGGTGAACTTGTTGATAGGGGTTGAGAACCTTCCAGATTCTTCAGAGACAAACCCTGCATTCTACGAGAACGACGTGGGGGTTCAATTGTGAATGAGTTACAAAATCACAAAGATAATCGTATGGTCAACTTGGGCAAACAAACAACATGCGCTAGTAAACAAAATCTAGGAAACAAGACCAAGCAAACAGGACCTTCTAATTCCGAAGTCACTAGTTGGTGATGAAATCCAACGTCGCAACAACGAGATGAGAACGGGCTGGGCTAGGGTGGAAAAGTTACGCTGACGACCTGCTTAATGGACTTACACCCTAGTGCAAGCTCCCATACATAATCATGGGTATACCCTCCAAGGAGCCCGAGTGAGTTTGGCCAATGTCAATTCTAGGTACCGTGAAGACTTTCCCCTTCACAGTCACCTTGTGTAAGATCTTAAAGAGATAGGCAACTAAGGTCAACACCAACAACAGTAAAGCCTAGGGGGACAGTCGACAATCTGATCCACATGCAAGGGCAGGGTATCTAGCCCGAAATCAACTCGAGAGGCTTCCACTCATAATTGTGGGTATACCTCTAAGTGATCCACATAATACGTGAAATCTCTACATTGAGATCAACGAAGCAGGGTGAGTAACTTCGTCAATATCAATGCGACCTTGTGTTTGATCCTTGTGTGAGAAGGGCTTCCCAGGACAAGATGTTGTAAATGGAATTTTACACTCCCTGACACAATATGCTATTGTGTGTTTTATGCTTTGGAGAGTGTATCTCTCTGCCTATTCCAAAGCGCTAGCCTAGCTAAATGTTGGTGTAATAGAGCCCTAGAAAAGTGTTACTAGATAAATTTTATAATTGCGCAATATTTTTAAGAGCTGTTGTTACTCAAGGGAAGCGGAGATGAAACTGATGTTGTATAAGACTCTGACCCAACTATGCATGGATGAGAATGAAATATATCGATTTTCGTTCAATGAATCCTATGTATGGGAGGGAGAGAGAAGTTTTCCAGATCAACCTTGAACTACAAGACACAATTTCCTTTAAAATGCAAATGCAACAAATCACGCATCAATAACAATTCTCGATTGTCCTTTTTCAACAACTTCAACAATTGATTTTCAATATTTTCAAAATGAAAAAATCTTTTCAAAGAAAAATGTTTTTACTTTTCAAAAAGGATCTACACCAAAATGGTGAAGGTAAAGAAAACCAAAAACTAATGAACAAGCAATGACGAAACACCCAAACCACTCTTTCAATGAAAACAAAAATAACAAGCAAACCAATCTAGTCTTTTCAATTGCATAAGAAAAGTGATCTTTCAAACAATAAACAAATGATAAAGACCAATAAACTTAACTTTCAACCGATCACCGGTCCTTAACCAATCAAGCACACTCAGATTCTGAAATCAGAGAGTATAGCTATGCCAAGAAAACTTAAGAAACGAAAGTCAAAACAGAAGTGACAAGAAGAGACTTTGAAATCCTAAGACTATTCATGCATGAAAATGAAGATAAGAAGAACATCAATCAATGGTCCAAGAAACTCTTATGAGGCACCTAGACTGATCTGGGTAGTTGAAGATGCCAAAATTCAGATCCAAAAGTTTGAAAAAATGAGTTTGCAGGCTGGCAATATTACACAGTGCGAGAATTAGTGATTCTCGCAGGTGGTCTTTGAGCAGAGTGCGAGAACCTCGCACTGAACCTAAAGGCAGGGTGCGAACCCTATAGATTCTCGCAGGCTACTGTGAAGTGCAGTGTGAGAATGTCTGTAACTAGTCAAATTTTTGGAAAATGAAACAAAATTTGAAGAGGCCTCTGGACCCAGAGGGTCTATCAGGGTATCTTGAAGACTCAGAGATTGATAGGAATGGAGAAGGGTAAGGCAAGAACAAATGGCCAAGGAAAAATACCAAAAACCACAAATAAAATGAGTTGTTTCCCAGTGGAGTCACCAATTTTGTTATTGGACTAATCGGTAGGTGTGGAAACTAACAGATCTCCCTAGATCCACCTGGATCTAGAACAAAACAGGATAGGACATAACTCTTTCCCTAAGTTTTGACCATCGAATTAGATAGTAGGAAGGAACAAGTAACATACCTTTATATCTCTTCCAAGGGTCTTTGTTGCTCCCGCTTCACTCCGGTGCTCTCGTGAGGTCAAGACCAAGACAACACAAACCAACCAAAGTGAAGATAGCACAATATATTCAACAGTCAACTTATGTGTATGATCAAGGAATTACACAATAAAGTGAGAATATATTTTATGGGAAAGGGACATGCCACTGTATCATATTAATAGAAAGTAGAACATTACAACCTGATCACCTTGATGTCACAAGCTCCCTTTCAGTGGCTCTTGGCTCCAACACACACACTTGCTCAATCCTTGCATGAAGAAGATCATATTCTCTTGATAGACTTGCTAGAGTCTCCAAGCTGCTATTCAAGCTAAGTCCTTCACACAATTCTTTCACCAATTCTCCAATGAATCTTGCTTAACCTTTTCCATGAGAATTCCCTCAATATATAGGAGAGAATGAGATAGTTACTTGGATAAGAATGATCCCAAAATATCAAGGAATTTAGTACAAGGATAACCATTCGAATGCCAACACATTCTTCTAGAAGATTCCCTTCTAGAAACATCGAGAATTCATATTTTTCCATGCTTTAAGTAGAGTTTGCACCTTGGCTATTCAATACAGTGCAAGAAGTTTGCACCCTGGATTAAGGCAGCCTGCGAGAATAGGTCATTCTCGCAACCTAATATATTAGCAGCCTGTGAACCCTCTTCAAAAGTGAGTTTTCTTGGAAGAGATGAAAGTAACTTTTCTCAGGAGAAATTTCTTATGAAGAGCCTAAGTACACCATCATTAATACACCATCATGATGACCAAAATCATGGGTAACACACCTGCTCAGTATAAATGACACATTTCTCCACTAGCCGAGATACCAACCTAGAGGGTTCTGCTTGACAATTGGCCTCGAAAATGTAACAATCTTTGACTAATCGTGGCAACCTTTCTTCCATCTATTGGTCCAGGGTATCGATAACGCATAATTGCACACTTGGCTTAATCATCCATTTATCTATTTGGATTATGTCTACCAGAGTTACTTGCGAGACTTCGGCCAAATCTCTTTCTTCTTTCTCATTTACATCAAGCAAGAGTTTCACTATATTCATTTGACTCAATGTCTCAGCATTGCCCTCACTATCGATACCTAATAGATTACCATCTATAGAACCAAAAGCCTCTTCCAAGGATTTCATTACCTTCTTGGCTTGCAGTTTACCTTCCGATATACTGTGCTCCCATTCTTTCAACAAAATATTTCCTCTGGTCTACTCCAAAATGGAAAACCTGGGAGTACTTCCTGATTCCATGTTGTTTGTAGCTATTACAGCTTCTTGATATGCGACTCGAGCTTCTCCAACTTCTCTCTCTTTGACAGATAAATTCTCTAATACTTGATTAACAAATAAGCAGTTGTCCTGAATTATCTCTACCTTGGCGAGTAAACTTTTCTGAGTTGTAGAAACTCTGTTCTGAATCTCCATCACCCAGGACTGGAATATCCCGACATTTATAACTTTACTTTCGACGATTTCTACTCTAGCATGTAGCTGCCCTATCAAGTCTCTTTGTTGGCCTACTTGTATCTGAGTAGTATGAGCTACCAGCTTTGCTTTTTCGAGCTTAGATGTGAGCAACTTGATTTCCTTTTTATCGGCCATTCTTGCTTGTTCCATTCCTGTGTTTGCCTGATCCTTGGCAGCTTCCTCCGTTGTAGCTAGTTTTTCTTCCAAGGTTTTGATGAGGCGATTTTTTCTCTTCAATTGATTTTTCAAAACCCCGATTGAAAATTGGTTTGTTGTAGCTTATGCCCCTAATGTTCCGTCTATTTCTATTGCAAACTCCTCTTTCTTCTTATCTTTTCCATCGGTCAGTACCTTAAATTTTTTGGCCGTTAATTCTGCTTCTTGGTAGAATTCTCTTTTTACCACAACTTTTCTCTTCTTATAAAAAAAGAACTCATTTGGGGGAAGCTCTTCCATCCTTACAGGTCTCAATTCTTCATTGAAAATACACCCTGCGTCTATGTTCCCTTTAGTTGACTGTAAGGGAGTAATGGAGGCGATGGGATCTCTGATTTGCTTAGCTGATTAGCTTGGGGTGGCAACTGGAGCAGTCTTTTTTGGTGGATCGGGAGTTTTTATTTTTGTTTTCAAGTTTCCAGTTTGCTCTTCTCTGTCTTGGTGCTCTTCTTTGGGGCCTTCGACTTCTTTCTGCTTCACCTCTGTTGTTGTTCCATTCTCACCCCGCAATGCTGGGGGAAGACAACTCCGTCGATGTTCTTGGAACTTCAAAACATATGCCCTCTCTTGGGGTGTTAGGGCTTGTATCCGAGCCAAAACCTCGACGTAAGATCTTGTGCCTTGGAAAATGTCATCCGAGGGTGAATTTTTGTGTTCGAACCTTTTAAGTCTGCAACTAGCCAGGTGATTACTTATGACCCTTTGCGGATCGTGCTTCTTGAATTCGAGGTGAACTAATTCCAGATCTTCCAGGGCCGCTGCCTCAACATTAGCATGCCCAAAATCTAACAAAGAATAAGAATTTAAATGAATAGGAAAATATGGCCATACCTTCTTAGAATATCCCTTAAGCTCCTTACTCATGCCATCGATTACAATTTGCCTGACAACCTCACGACAGGCCATCTTGTCGGGTATGAATAATGGTAATGCATGTGGGGGAACAGAAGCCCTGAAAACTCTGAGATATGAGAATTCTACTTCTACATACTAGTCAGCTATACTACTCAGATTCATCACTATATTATCCGATATCCTGGGTGACGAGTGACCGAAAATGGTGACATGCAGAGGCACCATTGCCCAGTTAAAAATTTCATAGACAAAATATGCTGCTTTGTTTTCCCACAGTTTTGAGTGGTAGACGTGAATGGGTTTGACCTCTGATGGAGTCCAACTCCAGCTCATTAATAGAAAGGGAGTCAGAAAACACATGGCGTCCATGATATATGCAGACATAAAGAATGAAGCCGTCTTTCCACTCTCCTTCTATGCTCGATACTCTGTAACTCGACTGGTCAAGCTATCAGACAACATTTTAGCCCAGTTGAAGGAATAGCCTTCAACAACTAAATGTATTAGAGGCACCCACTGAAGGAAAAAATGTGTGGTGTCCTCTCTCCCGTATAATATGCAGGTCATCATAGCCACATATTTGAACCATGGTTCTAGAGAAGATATTGAGTATATGCCATTATTGTCTCCCCTGAACTTCACAGGGTGTGAAACTGTTTCAGGATTAATCCGTAAGTGCGGACACAAAACGATCTCCGTAGATCCACCTGGATCTAGAACAAAGCAGGATAGAATAATACTCTTTCCCTAGATTTAGACTATTGAATGAACTAGGAGGCGAGAATCATGAACATACCTTATGATCGCTTCCTTGGGTCTCTGTTGTACCAGCTTTGCTCCAATGCTCTTATGCCATCAAGACCAGGACAACTCAAACCAATTGAAGTGAAAACAACTTGATATATTCAACAGTTAATCTATACATATAATCAAGGAGTTATGTAATAAAGTGACATTAGCTTTATGGGAAAGGGACATATAACTGTATTAAATTGATAGAAAGCAAGAATTACAACCTAAGCCTTGATGTTGCAAGTCTCCTTTCGATGACTCCTAGCTCTGACACACACACTTTCTCATGCATGAAGAAAATCAACCTTTTTTGATAACCTTGCTATTGTCTCTAGCTATTGTAGCATCAGTCCTTCATACAATCTTACACTAATTCTCCAATAAATCTCTTGCTAGTTTTCTGCTAACCTTTTCCATGAGCATTCCCCTCAATATATAGGAGAGAATGGATTAGTTACTTGGATAGGAATGATCCCAAGATACCAGGAAATCCAGTACTTAGATAACCATTCGAATGTCATCTCATCCTTCTAGAAGATTCCCTTCTAGAAGGTTCGAGAATCTATCTTTTCCCTTCCTTTAGAAGATGTTCGCACCCTGATATTTAGGTACAGTGCGAACCTCTCGCACCCCAGCTTAATGCAGCCTGCGAGAATCATGAATTCTCGCAGGCAAATATATAGGTAGCCTGTGAACCTCCCTTAAAAATATGATTTCTGGAAAGAGACAAAGGTAACTTTTCTCAAGAAAGTGTTCTAGTGAAGAGCCTGATTTCTCCATCATCATTGCATCATCATGACAACCAAAATTATGGATAATAGAATGCCCCCCAAAGTCTGAGATTGGAACCAGTTACAGTCGATAGACTTTGTAAGTTGCATGTGTGTGTCAAGAACCAAGAGCACATCTAGTCGGAAACCTGCAAACATCCAAGCATCGACAAAATATCATATATACCAATTTCTGAGGTAGGCATTCCCATACTCAGATCATAGACTGATGACATCATAAACAAAGGTCATGGTCACCAATCATACACTGTGGATCCATGCCATCAAAATATAGCATAGCCACCTGAATACACTGTGGATCTATGCGACAAAATTTAAATCAAGACGACATAGCCACGAAACATACACAGTGGATCTATGTGTCGTAAATTATACATACTCCATCACAACCTGGATCACAAAGATAATATCCAGGGTCTTCAATCTCGTCGCCCAAAGTACGAATCTAACCATGTGATTACATGTGTTGAAGTCGAACATGGCAGAAACCACTTGATTACCGGTCATTGATGTAACCGTTAACAAGTGCGAGGGAAATCACCATTGATGTCAATGAATCCCAATGTACTATATTACAAACCATCGACTATGAATAAATGATTTGATGTCGAACATCCGACGGAATCTCTCGATCAGGGGTCAATGATGTAAACCCACTGTCGAAAGCGAGGAAACTTGCCATTGAGACATGCAAGCTCCAAGGTACTGAATAATTTCTAAGTCTTGATTCCGGATAATGGGCTGAAGTCGACAGAACAAAACTCATCACAGGAGGGCCTTGATGTATCCCCCATCAATGACACAAAATGAGTAATAGAGTTTGAAGGTGAAACAGAGCATTTTGCAAATTGGACTGGACACAGGGAAGGCCGACACGGAGAAAATGGATAACTGCAGATGGTCGACTCAATATAGGTTTCAAATGGACTTTTCTTGAACATATGAATGACACGACCAATGATTTGGCAGCATTGACTCAAAGACAACACATGGAATGACCTTGTAATCAATCAAAAGAGAGACAAATGGATTTCCCAAACCGACTTCAAATGATGAGTAGGGGGTGTCATGTTCAAGAGCGACTCTTACTGCCAATTAATACAAAGATGAAACATATCCCTTTCCCAAATTTTCCCCCACAATTACTGGCAAGTACCTCTTTATTTTTACACAAGCTTGAAGAGGATCACATATGCTTGTTTATATAAGCTCATCCTTCGGACGAGTCCCTCAGAGTATTTTTAACGAACCCTAATAAGGAGTGGTTCGGTCCCATCATGGGTCTGTCAATGTTTGTTTAACGAGTCCAGAGATAGTAAACTCGAAGGTTTTTCAAGATTATAGAGTTTGGAAAAACACTTTAAAAGAGAACTCTCTCAGTTCCTTTTTCGTACAGTAGTCCAACGAGATCGAAAAAGGGTTAAACTATCGCTCGAAAGATGCGTACTTCAAATACTTTATCGAGCGTAAAAATAACAAGGTTGCTCGGCGATCTTTTCATGTTTAGAGAGTCTAAAAAGAGCTTAAAGAAAACTCCAGGGGGGTTCCTTTTTCGTATAACCACAGCGAGCCCGAAAAAGTGATAAAACGACGCTCGATCACGTTCTTATGTTTTTACAAGCACAAGAACGGACAAAAAGGCGCTCGAGGTTTTATGTAAGAACCATAAAAAACAATCAAAGTCACACCATGACAGAGAAAAATATGTCCATATCCATCACTGTTTCATACCTGTAAGTCATTTCACTCATTTTCACATTAGTCATTAGGTGTAAATAATAGATAAACATAAAAAACCAAAATATTAAAATGAGTAAATAACTAAATTTACCATATCATTTCACATTTTTACCATTAAGTTCCAAAAACCCTCATTTTACTCTCTGAATTCGGCGTTGATTTCCCGGAGCTACGAGTGATCATTTGACGAGCCGTCAGTAGCATCTTGGTAAGTTCTTCATTCCTGATCTTTTCATGGTTTAAAAATTTGATTTCATTGGTTAAAAGTTCAGTTTTAAGTTAGTTTTTTGAACCATATATGCGTGGAGGCATTCTTGTAGGTGGCCCATACGAGACCTGCAAGAATGACTAGTTCTCGCAGGTGGGCCTTAAGTCGCCTGCAAGAAGCTCGCACTGTGCATAATATGGCACCTGCGAGCAACGCAGAACTAAATTTTTTTTGAAACGTTTAGCCAATAGAAAAGATTCATTTCATGAATAAGATCATTAATCATCTTTGTATGTTTCTTATGCAGGTAAATAGCCACAAACATGGTGCTTGAGTGGCGAGAACGAGAACACGAGGAGGATAATGCAAATGCCGAGAATCACCCTCCCACCATAGCTGCTTTAAGAGATTGCGGTCTCTTAAAATACTTCCGTATCCTGGGCATGAGAGCCCAAGTCCGATTATTGGAATATCTAGTCCGAATGTGGGATCCAGACCAGCAAGTTTTCATTGTAGGAGCTCACACATTAGCCATTGACATTGAGGACATATATTTCTTGACTGAATTATCTAGGCGTGGGTCCTATGTCAATCTGACCAGCAGCAGAGCAGGCGGGTTAAAAATGAGTGAATATTGCAACCAATACTACGTACCTGAGGCCCAAAGAAAGAAAGGGAAAGTGGCAATCTGGGGAGTAACTGACTTGACTCTCCACACTATTCTCTTCACGATTGCTCGGATGGCTGGAAGTGCCACTCCCCATATGGCATTGCAGAGCTATTTCTAGTATGCCATCGAGTGTACTGAGCCCCGAGTATTTAACTGGGCTGATGCAGTATTGCGCAATATCAAAAAACAACTGACTAAGTGCAGGCGGGGAGATCTGAAACAATTTGGATATGGATATTTGTTAGTGTCCTTCTTCCTAGAGATGGTCCCTGTATTTCGTCTACAGGTTGAGTGGAACTTTCTGGGTCCTAGGGATCCGAGGATGTTACGATGGTGTCGGCTCATGGCCCAACACGTGGCAGGACCAATCGTCAAATATGACGATATTTTCTTTGACTGGTTGCAAAACCAGATGCTGATGGTCGATGACTATGCATATGCCAGGTTGGATTTTCGAGGAGATCCAGATCTATCACTACCTGAGGACGCTCAGTGGGGAGACCTCGATAAGAAGTACACAAATTTTCTCATTTTAAATGTTTTTTTTAATTTTTATCATATTTAAATGTTTTTGTTTTATATATTTATCCAAAGACTAGCACAAAATATTTGTTGATAACACAGACGTCAGATTGTATAGACCTCCTGGTACCTCACCTATACAACGACGAGGAGAAGCAGCAACAGTATTACCACAGTATGCTGAAGATTACCAGGTGGTGGAACAGAACTTAGAAGGCCTGACAACAGTGTTAAGAACCAATACCAGATCTAAAGATATAATCACCACAAATACTGAATACAAAATAGATCCACAAAGCAATATAGAAGAAACCACATAATATTATTATCAAACCCTTAGGGTAGGGTAAAACCATACAATGGATCCTATTATGGAAGGGATCCTCTCCTGTTCACTTGCCTCTTCGAGGGGGCTTCCTCCTAATGAGCTACCGCTCCACAATACAATAATTCTCTTCATGTCTCATTACATTGCTTGAACCCCTTTATATAGT
>ML795990.1:317495-340401 GCA_009831015.1 Picea engelmannii
TGGTCAAGTACGAGAGTGATGTAAAATATTATGCAAAACAGATTAAACGTATAGTAATGAGAAGGGACGTTGTATACCTTTGGGATGATCAGATAAAGTGATAGTATGAGTCTAAATATGGGTGATCAAGAGTATAATAGTGAAAAAAAGTATAGGCAAAAAGGTACATTGTGTGGTCCTAACAACCTCTAGAGTGGCTTCTGGATGTCGATGCACCGCTAGTCGGAATCCGTTGAAGAATTTGGGTAAAGTTGTCCATCATCGCGTTCCTTTGTTTCTCGAGGGCCTCCTCGAGAAACATTTTGATAGGATCTCCTGCTCCCTCATCTTTCTTTTCTTCCCCCATGGGCGGTCGTCGGGGTTTGCGAGGCCGATCTCACAAAGGTTCAACCAGATCGAGCCCCAACTCCTTATACCCTGATCTCGTTGGGGACATGCAAAGAAGGATCGAGAATGAACAGACCGCTCTGATACCACTGATCCAGATTTATGTAGGAACACAATGAAATACAAAAATACACATAAATGCAGAGATGCAGTGAAAATAAGACTTCATTTCATTAATAACAAATGACTGAAATATGCTTACAAACAGAATGGAAATAAACTAGCTAGGGCGCTGGTAGCTTATCTCTAAGAAGAGATGTGGTGCTACTTGAATCCATGAGAAGATGATTACAATGAGGCTCTAGAGGCATTTTTATAATAGATGAGAATGCCAAAATTCATAGACATCCAAAAACCTAGCCCTAGGAGATGAAGCGCCAAAAGTCATGTGGGCCCCGTTTGGGTAAGTTAGTACATCAACTTCCCGAGGTCGTAACTTTTGCATACGATCTCCGTTTTAGGCATGTGATAGCTCGTTGGAAAGGTATCATCAAGGAGATTCATTTTGGGGGCTCAATAATGCCTTTGAATATCATTGAGAACCTCTATCTCAAAAAACCTTCATTTAGGCCCTCAAAATGGCCCTGGAAGTTAAAACCTGCTAAAAATAGTAAATTGCCAAAATTGCCAGAAAACTGTTTTGAGCCAGTCGGAAAAGGTGGGTGGCCACCGATATCCACCTGGATCAAATAGAAGGCCATTAGGGAGAGTGATAAATAGGATCATTTAGAATCCTAGGCAAATCTGGAAAATCCAAGGTAGCAAGAAAAGGCAACTGCCGATTCACTTGTGGGTACTGGTGACTTTGGGGTGGAAGCGCTGTCGGCAAACTAGTAGGACTGTATGCAGTCTGCCCATAGAGGGAAGACCCTGGATGATTCGATGGTGGCTGGATAGGATAGTAACCCCAAGGATTGTGACCTTGAGTTTGAGTAGGGACTTGAGGTTGAGTAGTCTAACCCGAACCCCAAATAGGATTAGTTATACCCGGATAAGGTTGGCCTATAGTAGGGATAGTTTTCTGCCCCCCAACATTTTGAGGAAATTTTCGTAGAAGTTGATTCCAATACTAGGCCAAGTCAGGAGGTATGTTTTTTCCAAAAGGTGAGGTTGGTCCCCCTATGGTAGGTATAGTTCCACCCAGAATTTGTGTGCCAACTGTAGGTTGTGTAGTAACTGTGTTGTGTCCGAGAAAAGGAAAAGGAACTGTACCACCCTGTCCACCAACAGGAATCTATGGGTTTGGTGCAACAATCGGGATAGTTCCACTAGGATTAGGATTTCCAGAAGGAAATGGAGGGAGTGTCGGGATAAAAGAGGGAATACCTGGAGAACCGGCTGGGGTTTGCGGAGGTGTTGGATTGGAAGCATTCAACAAAGCATTCAACGCATGGTAACCAGGGGGTAAATTCAGGTTGACCTCAGGCATTCGCTGGGTATTGATAGGAGCAAGAGTAGCTGCAGTAATTTCGGTTTGGACACTCATAGTATTTGCGAGATGGACCATCTCGGGAGGGAGAAAAAAACGATAAGTGGTAGTCTCTGGTGTAGTTTATGTCTCGGAAACCGTCGGAGGGTTGATTTTGTAGACTGTAGGTGACTCAGTACCAAAAAGGACTCGTCGAAAATCACCTGACCAAAAAGGATCTTGGCCTACTACACCATGAGAAAGCCCAACGGTTGATTCAGAAGATGTAACAACGACTTCTTCAGAAGAATTTAATTGCACAAAAGGTCATTCACCATGACGAATACGGTAGTCTTCTCTAGTATTAGTGATTCAAAAATCTTCTAGAGAATTAGTATGTTCTACCTGTGGTGTGGCGACAACTGGGACGTCACTTGTATCCATGTGTGGTGGAGTAACAACTAGGACTTCACTCTAACGAGGAGAGCCCTCAGGTGTACTAGTCGACAAAGGTTGAGAATCGTCTGGATTTTCAGGAGATAAACCTTGCATCCTACGTGAACGTCGCGGGGGAGCAATTGTAAATGAGTTAACAAGCTCCGTGAAGAAATTCCTATGGTCAACTTTGAGAAATAAACAACACGCGCTAGTAAACAAAATATAGGAAGAAATCACCAAGCAAACAAAACCTTCTAATTTCGAAGCCACTAGTTGGTGATGAAATCCAACGTCGCACCAATGAGATGAGAAGGGGCGGGGCTAGGGTGGAAAAGTTACAATGACAACTTGCTTAACGAGCTTACACCCTGGTGCAATCTCCCACACATAATCGTGGGTATACCCTCCAAGGAGCCCGAGTGAGTCTGGCCAACGTCAATTCTAGGTACCGTGAATACTTTCCCCTCCACAGTCACCTTGGGTAAGAACCTTGAGAGATAGGCCACTAAGGTCACCACAAACAACAGTAAAGCCTGGGGGAACAGTCATCAGTCCGATCCACACGCAAGGGCAAGGTATCTGGCCTGAAATCAACTCAAAAGGATTCCACTCATCATTGTGGATATACCTCGGAGTGATCCCCGTAATACGTGCAATCTCTACACCGATGTCAACAAAGCAGGGTTAGTAACTCTGCCAACACCAATGCGACCTAGTGATTGACCCTTGTGTTAGAAGGGTTTCCCAGGACAATATGCTGCAAATGGAATTTAACACTCCCTAACTCAAGATGCTATTGTGTGTTTTGAGATTTTAGAGAGTGTATCTCTCTTCCTACTCCAAAGCACTAGCCTAGCTAAATGTTGGTGTAAAAGAGCCCTAGAAAAGATTTACTAGATAAATTTTAATATTACGCAATGTTTTTAAAAGTTGTTGTTTACTCAAAGGTAACGGAAGTGAAACTCATGTTGTATTACTCTAACCCAAATAATGCAAGGATGATAATGAAAAATAACACTTTTCATTCCATGAATCCTATTTATGGGAGAGAGAGAAAATTTTCCAAATCAACTCTGTACTACAACGCAATGCACAATTTCCTTTCAGATGTCAATGCAAACAATCATTTATCAAATGAAAATCTCTATGTATCTTTTTCAAATACTTCAACAAACTCTAAAATTTGATTTTTCAATGTTTTCTAAAAGACAAAAACAATGTTTTTTGAAAGAAAAGATTATTGTTCACTTTCCAAAAAGAATTCGCACGATATCAATGAGAAAGCATCAAATCAAATCATAAAGAATCAAGCAATAACAACCCAAACAACTCTTTCAATGAAAGCAAAAACAAAGAGCAAACCAATGAGTCTTCTCAATGCGAACGAAAATGTTCTTTCAAACCAACAAGCAAATGAGAAAAGCCAAACACTTAACCCTCAACCAATCACTGGTTCTCAGCCAATCAGACACACTCAACCCCAGAAGTCAGAGAGAATGAATTTTCCATTAAGGGCCAAGAAATGAAAGTCAAGCTACAAAGGGCAGGAAAAAACCTCGAAACCCTAAAACTGTTCAAGCATGCAAACTAAAACAAGAGCTATATCAATCAATGATCCAATAAGCCCATCAGAGGTGAATCAACTGATCTGAGTAGTCAAAACTCAATTTCAAAATTTTCAAAAATCTTTCTCGCAGGCAAGCAGTGGTACACAGTGTGAGAAGCTAAGATTCTCGCAAGAAACCTTGTAGCAAGGTGCAAGGTGTTCGCACTGGACCCTATGTGCAGGGTGTGAACCTAACCAGTTCTTGTAGGCTGCAGTTAGACACAGTGCGAGAACTTCTGAACATGACAAAAATTTTGAACAATGGAGTAAAATTCAAACAGACTTCTAGACCAAGAAAGTCTCTCAGGATATCCTGAGGACTCAAAGACTGACAAGACAGGAGAAAAATGAAACTGGAGCAAATGGCCACAAAAAATACAAAAAGCCACCAAAAAATGGGATTGTTCCCCAGTTGAGTCACCAATTTTGTTTCAGGATTAATCCGTAAGTGCGGACACAAACCGATCTCCCTAGATCCACCTGGGTCTAGAACAAAGCAGGACATAATAATACTCTTTCCCTATATTTAGACTATTGAATGAACTAGGAGGTGAGAATCATGAACGTACCTTATGATCACTTCCTTGGGTCTCTGTTGTACCAACTTCACTCCAATGCTCTTATGCCATCAAGACCAGGACAACTCAAACCAATTGAAGTGAAAACAACTTGTTATAGTCAACAGTTAATCTATACATATGATTAAGGAGTTATGTAATAAAGTGACATTAGCTTTATGGGAAAGAGACATATAACTGTATTAAATTGATAGAAAGAAAGAATTACAACCTGAGCCTTGATGTTGCAAGTCTCCTTTCGATGACTCCTAGCTCTGACACACACACTTGCTCATGCATGAAGAAAATCAACCACTTTTGATAACCTTGCTGTTGTCTCTAGCTGTTGTAGAATCAGTCCTTCATACAATCTTACAATAATTCTCCAATAAATCTCTTGCTAGTTTGTTGCTAACCTTTTCCATGAGCATTCCCCTCAATATATAGGAGAGAATGGATTAGTTACTTGGATAGGAATGATCCCAAGATATCAGGAAAGCCAGTACTTAGATAACCATTCGAATGCCATCTCATCCTTCTAGAAGATTCCCTTCTAGAAGGTTCGAGAATCTATCTTTTTCCTTCCTTTAGAAGATGTTCGCACCCTGATAGTTAGGTACAGTGCGAACCTCTTGCACCCCAGCTTAATGCAGCCTGCGAGAATCATGAATTCTCGCAGGAAAATATATAGGTAGCCTGCGAACCTCCCTTAAAAATATGATTTCTGGAAAGAGACAAAGGTAACTTTTCTCAGGAAAGTGTTCTAGTGAAGAGCCTGATTTCTACATCATCATTGCATCATCATGACAACCAAAATTATGGATAACAGAAACCCAATATTTGATTAAACTGGACACAGTCTTGTCATACTGCACACATTCCTTCTGTTTAAAAGTTTCCAGGAATTCGACATTGTATGTAAATTCTGACATGACCAACAACTTGTACATAGCCTGCAGTTGTTTGGGTCTGAAAGTCCCAATAGTGACCCTCTGCTCATTGATGATGGTTCTGGTTGGTATATCCACATGGTCTAATTCCCACCGAACCATATCATAGTAAGGGAGTAGTCGTGGCCTGGCCACTACTTTATGCATTCCATATTGGACAATGATCTTATATTTGGTGGTCAGGTCACCTTTTTCATTGTCACTGGAATCGTCTGAATAATCTACCAATTCAGACTGTAGAACCTTAGAAACAAATGACCATGTCTTAATAGAGTCAATACTTCGAGGTGAAGTATCAAAGACATTGTCTGAACCTTGTCCCGAAACCTCAACATTGGCTTTAGATGCTTTTCATGGGGCCATGGCGGGGAATTTTTCTTTAGCTCTTCTGCGATAAAAATAGGTATAGATACAAAAATTAGTTCGCTGAGAAAAGTTTTCTCTATGTAATATAGAAATGAATTCAAGAAAAAACAACAAATCTATATGTTTAAACATTCAAAACTCGGTACTTTTCAGGAACAGAACGGTCAAAACATTCTTAAGAATAAATTTAGCAATAAAAACCCAATCCTTACTTGTCAATTCGCCTTGTTTCTAATTAATGCCATAAATTTTGACAGCTCATAATTCAAGTTGGCACAAGGAAAATTTAATCTTGCCTCGTAGAATGTGCATGAATCGAAACACGAAAAAAATTGGCTTAGCTTAATTAATCAGGTTTTAGTAACGTTAATTAATCCTTTGGTATTCGCTTCATCGAGAGTTTTCACTCTAACCCTTCCAGCCTCTAAAACCCGAGACTGTGATAATTAGTTTCAGTTAATAAAAGACGCAACCAGGATTAAGAGTTTTAATTAATCATGTTTAAAGAAATATCGCGACTTCGCGACTAGTGACTTCAAAGGTATAGCTTCCGGGAGGTTGACATGCCGAGTTGCGAAATCGCGAGATTGCGATGATGTGATTTGTTTAATTAGAAGATAAACTGGGATAAGTGCTTGATTAATTTGTTTTAAAACATATCACGGCTTCACAACTCGGGCTTCGAAAGTAAATCTTTTGAGGGAACAACATGCCGAGTTGCGAACCCCCGATAGAACTCGACCATGAGTAAACCTTTTTCTTTGATCTTAACCCAAGTTACTAAAACAAGAGTTTTGCAACTTTGGATATCGGGGTTATGACGGTAAGACTTTTGGAGTTAGTAAATGCTGAGACACGAAATCCTGATGATGCTTAACCATGGTTTAAAAATTCTTTAATCTTGCTACTAACCTGAGTAACACTTTTAAATTTGTTTCTCTACTTCGTTCTTCGCGACTTGTAAACTGTGTGATCTATAACACCCAACCTACGAATTCTTGAGGTAAGAAAAGGGAAAGTCATTTAAACAAAAAAATAGAGCTTATCTTAAGAGTATGATAACCGATGCTACTTGCGTGATGAGACTTCCGAGATTTTGGGAAAAATAAAGGAAAAAAAAATAAAAATCAACTTTCGACTTCAATCATTAAAATATAAAATTTAAAACGGGCTAAAAACAAAGGTGGCTCCAACATAGGCTCCAACTAGGGATCATGTTTTCCTGTAAGACGGGAAGAACAGTAGACCACATGCCAATATTGGGTAAATGGAGTCAATGGCTTTAATCCAACGAAAATGTTTAGAACAGGATACTGAAAGGGAAAATGGACTTCGTCTTTTACCTTTGAAAATCTTTTCAAACTCAGATACCTTTTAAACTTAGATATAATCCCTTTCACAACTTTCTCCTTCCCGTTACTGAATTCAGGTCTGCATTAAAACAATCAAAAAAATTCTAGGAGACCCAACAGATCTTGTGGCTATCGGCTTGCATCAAAAGAAATGAATTATATGTTTTTAATCAAGAAGCCCTGTCTGAAATTGGGATGGAGATCAGGTTTTGAAAAAAATTGGTTACCAGAGCAGAGTGATATTCATGTATAACAACCTTACAGATATCTTAGATATTGCTTCATTTCTAGTGAGCCTGTTCAATACTCCGGTGAAGTTATCTGGCCCCTTTTACTGAATTTCCTTTCACCACTTCGGAATATATTTATGCATTTAAATGCTGAGATGAGGGCAATCATTTCTAAATTTCTTTTCATCGTATTTGGACTAGATGGGGACAATCATTTCTGAATTTCCTTTCACCACCTGTCTTATAATATTATTATTAGAGAACGAAGTGGGGGCAATCACTTTGTATGAGGGTTGATATCCGTGTAGTATTTTTCATTATAGGTCTGTCAACTTACTTTGATTACTCGGTACCAACCTTTCCTCAACTTTCACAACACCTTCGTTAGTAGGGAGAAAGGGAAAAATTAATTTTTGGAATTTTTTATTTGAGAAAGCCTCAATCTTTTGAAACTATTGAAAAAACTAGAAGAGTCAGGACCACTTAAGCATCACTTTGTTTAGTAAGGAATCGAGGAGTTGTGAAGACTAGCTTTCTTTTCACAATCTGCTTTGAAGCTCTCGAGGTTAAAATGTAATCTCTTCTCCCTACGTATGCGAAACTGGAAAGATGCTGGTTTTTCAAAAGGTAAACCCGAAAATAGAAAAGAGTGACAGATAGAGATCTATGGACCGAAAAAACAAAGGTCAAAAATTCAAAACTGATTCTTGAAAATCTTTTTCGGGGGCGCTTTACTTTGACTAACTTGTTTATTTTGTCTTGTTCTCTTGTAAATGCTTAATCGTGGAAATTTTCTTTTATTTATTAGTTCAGACGATATTGTTGTATCTTATGAGGTTATCTTGGTTTTCTTTGAAAGCCCTTTAAAACAAGTCTTTTAGGGAATCTCACCTTTACCTTACCATTTCGTTTTCTTTCAAAAATTCAAAAATCTTTTTTATCACCTGTCTAAAGGCAATTTATTTTCCGATACAAGACTTTCTGTTTACTTCTCCTGCTCATTTTGTTTGTAGCTGAAATCCTGTAAAAAGGCAAACATGAAATTTATCAAGGCTTTCTTAAAGGTGTCGAAAGTTTATGAAAGGAAAAAGAAAACCAAAATAACAATTTGTAAATGAAAAATCTATATGTATATATATGTAAAAATCTTATATATAAATATACACATTTTTTTATTTTTTTTTGGTGATTGCTTATGTCATATAATGCTTCAGAAAATGCCTATTGATAGGGGCGTTGAGGATTTCACTGTCTAGATTTTCCAGTAGGAAAGAATTTTTTCCTTCAAGAGCTGAGACTCTAAATGGCGCATACCAGAGGTGGTCAAATTTACCATGTTTGGCTGCTTCTTCCCTCCTTGCATCCCACCTTAATACCAAATCACCTGGGATGAAGTCTCTATCCTTTGCCCTATGGTCGAATAATGCCTTCATGTCATCTTGGTACTTCTGCAACTTTTCATCTACTTCGACCCTATGTTGTTGAACCTCAATCAACTGATTTATCCTCCTAGTGACATGATTGGGTTCTTCATTTTGATCTTTCCATAACTTCATCACTGGGAGCACTAGATTTATAGGTAACACAACATCTGTCCCATATACCATTTGAAAAGGTGAAATGTCGATAGACCTTTTTATGCTTATACGATTTGCCCACAAAGCATATTTTAAATGCACATGCCAAGACCTTTTGTTTTCATCCAATACTTTCTTGATTATATTTACCAGGCTCTTGTTAGATAACTCAGCCAGTCCGTTTCCTTGGGGGTAATACATTGTGGAATGGCCAAGAACGATGTTATACTTTTGACAGAAGCTGAACATAGCCATAGATTTGAAGGCTTGGGCATTGTCCGTAACTATTTTTTGGGGGCAACCAAATCTGGACAAAATTTTATCTTCTAAGAAATCAATTACCACCGAGTCTGTTTCCCTTTTGGTTGTAATGGCTTCCACCCATTTAGTAAAGTAATCTATGGCGATTAAGATCCACTTGTGTTGAGCACTAGAATGGGGATTAATCTTTCCTATAAAGTCTAGACCCCATTGCTGAAATGGGGCTTCAGCTTTGACTTGAGTTAAAGGTAGTGCTGGGAGTTTCTGTTTACCCACAAATAGTTGACAGGGGTTGCAAGTTCAAACTTTGGCGTTAACATCAAAGAACAACTTTGGCCAGTAGTACCCAGCCCTTAGAATTTTGTAAGTCATAGTTCTCCAAGCGTGATGCCCCCCACATACTCCCTCATGAAATTCTTCTATAACCAACTCAGTTTCTAATTCGACTAAACAGACTAACAAGAAACCGAGTGGATCTTTCCAATATAGCTGACTTTCGGTGATACAATATTTAACCGCATGAAGTTTTAAAGTCCTAGATTTTGATGGTGATAGCTCACTTGGGCATTTTAAAGTCAATAGGTATGATACTATGTCTCTGTACCATCCTGATGATATGAACTTCTCTTCGATCCTGTTTGGGCCTGTTTTCTCATCCAACTCATTTATGTTCACGTCTTGCTCGCATTCCTGCAGGATGTTTATATCTAGAGCTTTGCAATTCGATTCAGCCAAAAGTTTCGCCAGACCTTGTCCCTTTACCAGTTTAGTAGGTTTGAGTTCTAGGTCAAATTCCTGAATCTTAGCAATCCATCATCCTCTTCACCCATCGCTGTCCGGTTGTACTAAAATATCTTTGACAGAACTGGTAGGTACGTACACAACTATCTTGGAGTGTAATATGTATGTTCTGAATGCCTTCAGTGATTTTACCATGGCATACACTTGATTTTCTATTATATCTTATTTAAGTTATGAATCTCTGAGGCTCTTGCTAAAAAAGGCGATAGTTTGTTCAAAACCTTCTTCATTCTTTTGGAGTAGTACTGCAGCGATCGTGTGTTCGGAGGCAAATGAGAAAATAAGGAACTATTTTAGGTAATCGGGGCTTGCCAACACAGGTGCCTCGCTTATGACTTTCTTAATATGGGCGAACGATGCTTTTGCCTCTGTTGTCCACTTTACTTCGCTTTTCTTTTTGAGCATATCTGTGATAAATTTGACAATTTCAGCAAAATTTGGGATAAATCTTCGTAAAAAAATTATTTTTCCTAAGAAAGATTGAATTTCTTTTATATTTCTAGGAATATTTATAGTGTCTATCGCTTCAACTCTCTGAGGATCAATTTTAATTCCATCCCTAGATACAATATGACCCAAAAGTTTACCTTCCTGCATGGCGAAATGTGATTTTTTTGGATTTAAGGATAGACCAAACCTGTGACATTTTTCGAATGTCTGTTTAAGATGTACCAAATGTTCTTCGTCGGACTTAGAGAAAATAGTCAAATCGTCAAGATATATGACTACGAACTTATCCCTCTCACCGATGAAAGTGATGCCCATATTGCGTTGGAATGTGGCTCCTACATTCATCAAACCGAAAGGCATTTTATCATACATAAACGTACCCCAAGGGGTAGTGAAAGATGTTTTTTCTTTATCTCTCTCATTCATGGCAATTGGATTATATCTAGAGAAACCGTCAATCATAGACATTCTGTTTTTCCCAACTACCTTTTCTAGTACATGATCCATTTTAGGCAATGGATAGTTGTCTTTAAGAGAGGACTTATTTAGATTTTTGAAATCTACACATAGTCTAATTTCCCCATTCTTTTTTCTTACTGGGACCAGGTTTGCCACCCAGTCGGAATATCTCAGAGGTACTATAATTTTCGTCTCTAAAAGATTCTTCACTTCTCTCTCAACAACAGCCAATAAAATGGGGTTGATCTGCCTTAGCTTTTGTCTAAAGGGTTTGACCCTAGGCTTTAGAGGTATATTGTGATCAATCATGATAGTGTCGTATGTTCTTAACTCGTCGTAAAACTAGGCGAAAACGTCTTTAAATTGTCTGAGTAGGTCCTTATACTTGTCTTTTATTTCAGGAGGGAGGAGTTCAAATATTTTAACCATTTTGGACTCTTCTTTAGTTCCTATGTCACAATCCTCAACCTCTTCTGGTTGGGGTTGTAAGGTGGATTTTATAGGTATGTTGTTTTGATCAAATAGTATTTCCAGAGGGATCAGTCCTTTCAGAATCTGGTTGTTTTTAAGGACCAACATGCGATGATTTACGATTTTGTCTTGAAAAATTTGAGGGTCTTCCCCTTCTTGCATGATCCATATATTGTCATTTTGATTTTCTTTATCTGTGTGGGTTTCAGAAAAATCACCTATTGCTTCAAGAAACTTCTTAATTTGTTCATCATCCTCAAAAGCATACCAGTGCTGGATGTTATCCAGTATAGATGGTCTGTGTCTTATCTCTATGTGATACTTCAATTTAAAAGTCGTGGGAGGAGTGAAGGTTGAAGCTGCTTTAGCTAATGCATCAACTTGTAAGTTTTCTTTGCGTGGGATGAAGTGGACATTTACAGACAAGAAAAAGTTTTCCATCAGATCCCAGGTGCAATTTCTGTATGATCTTAATCTGGGATGCTTCGCCTAGTATTGCCGATTTACTTGTTTGACTATCAACTCTGCATCTCCGTACACCTCTAGGTTTTTTAGTTTCATCCTCCTGGCAGCTTCTAATCCTAAAACCAAGGTTTCATATTCACATACATTGTTAGTATAATCTATATCCCATTGTAGTCTATAAGAAAAAGGGACGACGAAATTTCCTTTGGGTGCCACAAAAAGCATTCCTGCACCAGCCCCTTCGCATGACAAGGTGCCATCAAAAAACATTTTCCAGGTGCCGGTGGTACAAATATCCTTGGTCATGTTACCTGACTCTTCATGCTCTATATCGTTTTCATCTTTGCAACCATATAAACCATATTCAAAAGATAAGATACAATTTCCTAAATCTTGATCTGCAATGTAAATAGGGAAATTGTTAGGATTTTTAGGGTCGCTTACTATATATGCTAACCTCGTCTCTCTATACAACCGAGTAAATTGGCCACCAAACACAGGAATTTTGGCGTACGTCATATCCAATTGAAGAGAACCCCCCAGCTTGGCTCCCCATGACCTAGAAAATAGTAAGTCGTACTTGGGGGGAATATTAGCAACAACCACATCCATCAAGACACTCTTAACCGGGACCTGTGTCAGGGTGACTACTAAATCCTTTATCATTCCCATGCATTTAACCTTTATCGAATCAAATGAGTAAAGATATCTGTAAGGTCTAGTGATCTGGAGGCCCAATCTATCCATAATAATTTTAGGCATTACGTTATGTGAGGCTCCGGAGTCTAGCATGCAATTATGTAGCAGTTGATCGTACATGTTCAAAGTGATATAAAAGGGAGCAACGGAGTCTTTGGCTCCTTCAAAATGTGGACCAAAGGTGATGTTGGGCTTATCATCTTCCAGGTTCAAAATGTTAGATTGGCTTTCTGGCTCTGAAACTCCTATCACTTTGGTAATCTACTTTCGATAAGCTGGGTTTTTTACTAGCTCTACTAGAGGAATTGGTATCTTAATTTTATTTATTTCATTCTCGAAACCGAAAGCTCCTCCAGCCTTGTCTATTTATTTAGATGTGACTTCGGAAAAATTCTTCTCCAACGTATTGGTTTGGATCGACTTATTACTCTTGGTCTTGGTTAGAGGGGTATTTGTCTTAGCTGTTTCAGTTCCCTATGTCTGGGTTTCAACCTTCTTTGCTTCTGGGTCCAGTGTGTTTACCACTTTCATTTTGTTGTTGGATAGCGTTGTTTCTTCTTGGGTAGGCTCATAAGTTTTCCCTCTTGGGAGAATTTTCTTAGGTTGATTATCTGAAGTGGGCTTGCTCTTAGATATTAAGTTATACCTGGGTTGGACTTCAGCCATTATCATATCGGTTTCTCCTTGATAGCTGCAAAGGTCAGTATAATCTCTTTCTTCACTTTCAATAGATGATTGTTGAGTGTTTAGAGATTTTTCATAATCTTCTTTAGTAAAATAAGGTTGTGTGTAGTCATCGCCTAAGTTCGTGACATCATCCTCCAAATATATGAAATCTTGTAGATCATTCACTCCTATAAAATTTTCATTCTTTAGGGGAGTTTTTATTTTCTAATCTTCGTTTTTTATCTGTCTTTGTTGATTTGGGGGGTTTGGGTTCCTCCTGAAATCCTTTTTGGTGGAAGAATCAGTTATGGCCTGTTCTAGCTCCATCCTAGAAATTTTATTCGACTATTCTTTAATTATTCTGGCCATATCATCTACTTTGTCATTTGTATATCTATTAGACCCTGATGGTCTCGCTTGTTCTCTAAAGCATCTATTTTCTCGGTTTCCCACTTCTACTTTAGCTTTTAACTTACCGGAAGCCATCATATTTGACTCAATTTCCACAACGTCATCTTGCATTCGGTTTAAAGTATCTCACCTTCTTTCCCTTAAAAGAAGTGCAAAATCTGGTTCCAAAGCTCCCGCGAAGGTTACTTTGGCTACTGGTTGGGACGGTTTAACCTCGGCTGGGATTTTGTTATAGATTTTATTGAATCTTTGAATAAACTTCATAACTGTTTTTGAATTTTTCTTTCTTAAAGACCCAAATTTGGTTAAATAGTACAAGTGGTCCTTTCTTTCGCCCCATTGTCTGAGGAAGGCATCTTCTAAATCATCATAGGACAATATAGATTCTGTGGGTAGACTCTGAAACCAAGTTCGAACCTGACCTTCAAAGGTTTGGATGCAAAGCCTTGAATATACATCTTCATGTTCAAGACCTAAGATGTCTGCGAATTGATCGAATAAATTTATGTGTTCGATCGCGGTTAAATCTCCCTCTCCGGTAAATTTTGGCAATTTTTTTATATAATTCTCAGGGAGGTTGTGTAGAGAAATAGGTAAGACCAGACGGGCATATCTCGCCACCACCTTAGCAAATACTCTGGGAGGAGGAGCAGGTCCTTGACCTCCAACTCCTCCTCCGACAACACCTCCACCTCCTCCTCCAGCAACTGCCATTGATATCAGTGGAAAGTTGTAAAGGGGGTTATGGAAAATTAGAAGTGGTTCTTTAGTTTCTTCATGAGGCGAGAAAGCTAAGGATGAACGATAAGGAACATGAGGGCTTCGTTCCTTGGATTTGCAAGAGATGTAATCGGGTGAACCGACGGGTGTAGAATTCGAGTGTGTAATATACTCTTTAGGATTAGGTGAGGTCGGGAAATTTAACTGATGAAAAGATGGTATGTCAACTGCTGATGAATTTTCAATAGGGCCTTTTCCTTTGTGTATTAAGGGGATTGTCGGATGGATCTCACCTCTAACTTCAGAGTAGGTTGACGTTAGACTCTTGGGGTCAAAAGGTGGACTGCGCGAAGTTGAAGGTTCTGAAGAACTCTTGGTCTCCCGTTGTGGGTTTTTAAGCTTATAGACTACAGTGGTTGGCTTAAGAGAGCCTCTCGCCTTTAGAATCTTCTCAGGATCTGTAACGGGTGTGGTCTATTTACCATACAGGTTTTGTCTGGTATTCCTTCGACTGGATGCCAGTTTATTATTTGTGGAGTCGCCAAGTGAAAGATTGGAAAGCCTTTAAACGGTGTGCACTCTCTGTTCACTATCAAAGGGTGACACTTTCAATGAAAAATATGTCGTTTTCCCATGGAAAAACATTTCGTAACTTCAGTCCCCAGCAGCGGTGCCAAAAATATGTTGTTCCAGAGTCTATACTTAAGGCTTATAAGTACAGTGTCTAGGCATCCTAAAGTGATTAAAGGGTAAAGAAGGATGAAACGTCAACCTTCGGTAAGGAAAGCTAGGGCTGATTTATGAGTTGGTGTTGTCTAGCTTCCAACTATTCCTGGATGGTTATGTCCCTTTCAATTGCTGCCCATGAACATTCAAGTTCAACCCGTGTAGTGGTTGTTTTAAGAATAGTATCAAAAAGGTTTAAGGAAATATGTGTTTGATTTGATAGTCCGGGTTCAATATTAGGCTGTCTTGTCACTGGGACAGTCATAGAGGACAAGAAAGATAAGAAGAATCTCAAAACTTTTTAGATGTTGTCTCGATTTGTAGTTGTATAAATGAGAGTTATAGCTCTGGTGGTGAGGATAGGGTGAAAACCAAAGGATATTTCCCGTCACTGAGTTATATTTTAATAAAAGTGTATGAGGTGTAAGAAAACATTAAGCTGTCTATTATGTAAGGCTCTTATCGAGGGAGAATCTCACTTATAAACAGGAGAATAAAAAGATAAAGAAATAATCTGATGAAGCATAAAATATATATAGAAATCTAAAGTGTTCACTGGTCTTATACCTGCTAATAGTTGGTACAGAGGAAAAATGGTAAACAATATAGAAAACTAAAAATTAATTCACTATAGTAGAGGTTGTACTAAGTTATAGTGAAACATTCATCATATGCATATATGAAATGAAATTAAATATGAAATACAAGGAAACAAACTCATAACATAGTCATGACGGAATCGAGAATCTCCAGATTTGCTTTATATTGATTCTTAGGGGAGAAAAACCTCTATTACAATTGACCCAAAAAGTTTCAGCCCTGTTTCTTTCTTTCTATTGTATATTTATACAGTTTTACATACAATGGAATCTCAATCGCTACAAGATTTTCAGTTACTACCATAGGGAGACTGATCGTTCCAATTCTTGATCTCTGTCTTTATTTGGCGCCAGAAGTTTTCCCTTTCACCTACTCAGTATAAATGACACATTTCTCTACTAGCTCAGATACCAACCTAGAGGGTTCTTCTTGAAATTTGGCCTCAAAAATGTAACAATCTTTGACTAATTGTGGAAACCTTTCTTCCATCTTTCGATCCAGGGTGTCGATAGCGCATAATTGCACACTTGGCTTAATCATCCATTTATCTATTTGGATTATGTCTGCCAGAGTTACTTGCAAGACTTCGACCGAATCTCTTTCTTCTTTCTCATTTACATCAAGCAAGAGTTTCGCTATATTCATTTGACTCAATGTCTCAACATTTCCCTCGCTATCAATACCTAATAGATTATCATATATAGAACCAAAAGCCTCTTCCAAGAATTTCATTACCTTCTTGGCTTGAAGTTTACCTTCTGATATACTGTGCTCCCATTCTTTCAACAAAATATTTCCTCTGGTCTACTCTGAAATGGAAAACCTGGGAGTACTTCCTGATTCTCTGTTGTCCGTAGCTATTACAGCTTCTTGATATGTGACCTGAGCTGCTCCAACTTCTCTCTCTCTGACAGATAAATTCTCTAATACTTGATTAACAAGTAAGCAGTTGTCCCGAATTATCTCTACCTTGGCGAGTAAAATTTTCAGAGCTGCAGAAACTCTGTTCCGAATCTCCATCACCCAGGACTGGAATATCTTGACATTTATAACTTTACTTTTGGTGATTTCCACTCTAGCCTATAGCTTCCCTATCAAGTCTCTTTGCTGGCCTACTTGTATCTGACTGGTATGAGCTACTAGCTCTGCTTGTTCAAGCTTAGCTATGAGCAGCTCGATTTCCTTTTTATCGACCATTCTTGCTTGTTCCATTCATGTGTTTTCTTGATCCTTGGCAGCTTCCTCCGTTGTGGCTAGTTTTGCTTCCAAGGTTTTGATGAGGCAATTTTTTCGCTTCAATTGATTTTTCAAAACCCCGACTGAAAATTGGTTTGTTGTAGCATATTCCCCTAACGTTCTATCTATTTCTGTCGCAAAATCCTCTTTCTTCTTATCTTTTCCATCATTCAGTACCTTAAATTTTTTGGCCGCTGATTCTGCTTCTTGGTAGAATTCTCTTTTTACCACAACTTTTCTCTTCTTATCAAAAAAGAACTCATTTGGGGGAAGCTCTTTCATCCTTATAGGTCTCAATTCTTCATTGAAAATCCACCCTGCATCTATGTTCCCTTTAGTTGACTGTAAGGGAGTAATGGAGGCGATGGGATCTCTGATTTTCTTAGCTGATTGGCCTGGGGTGGCAACTGGAGCAGTCTTTTTTGGCAGAACGAGAGTTTTTATTTCTGTTTTTGGGTTGCTAGTTTGCTCTTCTCTATCTTGGTGCTCTTCTTTGGGGCCTTCAGCTTCTTTCTACTTCACCTCTGCTATTGTTCCATTCTCACCCCGCAATGATGGGGGAAGACAACTCCGCCGATGTTCTTGGAACTTCAAAACATCTGCCCTCTCTTCGGGTGCTAGGGCTTGTATCCGAGCCAAAACCTCGACGTAAGATCTTGTGCCTCAGAAAATGTCATCCGAGCGTGAATTTTTGTGTTCGAACCTTTTAAGTCCACAACTGGCCAAGTGATTACTTACGACCCTTTGCGGATCGTGCTTCTTGAATTCCAGGTGAACCAATTCTAGGTCTTCTAGGGCTGCTGCCTCAGCTTTAGCATGCCCGAAATCTAACAAAGAATAAGAATTTAAATAAATAGGAAAAGATGGCCATACCTTCTTAGAATATCCCTTGAGCTCCTTACTCACGCCACTAATTACAGTTTTCCCAGAAACCTCACGACAGGCCAGCTTGTCGGGTATGAATAATGGTAATGCATGTGGGGGAATAGAAGCCCCGAAAACTCTGAGATATGAGAATTATGCTTCTACATACCAGTCAGCTATACTGCTCAGATCCATCACTATACTGTCTAATATCCTGGGTGGTGGGTGACCGAAAATAGTGACATGCAGAGGCACCATTACCCAGTTAAAAATTTCATAGACAAAATCTGCCGCTTTGTTTTCCCACAGTTTTGAGTGGTAGACGTGAATGGGTTCGACCTCTGATGGATTCCAACTCCAGCTCATTAATGGAAAGGGTGTCAGAAAACACACAGAAACACTGGCTTAGCTTAATTAATCGGGTTTTAGTAACGTTAATTAATCTTTCTGTATTCACTTCATCGGGAGTTTTCACTCTAACCCTTCCATCCTCTAAAACCCGAGACTGTGATAGTTAGTTTCAGTTAATAAATATGCAACCAAGATTAAGAGTTTTAATTAATCATGTTTAAATAAATATCACGACTTCATGACTCGTGACTTCAAAGGTATAGCTTCCGGGAGGTTGACATGCTGAGTTGCGAAATCGCGAGATCACGATGATGTGATTTGTTTAATTAGAAGATAAATCGGGTTAAGTGCTTGATTAATTTGTTTTAAAACATATCGTGGCTTCGCGACTCGGGCTTCGAAAGTAAATCTTTTGAGGGAATAACATGCCGAGTTGCGAACCCCCGATAGAACTCAACCATGAGTAAACCTTTTTCTTTGATCTTAACCCGAGTTAATAAAACAAGAGTTTCACAACTTCGGATATTGGGGTTATGATTGTAAGACTTTTGGAGTTAGTAAACACCGAGACACGAAATCCCGATGATGCTTAACCGTGGTTTAAAAATTCTTTAATCTTGCAACTAACCTATGTAACACATTTAAATTTGTTTCGATGTTCCATTCTTCGCGACTTGTGAACTATGTGATCTATAACACCCAACCTACGAAATCCCGAGGTAAGAAAAGGGAAATTTGTTTAAACAAAAAAACAGAGCTTGTCTTGAGAGTATGATAACCGACGCTACTTGTGTGATGAGACTTCCGAGATTTTGGGAAAAATAAAGGAAAAAAAAATGAAAATCAGCTTTCAGCTTCAATCATTAAAATATAAAATTTAAAACGGGCTAAAAACAAAGGAGGCTCCAACAGAGGGTATGAAAACCCTATCTTGGAGATTATTGTAACAGATCACTGCTCGACTGGAGGTTGCCCCCTCGAAGAGGCCTGTGAACATTGCTTTTTGAATCAAAGTGCTATTTCAGTTGTTGTTCTCATATTATTTATGTGTTATTGTGGAGATTATGCTGGTTATATTACTGTTATTCTGCATTTCTAGCATTTTATTTGTGTTCTGCATATTTATTATATTTGGTATCTTGCAAGTGGTATCAGAGCACTTTCCTTGGCAGAAATTGTGGGAATTTGTTTTCAAGGTAGAGACATATTCCGACATCTTTAAGCCATAGAGATCTATCATTACGTGCATAAACCTGTGGTTGAGGGATTCATACACGCATGAAATACAAGTGGTTCTTAAACGCACATTTGTTGGCCACCCTTGTAACCCCTGTTAGTACCCCTTCAAGTGGTAGTGCATCAGACAATGCCTATGTACGTATCAACCTAGATTTCCTAAAGCCCTCTTTAGATAAACCTATCGGTCGTCGGACTGCTATAGTGTCACCGAGAAAAACACTCAGGAATATACTCTCTAGTACCTGGGTAGTCGGGTAGTACGGCTAAGGGTACGGTCTATCCTCCTTAGTTAGTACCCTGAGATATTGGGCCGAGTAATATTGTTGGACCCTACATGTATATCAGAGAGCTATAGCACAGGGAAAACCCTTGTCTGTAGAACCCTTGAATACCTAACCGTTGGGGGAAAGAAACATAAATAAATTAAAACCGACCAGGTTTATTTCCGCGCAACTGTGTTCGAGTTGCCAAGTAAATACACATTTATTTTTGGTTAAGAATTTGAGGATTCCATCACTACAATATTCTTCAAACCGGAGTATAACTCCGTAGGTGTACCAAAAAAAAATTTGTTTAGAATTTTTTTCACCATTATTTGAGACCTATTCCATTGGATTCATCTCTTCTCCCTTATCACAGTCATCCATATTATTTTTCGGAAAAAAATTTTGACCCTGCCTGCCCCTTTTCAGTTCACCCATCCTCATGGCCCATACCCATAGCTAAGAACTGGAGTCTTGCTTCAACACCTTGCAATCTAGTTTCCTCGAGACCCAAAAAGAAGTGAAACAACTCAGTGCTACTATTGTCTCCCGAGATACATCCATCAATACAACCTGTTATCACTGAAATTTCACCCGCACATGGTTACAAGAACTCAGCATCGTCAAACAGTAATGAAGTCATTCATGGCCCTGAATTAATCTCACAACATTCAAAAAGGTCAAAAACTATACAAAGTAGTGAAAATTTGAAGAGCACTTTACAGAAGTTGGGCACGTGCGCACATGCGTGGAACATGAACGTAGAATGTGCACATACGCGCACGATGCGCGACTGTTAGCACAAAAATCTGTGCACCTGCTAAATGACACAATTATGAATGTGGTCAGCCTCCCAACCACTTATGGTTCATCTCCCAAGCTGATTTGACTTCCAAATCCGGGCTGGATCCGAATGGTGGGATGGTCAAAGACCTAATAATGCCCTAAATGGCCTCTTTTCACACTACAAAGCAGTTACACAATAACCCAATGCAATGCTATAAAAATCCATGAATGCACCTCATTTTCTCAAGGAATTCAAAGTAATGTTATGTTGCCTATATTGTTTTAAGGACCCCATCCTTGACAAGAACACATTGGCACCATTTCATTGAGCAATCCACTTCTCCATTGAGTGGATTTGCAAGGAGTTCTTTCATCACCATTTTCATTTTTCTTGTTGTAAGGAGAGCAAGATTGTGAGGGTCCAAGAACCTTCCCTTGGAGGAAGAAGGGACTCATAGTCCCCTTTCTTCTTGGTGCTTTGATTTCATCAATAGATCAGCCTAAAAACATTGGTGACATGGGTCTTTTTGTGTTTTTTATCTCTATGTCCTTATGATTATGATTTTAGTTTGTATTAGTTTAATTCTTGCTTATAGTTTTGTTTTTCTTTTTCTAACTCTTTCCTCTACAGCTGTCCTGCCCAGCAAGACCCAACTGGGCATGCAAGCACCTCTTATTTTCTCACCAAGGTGACGAAAAGGGTGCAACAAATTGGCGACTCCACTGGGGAAAGGTATCAAATTCCTACCTCATTTGGGTTTATTTTTCTCTTCTTTTAGTTTGTTTAACTTGCAGGTGCACTAACCGGCCTAGGCCAACCTGCTAACCATCCAATTCAAAGGAGAATTGAGAGAAATCCACCTATATTTTTCTTTCTCGGCCACTTGTCACAAGTGTGCGGGTATTCTACCCCACAGACGTGCATCGTACGCGCATGCGCTTGCGTAACAACCTTTCTCTGTGCGCATGTTCTTTCTGACTCATCTCTGTTCGTGCGCCTGTGCTCTGTGCGCCTCTGTCTTCACTAGGGGCCGTGCATCTGATTAAAATTTCACATTGTAAGTTGTTGGGATGTGGGGAAGGCCATTTGCCTTCTTAAAAATGATGTCAAGCATGCTGTAAACACTGCACTACACTTAGTCCCCTCATCATATAAAGGGGTTAGTCAAACACACATAGGCACTTAGGAGGATAAAAATCAATTTCCCTTATTTGCTTTTTGCCACATGGATGGCTTGTTTTGACTCACAAGATAAGGTGGTAACCATTTTTAATCACATATAAACTTACATTTGGGACTAGAAGTTGAATTACAATCGCTTAGTATGCTCTTCTCTCACGCCTTCAAGCGACCTTGAGAATCAGAAAAAGATTGTGAAAGCAATTTCATCTCCCTTAACAAAGTTTAAAACCTTTAGGAGAGGACAACGGCCCTTCTTGGGACCCCTCTTAGTTTTCTTTTTCAAACACATCCTAATATTGTAACGGGCCCATACATTCCCACATGCTACAAAGATAGGATAGTATTTGGAATTTTTCTTTCTTAGATCAAAACACTAGGAAAGTTTAAAGGTTTGTAATGGGCCCATACATGCCCACATGTTAAATCTAGGATAGTTTCAAGATTTTTCTAGATTACATCACAATAGGGAGTTAAAGGATAGTAACGGACCCACATGTCCACATGCTAGCTTCCAAGGGATTTTGAATTACGCAAGGTTGTACCAAAGGCACTTAGTTAATTAGGTAATCAAACTCTTGTAAGGACCAAGTGAAGTCCACATGCAACAAGGTGACATCTAATTC
The DNA here is from genome assembly GCA_009831015.1 of Picea engelmannii. NCBI lineage: Eukaryota > Viridiplantae > Streptophyta > Pinopsida > Pinales > Pinaceae > Picea > Picea engelmannii. Next base: position 339,641 of record ML795990.1, read on the forward strand.
ACTAAAAATTGGCACACTTTCACTCACACACAAAAGTCACTTATCACTCACATAGCTTCTTCTTGAAACGTGGAGGTCAAAGTAAGTTTCCTCCAAAGGGATTCCGAAAATACCCCATATTTTCTTGACGAGACTATCCACTCCCATTTTTTTTAAAATCAACGAGGTTGGTTTTCACCTCCAACCTCCCAAAACAACTACATCTAAAATATTTCTAAAAACTCACTAAGTTTTCCTTCACAGGAGGTACCAAAATAAATTTTTTAGTCTAGGTAGGATTTTGGGGATAGGCATCCAAATAAATCCCCGTTATCTGGTTCTCACATTGGCAAAACATAGAGGTTGTCAAATAGGGAACTAAAAATCCTCCAAGTCAAGTGTTCCAATCACCATAAGGCAGGGAGATACCCGTGAAGGGTTGAAGGCCGAGGTCCAGTTATTCTTTGCGTCCCCCCTTGAGGCACCCACCTCTTGGATGGGATCCAGCCCGTGACCCATTTCTTAGGCCAAAAATCTAAATGTCACACTTTGACCGAGATACCTAGTGACCAACTTTAGGACATCTACCCAGGTGGCAATTGTGGGCTGCAATTGCACCTTGATTGGATTTTCTGTGGCTATTGGGAAGTATCGCCAGCTCTTTCAGGATATGCCCCCTTTACCCCTCATTATAACCAATTATTTCATCCTTCACTAGTTTCTCTTCCGGTGACTTCAGACCCCACTGTTGAGTACTATTGGAAGGTCCAGTGCTATTTGAG
>ML795990.1:364640-375474 GCA_009831015.1 Picea engelmannii
GGATATGCCCCCTCTACCCCTCATTATAACCAATTGTTTCATCCTTCACTAGTGTCTCTTCCGGTGACTTCAGACCCCACTGTTGAGTACTATTGGAAGGTCCAGTGTTATTTGAGAGGAAGGACGTTACGTCTTCTAGGACACAAGTATTTGCTTTCTTTTGATTCCTCCATGCGAACAAAACCCTCTTACCCACATATATGCTTCTTTTTCATTTATGTATGATGCACATCTGATTACAGTTTGACATTGATATATATATTGTGTAGACAGTCACAACAAAAGACTCTTGTTTCTATATTTCTCTCACCACTTTGTGCACACATTCACACAACTAGTCCGACATCATAGGGGAACCATAGAACCCCCGTCGTTCACGACGCTTGCTCAATCTCCCTCCTATCTTAGGGGGATTATCTGGTCATACCCGCTCATCGGTACTTCCTTCACACACTCCTGTGAGTGATACTATCTTAGGATCAACTTTACTTGGTTCTACATTACTTGGGTCCAATTCCCAAGGTCATCCTTTCGCTCGCTCTCCTTTACACGAAAGCGGGGGACCCACTTCCTCTCTAGGAGGGAGCACCAACCCACCTAGTCCCCATCAAGGGTCAGGTTCACAACACACGGTGGCTAGATATAACCCTCCCACCCCACTACAGATGCCATATTTGGCCTCTCTCAACATACCGGATCTCACCAAGCTCACCAATGATCCTATATTGCATGACGCCACATGGCCGACAATGCCAACAAAACTTCCTTCGAACATACCAAAGTTTGAAGGAAAGGCAGGGGATGATCCTTCCAACCACGTCATGACCTTTCATCTATGGTGTTCTTCCAATAGCATCATGGATGATTCCATCAGACTGTGATTATTTCAACGCACACTTACTGGCCCATCAGCCAAATGGTATGTCGAAGAAAAATCAGGGTCCCATGGGACCTTTGAGTCATTGGCCAAAGCATTTTTGACCTTATTCCAATCACCCATCTACCATGACAACGGTCTAGAACTACTGTCTAACTTCAAACAAACCTCAACCACCCACATCGCTGACCACATTCATGAGTGGCATAGGCGACGTAGTTTGTGTAAAGAAGAAACCACCAAGCAACAATGTCTTGACTGGTTTCTTAGATCCCTTGTCTCTCTACTTGGTAAAGATGTAGCTTCCACCTTCCCACAATCAGAAGAGGAAGCTATTAGTAAGGCTCAACAATATGACCTCATCTACGCACAGTCAGGGTACTTGTACACGGTACTTCCTGATCTTCCAAAACCTGTGCCAATTGGCTAAGACAAACCTGGGATGTCGCACTCAGCCGACAGACTAATAGGTGCCACCACACACCATAGTCCATAACCCCAACCACCATCGATGTATGGAACACCTCAATACCCGTAGGCCTATGGGGGCACTTCTTATTACCCCCCACCCCCTTATCAAAAACCATATCCTGTTGCGATCCCTCCACCCATCATTGGACCACCACCGACACCTCTCATACATCCACCTGTTCCCACAAACAGTGGTACTCCCTCAACATCAACTTATAGTACTAGTGAAAGCACGACGCCTTCCTATGTACCTTATGGATCGGTACCACCACAGAATCCATACTTCCCATTTCCTGGCCCTCCACAACCCATGGCTCCCCCACATCCTCATGCGGGGGTAAATTTTGTTCAACCCTCTGCGGCTCAACAATACTAAAATTTTGAACAGTTGAACATAGCCAACCTAACTCACCCTTCGAACAATGCCAAGAAGAAAGGATGGAATAGGAATAACAACAACCCTGGTCAAGGCGGGAATCAACCCCCACAGCACCAACCCACTGGGGGAAATCAGAACCAAGGGAACCAAAACCCCCAAGGGGGCAATAACAACAAACGTCCAGGATGAAATAATGTTAAAACCATCCACCCTTGTGCTCTTTGTGGCGAGTTCGGTCATTACACTCACCATTGCCCCCAGATCGCTAATTTCAAATGATTGAAAGACTCGAGTAGTCTTTCCCATACCCCTGCACAAACTACCCCTCAGCAGGCACCACAACAGTATGTGCAACAACCCCTCCCGCCGTGCTGCAAAACCCTATCCCACATCAAGGTGTGATAAACACCCAACAGGACACGCAGCATCCCCCACCTCAGGTGGGCCAATACCATAACCCTAACAATCCAGTAGAGCGTACAATCCTCCTCACCAATGAGGAAGAGATCCTTCTGCAAACGCGCAATCGTCAGTATCACATGCCAGCTGAGTCTACTCCTATCCCTCCAGAGACAAACCTTACACCGACGAGACCCCCGTTGGTGATCCCTCGCCCTTCCTCCGAACCACCATTACGCATCCCTCGCATCCCCTTGCGTAGGAATGTTTACAACCCACATGCTAGGGCAGCTCATAATTATAGCTTGGTAGACGACCTAGCACAATCCTCGGCTGCCATATCAGTCTTGGAAGTTCTCCAGACCTGTCCCAAACAATGGAAATCGCTACTTTTTCCCTTGGGGGTAGTCAACCCTGCCAATACTCGACTCATCACCTTCGATCTTGACAATAGCGAACCTCGGCTTCCCGCCTTGGTCGCTATTCAACTACCAGTAAAGATACGAAACATCCCAGTTCATCGGTGTATCATCGATGAAGGTGCATCTACATGCATCATGTCCAAAATAGTATGGTAGAAACTTGATGCCCCGGAACTCATACCCTCCACCATCACCTTACGAGCTTATGACGAATGACCATCATCTCCTGAAGGGCTCTTCCAAAATGTCCCCGTTGAACTTGGGGGCAAAACTATTCTCATTGACATCGAAGTTATCAACGCTCCACTCGATTACAATATCTTGTTTAGACGCAGCTACATGTATTCTATGAAGGTAGTGGCAACATCCGTCTTTCGGACAATCATGTTCCCCCACAATGGAAAGATTTTGACCATAGACCAAGTCTCACATTATGAGCCAAACCCATCTGCCAATCTTGATAACATTCTTCCTCTCATTCACACCAACAAAGATGCATATCCACTCATCGATATGGGTCCTGGGATTTTCAAAGATCCATCCTTATTAGGGACATACCATGGAGCACCACCACTCCTGCCCCCTAATCAAGTATGCATCGTCTCATCTAACGGAACTCACACGGAGGATACTCTTCCTCCTCAGGAGGCTTCCGTCATTCCTGACGTCTCAGTAGTCGCAGAACCACTCCAACCTGAGCCTCCTGCGCACTCATCGACCTCAACAGTCCACGAATCCACGTTCCCTCAAGGGCATAGTCCCATTTGGGAGACAGTTCTCCCACCCCTCACTCAAATTCCCTTCTTTTACCCTCCACCCGGTATAGAAGCTTTCCAGGTAGCCGCAACGCTCACACTACCCAATATGGTGTTAGATATCCCAGTGTGGTATTTACATCCACCTAAGATGGTCCCTCGCCCATCCCTTCCCCCACAAGAAGGCCTCCCCATGATGATTCCCATCATTACCCCCACCTGCCCCAGGCGGTGGTGGAGGACCACCCATAGGACCCTCCTGCCCCGGCGGCAAGCGTCCACTCGTCATCGCGGCAAGCACAGATGCTCGTCGCACTATACTCCACCATGGTGGCGGTACTCCTATACACTGCTCTAGGAACCCCTCGTCCTGGATTCAGATCCACATGCCCTCAGGCACGTCCTGTAACACCGTCTCCAGACGACGCCGTATATCATCAAAATCCACTCCGACTGTTGCCGAAGGAGTGTGTGATGGCCCCGCACCAGGGTCATCGAATCGGTTCCTCCTCGCTGCCCTCTTGGGCTTTGCTGGTCTCCCTGCAGCCTCATCCCGCCGACGCCTCTCTCCATGCAGCAGTCTCTCTAGCTCTCACTGAACCGGTGCTCTCTGCAAATCCACCTCGCGCCCGCGAGGTGCCACATCTGCACATGCCACAAACAAACAAACAAAATCTTGTATCAGCATCTATATCACATACATATAAACTGATATCCCAAACGATAACATAAATAAAAAACACACATAATACTCAACATACCTCGATGGTCAAAATCCTCCCCAGGAGGCAGCACCATGTCTGGGTCTCCCTGGAAGTCAACCCCAGCACAGGGGTACCGCAGTATCACCTGCGGCATTTGCCACCATATCTGCGCCGCTTGTGCCGAAAAATAATGGCCACCTTCGCCACTACCGTGGCGAACCAAAACTGATGACCATCGCCTCAAGCATGCCTCTCATGCCCCTGGTGCCTATAGTGCCCCTGGTGCCTCTAGTAGAACCCTCGGGCACACCATCGACACCCTCTCTAAAAACCAGGCTACGAGGATCGAGCCGAATGAAAACTCCCCAGCACCTATGGACCAACAACGGTCCAACTACGCGATCATCCGTGCATGCAGAGTCAACCCCCATGCGAACCGCTCATGGCCCACCACCACCCTCTCCAGCACCAACAGCTGGCCACCACTAATCCATTGGGTCGCTAGTGACCCGTATACACGTACGATCATCGCCGCTATGCAATGATGAGTCAGGGAGTCTATAGCACTCATGATCATCACTGTCCCTGACATAAATTCCGGGCCTGAGCAGTATCGCGCGCCAATCGTAGCCAGGGGTGTATCCATCGACAGCACGGTCTCTGCCGGTAGAGGCATTCCCCGGAAGGGGAGCCCAGTCAAAAAATATACATCCTCCACCACAGTGAAGGGGATCTGCTCTCCTCGCATGAGGAAGAAGTGCAGCTCCGGGCTCCACATCTGGAGTAGGAACTGAAGTAAATACTCCTGTGTCCATATTAACGGACACTCAAAAAACTTTAGCAACCCACAGGTTGCTAAAGTCGCTCGAACCTCAGGCCCCTCATTGGCCACAGCCTCTCGCAACTGTGACTAGTCTCGCTCATGCCACTGAATAGCCATAGTCACTGCTAGCCACCTGCACACAACACAGAGTCCTATATCAGCTTATGCAACCATCAAATGCATCAAAAAGACTCATTTTTTACCCTTCAACCTTGCCTCATAGGCGCATTATTTTTACCCACAGGCGCGCACATATGCACGCCTGTTCACTATATAGGCGTGCATATATGCACGCCTGTTCACTACACAGGCGCGCTCCTGAGCACACATGTTCACTACACAGACACGCTCCTGAGCGCGCCTATCCAACTTACAGCCGCGCTCAAGAGCGTGATTGTCCACCTCACAGGCGCGCCCCTAGGGCGCACCTTAAATTCCCCCTCTCGTGCACCCATGCACGTCTATTCAGTGGACAGGCGCACACGTATGCGTGCCAACCACCAAATTGCCCGCACATGTGGGCCCACACCCTAGAAAAAATCCCCTCAAACCCCTTGTATGCCCCCCCGTACCTACCCTGCCCAAAAATTGGAAACCTATTTCTATGCAGGATGATCAGACCACTAACCTGATACTCGCACACCGTCGATCAGATACCTCGTGCTCCCTGAAAATCTAAATGTCCTCTGCAATCTGCTCGTCCAATCACTGTAGAAGCAGGTACAAATGAGGTGGCAATGTAGGCCCTACAGCTATATATAGGCCTTTTTCCAAACTTCCACTCACCATTCCGGGAGCCCAAGGTGTCCATTTTTCAAACCGTCTCCAGCCACGGGATCAGCATCCCGCCGCCTACATCACGATCATCCCTGGGTCACTTTTCATCCTAGGCCCCTGGGGCACCCTTTTTTTCATATCATGGTCAGGTACGCACGTGCATAGTCACATTTGTCAAATACATGATCATATCTTTGATTCTCTTCAAATATAGTTCACTTTGGGTATTTGGTTGTTATGTGCGCAGACACTTGCTCATCGGTCACCGACATCACCCCTTCAGGTATATATACTCAGCACTGGCATGTAGTCTCTCCCGTTGTATTGCATTTACATTTCCAGTCACACCCTCTGATATTGGCCTTTAGGATACCCACTCCCGTTTTTGCAGTACTCACACCTCCATTTGCATCTTCGGTACTGTTACCCGGTAGCTTTCTTACCCACATGAGTTGTCCCATTCATAGCACCTTTTGAAACTTTTGACACTCATGATGTTCTTCATTACCCTTTAGGGATGGGAGTCCCGATAGTCTTTCATCATGTTGCGAATCAACCACATACTTCTTCTCCTCATTTTGCTAGCTTCCCATATGGACTCCCAGATCAGCTCTTTATGGTTCTATTCTTTTTACCTGCACCTCCGCAGGATCATGAACCCTCCATTTCATCCACCATTAGGTTGCCCATCTGCGAACCTATCTCCATTTCACCTACCTCATACAGAAACTCACCAATGGGGCCCCCACCCTTCATCAGTTTTCCATGAAATTTCTGCCCTCCCTGGGGCACTCATTTCACACTGGGGCGCCCGTTTCTGTATTTGTACATTTTTCCCAAAAATTATTCATTATTTATTGTACAAACGCCTTTATTTTTCAGTCATTACATGTTCTTTTGTCATCACCATTGGCGACTTGCTTCCTTTTGGCCACACGCAACCCATGTCACCCTTGGTTGGAGCATTGCTTCTCATCTACCCTTACCGGCATCGTCCATATCTTCAGAATACTCCACAGGTCACTTACCTCTACCCTCTGAATTTATTTACCTTGTCTCGCCTCTGGCACAACTTATCCTCGGTCTTGGCGTCCCCCTGACACTCGACCTTGTCACACGGTTGCGGCCACTCATTATATCATACACCCTCCAACCAAGGGCAGTCTTGAGTCTTCCCACTTTTTGACTTCGTCCATGTACCTCTGCCACTTCCTCACTCAGTAGATTCTATGAAGCCCTTTGCTTCTGGGAGTCACGTTACCCTTTTGTTGACAACAACACATTTTTTCCATAAGGGCGACAGTATCTTGATTCTCATTCTCCATTTAATGAGAGATCTCGGACGACACATGGTGAAACACCATTGCTCCCTACTGTCGTTGGCCCCCATAACATTCGATGCCAACACTTTCTCATGTTATGGTGGGTCTTACTTTGCGACTATTACAGTTCTTTTTATCATTTGTCGAAGACCTCTGAACCTGGTAGGGCCATCAATGCCCACATCATCGTCACTGCTTATTACCGCGATCATTGCCTATTGTTCAGAGTACATTCCTTTGTAGAATTGTCTTCTGCCTTTATCATCACCGCCCCTGAGGGCACTGCAGTTATCTACACCAACACTTCCATCATATTTTTCCAGAGTTACATAACATGAGCATGGGGCATGCCCGCCTCGTTTGTACACAGTTGTATATTATTATGCACCTTATGGAAGGTTGGGTTCTATCGGTTCCTTTCTTCTCCAACGGATTTCTCTGCACGGTCCCACTCTTTCTCTCTCTTACAACACCATTCTCAGTAGAATAAACATTGATGGATTTTGGCTATACGTATGATCCTAACCTCATCCATTAGGGGGCATCTGTTATCACTGAAATTTCATCCACACATGGCGACAAGAACTCAGCATCGTCAAACAGGACTGAAGTCATTCATGGCACTGAATTAATTTCACAGCATTGCAAAAACGTCAAAAACTATACAAAGTAACCAAAAATCAAAGGGCTCTTTACAAAAGTTGGGTGCATGCGCATATGCGCGGAACAGGAACATACAATGCGCGCATGCGCGCATGACGCACGACTGTTGGCGCAAAAACCCGCACACCTGCTAAACGGCGCATTTATGGAATTGGTCGGCCTCCCAACCACTTATGGATCAGATCCCAAGCCGATTTGACCCCCAAATATGAGCTGAATCCACATGGTAGGCTGGTCAAAGACCTAATTAAGCCCTAAAGAGCCCCTTTTCACACCTCAAAGGAGTTACATAATCACCCAATGCAATGCTATAAAAAGCCACGAGGAAACCTCATTTTCTCAAGGAATTTCATGTAATGTTATGCTGCTTAGATTGTTTTAAGGACTCACTCCTTGACAATAACACATTAGCACCATTTCATTGAGCCATTCACCTCTCCATTGAGTGAATGTGCTTGGATTTCTTTCACCATCAATTTCATTTTCTTATTGTAAGGAGAGCAAGTTTGTGAGGGCCTCAAGAGCCTTCCTTTGGAGGAAGAAGGAACCACAGTTCCCTTTCTTCATTGTGCTTTGATTTCATCAATAGACCAGCTCAAAAACATTGGTGATATTGGTCTTTTTGTGTTTGTTATTTCTTTATCCATATGTTCATAGTTTTAGTTTGTTTTAATTTAATTCTTGTCTATAGTTTTGTTGTTCTTTCTCTAACCCTTTCCTCTACAGCTATCATGCTCAGCAAGACCCAACTGGGCATGTAAGCACCCTTTATTTGCTCACCAAGTGATGAATTGGGTGCAAACACCGACCATCAAAGCCTCAAGTACTTTCTGGAACAATGCATTTCTGATGAGAAATACTGAGAGGGGGGGGGTGAATCAGTATTTTGAGCTATCAATAATTTTTAACTTTTCTTTCACTGAAAAATCTTAGTCTACTTTATAGAGATCAGTTGTTGTATATTCTTATGAAAACAGTAATGCATCCAAGGATCTTATTATGGATTTCTTCATTCATCAGATGTCTTTTAAACAGTAATTCAACAAAATAAACTAACACAGATGAATAGGACACATGAACACTAGGATTTAAGGTGGAAACCCAAATCGGGAGAAAACCACCGCTGTTGTTGTCTCTGTCTTCAATGATTATTATTAAGAAAACATTCTACAACAATGTACTAATGCAGACTCATACTAGTATGCAGGCTTCTACCTGCAGAAGGCTACAACCTTCTCTCGTTTACTAGCCTTTCCTGGAAGGGAGCTTCAACCCCCTGAAGATAGCACCAGTTTCTACTGGCAGATTGCTACTGCTGAAGGGTTTAACCCTCATACTCACTGCTGACCATGTTTCATTAATTTTCCCACTGGATCAGGCAGTTTCATCTAGTGGTTATGACAATAACAGAAATTATCTCAAGAGTAAACACAGATCTACAGACTGTCAGGCAGTTACCAGAGGACACATGTTAAACAACTCAATAAACTTGGAGATGATGCCTCTGATCTGCTGCTCTGCTTCACCTTCTTCTGCTGCGCCTTCTCAGCTTTTCTCTGCTTCGCAGGTTCTCCTCTGCCACTGTCGCACTTGCAGAGCTCTATCCCTCTCTATTCAACCGCACCAAGTTCAGTCTCTCTCATTTTCTTTTATACACGCCTCCCCGACGGTTCACTTCGACTTCCCTCTGCCGAAACAAGAACACCTGTCCTGGCAACTGAAACGCTAACCGATTCGTCATCACGAGTCCGTTACTCTTAACAGATTCATAAATGAATCGTTAATGTGTGAGGAAGGACAACAACCCTCTGATCAATACTTGATCCAACAGTTCAGATCCCATCGGGATTTTACTCATCGCGATTTCGGCATTCACAGTGTCGAGATGCACATGTTTCCGGGATTCCCAATCCCCGATTTCCCAATGTGTTTCACCCCCCCCCTGGCTGACCCTGGTTCACGTGACCGTTACCTGTAACTGCATCCTTATCTCTGACAGCTGGCATCCACTAATCCTCTATCCTCCTTCGTTGTTGTGCTGACAGTTGTACCCCACTCATCGGGATTTCGCGGATCGCAATTTAGAAATGCACAAAACCTTTGTGCCCGGGATCTTCGATATCCCGATTTCTGATTAGCTGATGAACGACCTCCTGTCGGGCCTTTCGCCGATGGCACCAATCTCCTGCCACGCGTCCTCTCAGATGGACGGTCCCGATTGTGTCAGGATTTCGGGACTTCCGATGTCCTGTTTCTTTTAACCTTGGGAACTCTGATTTCCTGATTGGCGATATGCCGACTCGCTCCTGATTTCCGACACCTGTCCCTCAAATGGACGGTCTCGATACCTTCGGGATTTTGAGACTTTCGATCTCTCGTTTCCTTCAACCTCAGGAACTCCGATTTCCCGATGTCCGATATGCCGACGGTGCCTTGATCTTCGACACTTGTCCCTCAGATGGACGGTCCCGATCATCGATGCCTCTGCTGACGTCACATGTGGTTTGACATGTGTTAGATCCTGCCACGTGTCACTCTAATTCGTGACTTTCATGTGCCTGAAGTGTTGAATCTGCCTGACACCTGTCATTCCCTGGTTGTGCCACATGTCCCTTTGCTGACGTGGTCTGCTTTCATGAGTTGAATCAACGGCTATGATTACATCACGAAATCGCATATCACGATTTCGGGGTTTTCCTTGTCATTGTTCACGAGACTCGTGAAACTCCGATTCCCGATTCTCCGATGAAGCCTCCTATCTAAACGTGGATGGTCATGATCTCTGCTTGAATTAACAGTTGTGATCAAATCGCGAAATCACATATCGCGATCTCGAGGTTTTCGATGTCAATTGAACTGGACATTTCAAAGTCCCGATCCCCGATTCTCCGATGGCTTAACCCCCTCGTAGCTTCTCCCGATCCAACAGCTGTCGAGATTTCCGAGTGAGATCCGACGGCTCTCGGTCTCTTTCCTGTGCTCCTTGCGCGTATAAGAGCACTATGCCTCCTGAGCTTTGTCTTTTGTTTGCCTGTCATCCTGTAAAACATGCCAACAATCCTTTGTACATTCTTCCAGTATACATGCCATCTTCATTGTTGTACTTGCCATCAATGACAAGCATATGCTACCTGTTAAACATTTCCAACAATCTCCCCCTTTGGCATTGATGGCAATACTCTTCCTCGGCAATACTCTTCCTCTTGTCTTTTTCCTCCCCCTTTGACATCAATGGCAAAGAG
>ML795990.1:396286-414834 GCA_009831015.1 Picea engelmannii
TTACAAGTTACTGCACTACATAGGGCATCCAAATGCAACACACTATTCCATATACACCACAACAAAATGGTTTTGCTGAGAGAAAGAACCGCACATTAAAAGAAATGGCTAATTGTATGATCCAATCTAAGGGATTAAGTCTATAGTATTGGGCATAATCAATAAAATATGCAAATTACATAGTCAATTGCACTCCCACAAAGGCTCTTAAAAATATAACATTGGAAGAAGCTTGGACTAAAATTAAACCAAATGTAAGTCACTTCCGTGTATTTGGCAGTATAGCATGGGCCCAAATTCCTGATGAGAAAAGGAAAGCATTGCAGCCTAAAAGTGATAAGTGTATATTTGTTGGTTATTCTGAAGATGTCAAAGGTTACAGACTTCTTCAATCACATTGTAATGAAGTTATTATTAGAAGAGATGTTAAATTTGATGAAAAAATCTTGGCCTGCGAGCCTAATTCGGTGATTGTGCCTTCTTCGGCCCGTGAGCCATATTCAGAATTTGTGCCTTCTTATGATCTAGTTTCTTCTTCAGATGATGATAGTGAGGATGAAAATCCATCTCCACCTTCTCACCCTCCTCCAGATGAGTCCTTTGAACTTGAACTGGCACCAGCTCCACCGCTTCCTCGATGGGTCTGTTCAACATGAGAAGCAGCTGGTGATCTTGTCGGTGATCCTTTAGATCAATGTCGGACACGTTCACAGTTCTAGTGACCCTCTTCTCTTTTGGCTCAAGTTTCAGAAACTCATGATCCAGAGACATATGCAGAAGCTTCAGGTCATCTAGATTGGGATATAGCAATGAATAAGAGTATCATTCTTTAATGGAAAATGATACATGGGATCTTGTACCTCTTCCAAAGGGAAGAAAAATTGTTATATGAAAATGGGTATACATAACTAAGTATGCATCAGATGGAAGTGTTGAAAGACACAAGGCTCGGTTAGTTGCCAAAGTATTTTCCCAAGTTGAAGGAATTGACTATACTGAAACCTTTGCCCCTGTAGCAAAAATGAATTCCATCCACCTTGTTCTTGCCCTTGCTGCCTCACATAAATGGGAGGTCCATCAGATGGATGTTAAATCCACCTTCTTGCACAGATATTTGAAAGAAGAAATATACATGGAACAACCTCCTGGCTATGTCCAAAATGACTCTAGCCTTGTTTGTCACCTCAAGAAATCTCTTTATGGTCTCAAGCAAGCTCCCCGAGCTTGGTATGCCAAAATGGATAGCTTTCTTATTGCCACTGGATTCTCTAGATGCCATTTTGATCCTAATGTCTATACCAAGAAAGTAGGAATCCATCTCATAATCCTTTTCCTTTATGTTGATGACCTTATCCTTACTGGTAGTGACTCAAAACTTTTAAACCATGTGAAAAATAGCCTTAAGAAGAAATTTGAAATGACAGACTTAGGATTTTTGCACTATTTCCTTGGCCTCCAAGTTTTGCAAACCAATGAAGGAATTTTTCTTTCCCATTCTAAGTATGCTTGTGACCTCCTTCGTTGCTTTCACATGGATGATTTCAAACCAACCCCTTCTCCCTTCCAGTCTGGATTTAGGCTTTCTACCACCTGTACTTCTCCTGAAGTTGATGCCACCCTGTATCGTCAGTTAGTTGGTAGCCTCTTATACTTGACTCATACCCGTCCTGATCTTTCCTTTGTTGTTGGTCTTGTTTCCTGATATATGAAAACACCCCATGAAATCCATTAGAAAGCAACTAAAAGGATACTTCTCTATGTTCGTCGTACATTTCAGTTCGGGATACATTGCAGTTCAGGGGGGACTCCCTTATTGGTTGGTTTCACTGATTTAGATTGGGCTGGCAACTTCGATGATCGGAAGTCTACTGTAGGTTACGTTTTCAGCCTTGGTTCAGGACCTGCCACTTGGGTCTATAAGAAACAATAGGCTATTGCACTTTCTTCAGCAGAAGCAGAGTACCGAGAAGCGGTCAATGCAAGTCAGGAAGCCCTGTGGCTTCGACAGATCCTTTTAGAGTTTGGATTTTAGCACCAGCATTTGACAAGCCTTTGGTGTGACAATCAGAGTTCCATCAAGCTCTCCAAAGACCCAGTTCAACATCAGCATAGAAAACACATCGAGCTACACATGCACTTCATCAGAAAGCTCATTCATGATCAAGTTATTGAAGTGCTCTTTTTCCCTACAGACGATCAAGTTGCAGACATTTTCAAAAAGTCTCTTACAGAAGTGAAGTTTTCCGAACTTCGATCTATGTTAGGAGTTCAGGAAGTTGTCATTAAGGGGGGATAGGCTCTAATGCCTCCTTCCTTCTCCTATTGTGTCATTATTGTAAATCCTTCAATCCTATCCCAAGTTGTTCTTAAGGGGGGATGTTAGGATATTTAGACACTTAGGAGTTAGTTAATATCTACTTGGTCTAATATGTCATTAGGTAAAAGTGTGTTTCTTGGTGTGTTTCTTTAATATGCATTAGTATGCATTTGTATTTAGGAAATTCGACGGTCATGATATGTTCCCGACATAGAGTGATCCGACGGTTCATACTCTCCTCGAACTTAACATCCATTGATCCATGGATTAACACCTGATTGGTCCATGATATCTATTTAAAGAGCATGGAGGGTCATTTGCCGATGATCGATTGTGAGAAAATCTCTTGTAAAATCTCTCTGTAATCTTTTTCTTTGCATTAATAAACTGCTCCAAGTGGCCGCGTTGGCTGGGGCCGTGGATGTTTCCCCGTAGGCATTTTACCACGTGAAAACATCGGTGTGTTGATCTTTGATCTGGTTATGTGAGTGGTTACTGAAGGTGTTCGTCCTCTGTTGGAATACCTTTGTTGATGAACAAAGAGGAGTTGATGGCAATCAACACATGGCTAGAATTGCATTTCTTGGGATTCTGATCTTTTGGCTTCTTCCTCTTAGAACCCTCGGTGATGCGATCTCTAAGGATATTTTGCTGAAGTATTTGAGTCATTATATCTATTTTTTTTTTCATGCATGCAGATTCTGGATGGAATCCTTTGTGACAGTACGTGCATTTCTCCCCTTTTATTGCCTTTTCCCCTTTGGATCCAGAGGCATCATTGAAGGGTTTTGTGTACCCTTCCTTCTTCGGATGTGCATGAGATTCCTTTTGTATTTATCTTTAGATTTATGATATTTGTGGATGCCATCTTGCATAGTGAGTGCATGCACCCTTGGGTCTTTGATTGTGCCCATGTTGATAAGCTTGGTTTTCTCTTCTACCAGGGATTCAATAAAGTCCTCAAGAGAAGGCATATTCAGGTGGCTCTAGAGGAGAATCTAAAATAATTGAATGTGGATATGAATATAGAGAATTCAGTACCAAGTTTGGAGAGAATGGTGAGAAATATTTTTTTATCCTCCTTTGATTTATCAACCACGCAAGCTTTGAGTTGCAACAGTAAATACTTGAATTTTGTAAAGAAATATTGGATATTGTCGAAGATTTTTGGATCCAATGTGAGAAATTCCACCTCCAACATGTTTCCCCTCATCTCATCCTATTTTCCAAATAGCCCTTCCAAGTTGGTCCAGGCTTCATTGGGATTCTTACATGAAGATATGTGAAAAAGGAGATCGAGATAAATAAGACTACAAATTGTTCCGAGTGCCTCATCCATGCTATTTAATACTTGGATTTTTCTATGGCTGATGTCAGTTATGTATATGTATTCAAGGTTAACCTATACAATCCTCTAGTTCAGATATGTATAGATATTTTCTCCTTCCATGCAAAGTAGTTGTAAGGTGTAAGAATGAATTCTTTTTGGAAATCCATCTTTTCACTATCTTCAATCTTTTGTACCTACAAAACTTTTGGTGTATCTTTTGCTTAGTAGGCTATCAGATCTGATACCATGTAAATGTGTTGAACCTGCACATAATAGATGTATCTAGAAAAGACTACACACATTTGCAGAGATAAATTGAGAAAGAAGAAGAAGGAGAGAAAGAATGGAATAATTCTCATTAACCGTTATGAATAATGAGAAATTTACACATGATATACTATGTATAACTCAATGAATGTGCATTTTAGGAGAAGCAATATGCCATAATGGTGGTATAGAGTGATCTGGAAACACACCAGCAAACCTAGCTGAGTTAACTAGTCAACTAGTCTTCAGCTAACTGAATGAACAAAGAGTAGTGAGGAGTATATTAAGGAATCAAGGTTAATGTGCCAGTATGGTGATTATCCCAAGGAAAGTGTGCATTAGCATGGTGATGATCCTAATGTTGCATGCTGAAAAAACCAATTCAACATCTAAACTCAACTCAACTAGTCAAACTGAAGTGTCAACTGAAAGAGAATATTCTCTGGGTGGAATATTCTCCCCTAAAATATAGGAGACTGGATAATGACTTATTGTGACTAATAAACAAGGAAAAACCTTAGGAAAAATAAATCTTAGGTGTGTGTAAAGTAACTCCAACACAATTGAGGGCTAGGAAAATTTTGGTTTTTTTTTAGAGGAAGGGGCAAGTTGTAGACCTTCATATCTGAACTAGATCTCTCATATCTACCGGATATGAGCCCTAAAAACCTTAGTGGAAGATAGAAATACTCATACCACAAACAAAGACAAAGCAAGGAAAAGAGATTCAAATAGAAAGGAGTTCTCCCTAGCAGAGTCGTCAATCTATTATGGGAAAAATGCTCACAGGGATCTCACTGAATAGATCAATAAGATCTCCATAGGACAATCCTATATATCCTAGAGAGGAGGGGTATAATTCTTATGTTTATCCAAGAAAAAAACAACAAGATCACTACACAAGAATAAACAAGAACATCATACCTTTTCTTGAAGGTTGTCCTTAGTATATTCCTAGTTGTTTTTTTTTCTGAAGTTCCATCTTTGGCTTCTACAACCTGCTTCCTGCACACCAAAGACAAAAAAATACCATTCTACTTGTCTTCCTAGTGTTATATTCCTAGATCTAGATTAGATATAATCTGATCTATAATCTATTAAATCAGATCTGAACATTTATATATCAACGAAAAATATTCAGGGTAAAACCAAATTATCTATTAAATGTAAATGGAAACTTACATCACAATAACATACCTCAAGTGTTGATGTAGGCTTCTTCAGTCTCCTTGCTCCTTGCTCTTCCTTACAACTTCTTGGTCATGCTAAGCTAAAATGACTTATGTTTGAATAGTTCTACAGTTTGGAAACATAACCTTGCTATTCAATTCTTCCTCCTTCTTTCCCAAGGCTTTGCTTTGTTATATATCTCTGAGAGGAGGCTTGGGAGAGGTTTATAGATCTTATATAGGCAACTAGAAACTTGAATGATGTGAGTTCCTAGGTATTAGCCAGAAATATCCAACGCATATCTCGCCTCTCTCCTCATAACTCCCCAATTCTATAAACTTGATAGTGCCTCGTTGGTAGCACAACTAGTGTCAGGCGAGTCCCTCACTTTTTGTCTACTAGGTGTCCTACGAGTATGCCTAAAACTGCATAAAAAAGGCTCCAATATGTGTAAAACCCTAGGCAAAAGATGCATTAGGGCCTTAATCCTCTGATGGCTTCCTCTTTGACATATAGGGTGGATATTAAGTCTATAAAACCCACCTATAGCTACCATTTATATTATAATAATAATAAAAATATAGGGTGCATTGAAATTCTTTGTAGGAAGGATCAAGTTGTGTATTTTTTTGCGTTAACATCTGGTGACTCCATAGGGAAATATGTTTTGTGCAAATTATAAATCATGATATTTGGTTTTGAATAAATAAGTTGGGTGGAAAATGACATAACTAATGATGGCTAAAAGTAATTGAGAAGTAGACCAAAAATGCTTGAGTATGTAAAATTATACCACAGGGGGAATAAAAGTGGAATTTAAAATGATACATGTAATGGGACTTCATGGAGAAATTCATGGAAAGTGATATGTATGAGGGGGTTTGGTCCTGTTAGTATAACAACATAGAGGTAGTAACTATTCACTTGAGTAGACAATTTTTATTGTAGCTTAAGATTTGATGTAAAAATTTTACAAAAAAATTATGATATGCTCTTATTTGAAAACAATACAGAGGGTAGAAAGGGAAAGAAGAAAAAGGTAAGAGTCATAGACATCAAGTCTCTAGCAGAGAATTTTACTGTAGGTACATGTAACTATTTCAATCATCATTTAAAATGAAAAGAAAAACATAACATCTTTGTTGTATGGTTATTTCAAAACTGATTGACAACATTTTCCAACAATGATATATCTAGTGACTTGACTGATCTAGTTGACTTTGTATTAACAAATAAAATTACAAACCAAAAAATAAAAATAACAGGACCAAAAAAAGCCTATGCTAAAACAATGCAAGCGTGAGTAAATATAAAAAAACTGAAAGAAGTATATACAAAATAATATATACATGGAAAAGGAAATCATCAACTTAGACTTAAGTAGGATGATACTTGGCGTAGAGGTACATATCATATGTCTTACATGTGGGGATCGCCACTTGGAAAACTTTGTGCAAGGAAAACTCAATGACATGCCAACCAACATATGCATATGATGGGGGAAAAATACCTACCAAGATCCTAAATAAATTGTTACCAACCTCCAATACATTCCAACCAACAAGATGCATCATGCATCTTACACTAAAAACATCTATGGGATTAGGTTTTTTATTTGAAATTCTAATGCCAAATTTAGGATCTGTGAACTCATCAAGCATCTTAATGCCCTATGTTGCAATATTTTCAGTAGGAATAGGGTCTGTGCAATGCAATGAAGAATATTAAGGATTTAAATACATAGGAAGGCCATGATCTCAATGTGAGAAGGTATTATTGACAAACTTTGCAAATTAAGTTTATGTATTTTATGCATCAGATCGATAAGAATGCGAAACACATAAACTTTACAAATTGTTAAAGAATAACAATTATGAAGCGTGGATTTAAAATAACAATAGAAATTGAAAAATAAGGAGAATAACATCATAAATAAATAAGAGATAAATAGACACGATTGTTAACGGAGTTCACCCAATGATGGCTACGTCTCTAGGTCTCCCTTCCAGCCATGACCGCTTCATTAAGAAGCTCAAAATGTTATTACATCAAGAAGAAGCTTGCAATTTACTCCAAAATGCTCTTTCAACTGCTATACATGATCTCCTTAATCATATATTCTTTGCTCTCAAAGAGGATCAATAGCCTTTTACAAAAATCCACCTCCACAATGGAAAAATTACCCTTGCTTAAATAGAAAAAAGAGCCAAGTTCACACTTAAATGCACTCAAAATTTTATGGGATTTACAAATATATGGTTTACAACCATATCCCATAAAATATCCCAAATATCTCCTTGATCCACTTTATAGGGCTTGATCCCTTTTTAAATGGACTTAAATATTATTATATATGGTTTAAAAATAACAATATAATAACTAAATATCATAACCCACTTCCATATGAGATTCGTGCCGCTTTTTAAAAGGAGAAATGAAATATATACCATAATGTGGCATAAAATATGAGTTGGGTGGATTAATTACAAAGTATATATATGGGGATTTTTTATTGGACAAAGTTTACCTTCTCTTTGTATTGTTATGGTGTTAAGCTCTGTCAAATCACTCTCCATGCCTTAATATGTTTACATAAATGAATTATGTATGAGGTGCTTACTTCAACCCAATGTTCAAATGACCATGGGCTCAAAACTATAGGCTTATCCATTTAAGCATTGTTCCTAGTGCTTCTTCGTTCATCCTTATTCCTCTATCATGAGACCAAAACCCATGACCAATTGCAGGTCCTAACATGCACTAATCCGATGATTTCAACATTATCCTCGAGAATAAAACAAATCGATGATCAAGACTTAATCAAGAGTTGAGATGAACGATTCTCGTTCACTCTAGCACTTAGACTATTCATGGATCAAGGAATATGGATTAGATAAATCCCTCCAGGGATCTTTACCTATTGAATAAGTCATAGAATGGCGGTGACCACTTGTTGTTGGTTAACACCTACACTTACATTATCCTTCTACTATGCTTGATCAACGGTCGAGAATGTTCCTGAAGTAGATCAACGATTAGTGTTACTTCGTGATTCACACTTACTCTATCCTTCCACTGTACTTGATACATATTTAGGAGCGGAATGAACTGATTAACATAATGAATACAATAAACAGAGAGATAGGAAGAATAACACAAATATCCAGTGAACAATATCTTCTATTAAATAATGAAATAGGTTGAAACTGTAAAACTGCAGAACTGAAACTTGCTCGAATGGTGGTAGTTATCTCTGAGAAACGATGTGGCTACTACGTGCATCCATATGAGAATAATGGATTACAATGAGGCTCCAGAGGCCCTTTTCATATTACTCATGAATGCCAAAACCCTAGACATCCAAAAACCTAACCCTAGAAGGTGAAACTCCAAAAGTCACGTGGGCCCTATGGGTAAGTTGGTGTAATTTGGTACCTCAACTTCCTACGGTCATAATGTTTTCATATGAACTTCATTTTAGGCACATGATAGCCTTTTGGAAAGGTATTTTAGAGAACTACAGTTTTGGTCATCAAACTGTGACTCTGTCTACAGTTTGACTATGGTGAGCCAAAATAACAACGCTCAGGTCCCCAAAATGGCCCCGAAAGTACAACAAGATGTGCTGACATGAAAACATACAAAATAAGCTAGTTGGATTAGGCGAGAGGCCACTCGTATCCAACTGGAGGATGTTTGGGGCCTGAAACAGCCCTAGAAGTGTAGAAAGCACAATTACAAAGAAGTACAGAAGAATGCATTGAACATAAACATACCTGAGAATCCAGTTGGAATAGGTGGGTGGCCACTAATATCCACCTAGATCCATCCTCCCCCCTGAGGAAGCAATGGTCTCCATTGTGCTGAGTTACCCCATCAAGTGAGGAAACTTCTGCTGGATTTGGCCCCGGGTGAGCCACTTTACTTGGTGTAGGAGTTTCCCTACCTTGACAACCCGATAAATATGGATCCGTTGTTGGTGATTGCCCTTGACCTATGTGTCCACTATCTGATCAGTGGATGCTTCTTTCATGTAGTCAGGTTTGAGCTATGTGGGTCTTAGTTTTTATGCAATCTCAGAGGTGTCCAATAATGGTGGAAAATATGCTCAAAGGAGGTCCACATTGAAGACTGAATGTAGACCAAGGAAGGGTGGAGTGTTGAGCTCAAAATCATTTCCACCCACAGCCTTGGTGATAGTTTAAGGCCCATAACGAAGTGGTCGAAGCTTTCGATGGGGCTCGATGAGACGCTCCTTCTGTATATGTAACCAGACTTTGTCGCAAACCTAAAACTGGTGTGGTACTCTATGTTGATCATGGCGCTGCTTGTACTTAGCATTGGATTTCTACAAAATATTTTGGACCTATTGACGGATGTGTTGAATCCATTCAATGAATCTAGTGGCTTTGTCGATCACAGATTGATTAGGGGAAGAGTCTATATGTGCAGTGGCAAGAGGAAGTGCAACATTAATGGGTCCCAAGG
The DNA here is from genome assembly GCA_009831015.1 of Picea engelmannii. Classification (NCBI taxonomy): domain Eukaryota; kingdom Viridiplantae; phylum Streptophyta; class Pinopsida; order Pinales; family Pinaceae; genus Picea; species Picea engelmannii. The sequence continues at coordinate 405,859 of ML795990.1, forward strand.
GTTGGAATCCCAGACCCACCTGAAATGGGCTATGGCTGGTGGAACTATGGAAAGCCCTGTTGTAACTGTGTTGGACATATGGGAGACTCTCGTCCCCTGTATGTGGATGCTTAGAATTGTACATGTGCAAGATGTGCATAATCATTTGATTGATGACCTATGTTTTTCCATTGGTTTGGGGGTGGAAAGAAGTGGATTTTGTGAGTTTGGTGTCCAACAGAGACTAGAGACTGAACCAAAAATTGTTGAGGAACCTTTTGTCTCGGTCGAAGATGATGGTATGTGGTATCCTGAAGTGGACCCACACTCGTTCGAAGAAGCTCTTGGTAGTATCTACAATTGTGACATTCTTTTTACTAGTTGTGAGGATGGCCATCTTCGAAAACCGATCAACAACCACAAACACACAGTGATTTCCTTGCTTGGTGGATGACAAACCAGACATGTAATCCATTGAGATGGATGCTCAAGGCTTCTAAGGAATAGGAAGAGGGGCATATAAGCCTTGATTATTGATGGTTGTCTTGGAAATGGCACAGGTAGTGCAAGATCTGATATACTTGTTGACTTCCTATCAAAGATTTGGCTAATAAAAGTGTCTCTGAAAAATGACCACAATTTTCTCTATGCCAAAATGTCCTGCCACCCAGCTGTAGTCAGCTTCCCAAATTAGCTTTTCATGCTCTCTTGTCGGAACACATATATGGCCCAGGTGGCATAAGATTATGTCCTGAATGTGAAAATTAGTGACAGTTGCACCTGTACCCAAGAGCTGGTAGGTGGTGGCGAAGTCTAGATCTTGCTGATAAATTTGGGGCCACTTAGATGCTTCATGTCCACATGAATGGAGTACAGTGGTGAGTGTGGCCACAAGAGGACGACTGAGGTAGTCAGAAACATGATTGGATATACATGTCTTATACTTGATGTTGATATGGATCTGTTGTAGGTAGGTGGACCACTTCTGATGGCGGTGGTTCTGCAATTTCCCCTATGTATGTATGAACTGCAGAGGCTTGTGATCAGTTTTTATGATCGTCTCTTTCCCCAAAATGTAATGTTTTCATTGACGGCATGCTTATACAATGGAATAAATTTTCTTTTCATAGTTGGGGTATTTATAGACCATATCGAAGAGTGTCTCATTATGGTATGCCATCAGATGCTCGTGTTGAGTGAGAACTGCTCCCACAACATAGTCAGATGCATCAGTCTCAATTTGGAATGGTTGTTGTAGATCGGGCAATGAGAGTATTGGCGATGAGCACAAGTGATTCTTTAGATCATCGAATACTCATTTTTTCTCCTTCCCCCACATGACCTTTTCCCTACCATCGCCCTTGGTAACTTGGCTGAGGGCCCATGCAATATGGGAGAATCCCAACATGAACAGTCGGTAGAAGTTGGCTAGTCCCAAAACGGTTAGAAGATCGATCAGTTTGGTCGGGACTGGCCTATCACGGATGACTTGGATCTTAGTTGGATCAACATGTACCCCATGCTCATCAACAATGTAGCCCAAATATTGGAACCTGTTCATTCCAAAAGATCATTTTTTCAAGTTGGCATAAAGCTTGTGCTGCCGCGGAGTGCTCAAAACCTGTTGAATATGTTGCATGTGCTCCTTCCATGTTCTGCTGAAGATGAGGATTTCATCCAAATATACTACCACAAAGGAGTTGGTGAAGGGTCTCAATACATCATCCATAAATCTCATGAAAGTGGTTGGTGCATTTGTTAAGCCAAAGGGCATGACCAGTCATTCGTAGAGACCTTCTTTAGACTTGAAGGTTGTCTTCCATACATCAGTTGGTTCGATGGGAAAATGGTGGTAGCCATACTTTAGGTCAATCTTGTTGAATAAATTATCCCCTTTGAGTTGGTCAAGAAGGTCATCAATCCTGGGAATGGGGTAATGGTCCTTGAATGTGATTTTTTTTAAGGCTATCTAATCAATGAAGAATCACCAAGTGCCATTCTTCTTCTGCACCAGTACAATCAAGCTTCCGCAAGGGGATGAGCTGGGTCTGATGTGCCCCTTTTGAATAAGCTCTCAGATATGATGCATGATTTCATCATTCTCCATCAGTGAGCACCGATATCCTAGTCCATTAGGTAGAAGTGCACCGGGGGTCAGATCAATTGGATGATTGACTTGACAGTGTGTCGGTACCCCTGTAGGTGAGGAGAAGATGTCTCTGTATTATTCCACGATCCCATCCACTTGATGTTGTTGCAAAGAGAGGCACTATGTAGAGGCCACATATGTGGCAGTTACCTTCTGCTTACTATGAGAACAGATCACAAAGAAGATGAATTTCCCGATTTGTCAAATGACCTTACTGCATTTCTTAGCAGAGATTAAATAAATAGCAGTAGGCGGCGCTACCTCGGGGATCCTGTACAATTATCTAGCCAAAGTAATAATAAAACCGCAGGGTATAGGCTCATACATAGCATGACGCTTCCACAAATATGGTTGTCCTAAAAGAACATCACAAACTTCAAGGGGATAAATATTACACAGTGCCTCATCTTTGAAAGGCTTGATGTCGTAGGGCATATGACACTGTTGTCTGACACAAATATATTTTCCTTGGTGAAGCCAACCGATGGTGTAGGGTTGTAGGTGAAACATCATTGGCAGGTCCAGCTGCTTGACGACCTCTGCCGAAATCAGGTTCTTCTGACTACCATTGTCGACAATGAAATGAATCAGATCCCCCTTGACCCACATCTGTGAGTGAAAGAGGCGTTCCTCTTCCTCTGGTTCTTCTGGGTCACTTGGCTGGACTTTAGTGGTATATATAGTGGCATTGGGTTCAACATCTATAATTTGCTTCCCTCCTTCAATATTTGACTCAAAATCATAATCGGCCTCTGAATCAGAAGCCTTCATCTCGACCACGAGGGAATTCTTGGAGTGAAATTCTTTGGTATTGTGCCAACGAATTTTATGGTACTCACACCATTTTCCTGTGTCCTTCTTTGTCTCCTCATTTCCCTTCTTATGTTGCAGCTTGGAATAGTTGTCTTGAGGGCAACCATCTCGACCCGATCCCTTGTTGTGTGGGTTGGGGCTACCTTTTCCCTGCTTCGGCTATGAGGGGTTTGCAGATCCAAAATCTCATCATTTCTTCTTAAATTTATGTTCGATCTTGACAATGTATTTATAATTTGTGCCTAATGAGGTGATGTATAGGAAATCCATTATTTATTGAATGTATCTATGCAAAAAACCACATTATTTGACCACCAAATGACGCTCATAATATTTGATACCCAATTTGGTGCATAGGGTATGGAAAATATTGGTGAAGTTTGGTACTGTCTGGTCCCTTTCTTGACATAGGGTGGTCCATCTGGTGTACTAGTCCTCGTAGCTTCCAATAGGGTAGTACTATTATTTGATGGTGTCCCAGAAGGAATCCCATGTAGGGGCCACCATAAAAATTGCAGATTCCTCCACAACCCTTTACTCAGAGTAAGTATCCCACCAGTCTTTAACATGGGAAATGGCCTTGAGGAGTGAAAAAGTGATATTTTCCCTATCGAAAAAATTGTGGACCGAAAAATATCCTTCGAGAAAATTCAACCATTTATCTACAGAATCTGCATCTATCAGTCCTTCAAATAATGGAATATCAAAATTTACATGTGCCTTTAAGGGGGTTTCATGGCCACTTGATGAATATGCTTCTCCCGTGGGAAACCATCGAAGGATCTACGTGAAGTTGTCCATCATTTCGTTTCTTTGTCGCATGAGGGATTCCTCGAGCAACATTTTAATAGGATTTCCTACTCCATCATATTTATTTTCATCTCCCATGGGATGTTGTCAGGCTTAGCGTGGTCGATATGGTAATGAATCGATTGGTTCAATTCCCTACTTCTTGTGCCTAGACCTTGTTGGGGACATGTATGAAGAAAAATAAATGAAGAGCAGACCACTCTTATACCACTGATCCAGATTTAGGAGTAGAATGAACTGATTAATAGACTCGATACAATAAACAAAGAGATAAGAAGAATAAAAAATATATCCAGTGAACAATATCTTCTATTAAATAATGAAATAGGATGAAACTGTAAAACTGCATAATTGAAACTTGCTCGAATGGTGGTAGATATATCTGAGAAAAGATGTGGCTACTATGCGCATACGTCTGAGCATAATGGATTACAATGAGGATCCATAGTCCCTTTTCATATTACTCATGAAATCCAAAACCCTAGACATCCAAAAACCTAACCCTAGAAGGTGAAACACCAAAATTCATGTGGGTCGTATGGGTAAGTTGGTGTAATTTGGTACCTCAACTTCCTAGGGTCGTAACTTCTGCATATGACCTATGTTTTAGGCGCATGATAGCCCATTGGAAAGGTCTTTCAGAGAAATACACATTCTTTCATCAAATTGTGACTTCATTTATAGTTTGACTGTGGAGAGCCAAAAAAAAAACATTTAGGGCCCCAAAACAACCCCGGAAGTACAACAAGATGTGTTGACATGAAAACATACAAAACAAGCCAGTTGGATTAAATGAGAGGCCACCCGTATCCACCATAAGTGTAGAACCCACAACTACAAGAAGTATAGAAGAACGTGTTGAACAAAAACAGAGACAAGGAACTAGTTGGAATAGGTGGGTGGCCAGCAATACCCACCTAGATTAGTACTTGATCAGACGATCAACAAATATTCTGTAGCATCGTATATCAAAGACCAAACATTAATTTGTGACTTCAACCTTTAGTTCTTCAGATATTTTAGTTGTTAGGAGAAGATAGATATCCCTGGAGGATGTATTCTCAGAGTGACGTGGCTTGTTGACGTCACTATTGTCATGGCACTGGTTGATTGGTTTCCACATGTCACCTTTATTCGTGACTTTTGTATACCTAAAGTGCCAACTAGACCTTAACACTTGTCACCATCTGATTGGGCCATGTGTCTCCCTCCTGGATCATGGATTTACACTTCATGGATTTGGGAGTTTTGGCACTTTTATACCATCCTTCGATCATTTCCGAAGTGCCGAATATATCTATCACCATAGATATTTTATTTTCTTGATCGACGAATTTTGTTTATTACGGAACTCCTAGGTTCAGGATTTCTTGGTTTACATGAGATGCTTATTGTCGCAGTAGGTCAATGCTAGAGTTGACCACCTTCTTCCTTAGCATGATATGACAGTTTCAATATTTTCACTCTAGATCAACAATTGAAGGGATTTCCTATTATTCCTCTAATTCGACAGTCGACAGGAGTTCGTTACTTCAGGGTTTCGGTCTTCTGGTAAACTTACCTATTTAAAAATCCTTTTCATCGATGATTTGAAAAGATCTTTTACACGACTATGGTTGAGTTATTAAGCATTTGTTGATTAACCGATTAGGAATCTTAATGAATAAGGAATATGATATGAGAATATATCACAACAATATAAACATGTACAGAAATGAAATGAATCATAAAACAATAGAAAACCATAACACCAATGTGATAACGGAGTTCGACAATCTCGCCGTACGTCTCCAGGCCTTTGTCTCAGTGGGTGAGGCTTTCTTATTTCTGTTCAAATATCAATATTACATCATAGAAGTTCCAAAAGGTTACAAAACTAATCTGGTCTCGTTCTCCTAGATATTAGGAACCCAATAGAAGAAACGACACTCAAATCGGATGACCGGAGCTCCCAAAAATGGCCTGCAAAGGTGAGCTCCTCAACAACTTCCTCCATAAAAATGGCTTTGGATTGGCTTTCCTTCAGCATAAATCTTCTTTGAATCTCCTTACATGGCCTCAAGAAGGCCTGGTTTATATATATCTGGAGTTGTTAACCATCTCCCAACTTCCTCTCAAGATATGGCCTCAAAAAGGGCCCAATATCCTCCAATATTGGCCAAAAATCTTCAATAAAAGGCATAAAATAATTTAAAAATCTCTATAATAAGGTAAAAACCCACTTTATGCAACAAAATTCAAAAATATCCCCCTAGGGATGGACGCACATGCTAAAATAAGGTCATATGAAAATGATGTGGCCAAGCGCCAACCCAAAGGGCTGCGCGCTGGCCCTTACCCCGAATACATTAGTCACATGTCATTTAAACATAGGACCACGCCCGTATGGAGCACCCAAAACTGTGGTCACCAACCTAAAGCATATGGAAGGCATGTTCTTAACATCCACATGCTGGTGGTTATGCAGTGGGGACCACGCCCCTTTACACTATGGTCATATCTAAAACAGTAAGTATGTGGGAACATATATTTTCACTTTATATAACATAAAAGGGGGTTGTAATAACAATCACGAAATGTGGTTCAATGGCTATCGAACCATTTCCCAAGGTATTTCCTCCACCAACAAGTCATGGGGTCGAATCCCATGAGCTCCATAACATTTTAACGAACCATCAAATGATAGGGTGCCACGTGGAACCACCCTATTCATCCATGATATCTACCACTTTCCAACACAAAATTGGTCCAAGTCTTCTTCCCAGTCAGCATGTTTCCCAGTTAGCAACCTGTCACATCAACACACCTGTCACATGTCATCGTAAGTGTGTGCCATGTGTCACCCTTTCAGTGGTAACACGTGTCACCTCCCAGTTGGTCCACCTATACTTACCACGTCAGAAGTCCATTATGCCCCTGCCATGTTAGATGTATGGTATTTTCCATGTGTCACGCTGCCACATCAGCATGATGATGTTGGCGTTGAATTTTTGCCTCTTGACCTGTTTGATTTTTTTCCTGTTTGAAAAAATGATCAGAGTGTGATAACTCTCGCATACAACATCCATTTTAGGAAGTAAATATATGGTCGAAATTAGCATGATGAGACAGTCGCAATGGAATTGGTTTCATATGATTATGAGAACTTTCATTTTGAGCCCTTTTTAGCCCTATTAGGCTCCTGTATCCGATTCTAGATAAGTCGGAGTGGTCAGTGCTGGAGTTGACCACTTTATTTTCTTTAGTGTGATATGATGGTTCAACATTTATTCCATATCAATGTTTGATAGGATTTCCTTTCTCTTCCTCTGATTTGACAGTCGACGAAAGTTCGTGACTTCGGGGCTTCAAACTTCAGGTAAAATTACATGTTTTAGACTCCTTTTCGCCGAAGTGATCAATGTCGTAGTTGACCACCATTGGACCCTTCTATCCTCATCCAACAGTCACCATGCATTTCCAAAATCTGATGGCCCTCATTCACTTCGGGACTTCGGGGCTCCGGACTTTGGGTGAACTTACATGTTTCAGACTCTTTTTAGCCGAAGTGGTCAGCGCCGAAGTTGACCACTATTGGACTCGACACCTATCATCATCCAATGGTCACCATGCATTTCCCAGATCTGATGGCCCTTCTTTACTTCGAGACTTCAGGGGTTTCAAGACTTTGTGTCTTATGGGGTCCACTTATCCTTTCCTTCCACTTGGTTCTATATGACGATTATGATACATCCCGAACTGGTCTAATGGTTGAGAGCTCACTTGAATTTCCTCCACAAAATCTGACGACTCTTATTTAATATCTCTCGATCTATGATTTTGTCTTGATCCAACTGTCCATAATGCTACTGCTTCAGATTTGATGGTTGATATTTAATCCTTCACAGTCTCTAACTTCACATTTATCTAATGATCCTGGATTGTCCCAAACTAAGAATGAACGGATCATGTAACTCGATACTTTACAAAATGATTTCTTCACTTGCATAACTTTTTCTCTTATGGTACTTCAAATGTTCCATCTCTTATTAGCTTCAATTAACGTTTGTGGATTCTTTTATGCACTGATATTTAGTCAGTAACCCTCTTGAGATCTTAATTCCTTGTCCTTCGTTACTCCTTCTGTACGTTGATTATATGTGTGCTACCTCTCTTGAGCTTTAGGAACATAGGATCACTATTGATCAACAGTGATCATGAATTGCTTCTTCACCAAGGCAATCTACCTCTGCCCCAAGGTGATCTTCCTTTTTCTTTGTTTAAAGTACATGTTTGACTCATGTTTCCATCAAAGACAACACACAATCAATAATGCCAACAATCTCCCCCTTTGGCATTGAGGGAAACATATATGTAAAAAAAATACTTTTTCTCCCCCTATCACTGATCTCATTTATAGGTTGGAAGATTGAACCAAATACTAATGTCAGGCTGCTATATTAAAGATTTTAATGACCTGAAACACTGAATTGTCAAACCAGGGAAAGTAAACTTAGAGCTTCTACACTGTATGTGCAGGTAAGATTCTAATCCCTATCTAAAGACTATCTTAAGAAGAAAACACAAACTCTTAGAAACTGAATCCTAATGATTATTTTGAAACTTATCATCTCCTATTTAATTCATCAACAGAAAATAGTCCTATGCTTAAGTGATGGTGCTTCTATTTCTAATCTAATGTGATTTCACACAACTATCTAACACTATCTTGAATCATCTAATAATCACTGTTTCTATCTAATCCATAAGAGAAAGATTATTTCCTAAAGTTCTTTTAATCTAAACATTGAAAATAAATTTAAATCTATCCACAGGAAAACATAGAAATATCCTACTTACCCTACTGGTACCGGAAGCTTCCTCTAATTCACTTGCAACCTAACTATCCTAACTAAGCAGAGTAACCTAACTATCTAACAAAGTAGAGTAACCTAACTATCCTAACCAAAACAAAGTAAATTCAAACTCTAAGTTACGTTCAGATTAAAAACTGGAATCAAAGCAAACCTAGTTCATGCCCTAGATTCTATAGGAATCAACCATTCTTTCAACATTCATCAATCGTAGAAGATATTAATATGTTGGAAACGATACAGTTGAAGAATAATTAAGCAAGAATCTGAATAAGTTAATTCCCAAACTCAATAAACTAACATGCATGCAAATACTAAGATACTGAAATAAACTAAATCTAATGCAGAGAAAAGCAGCGACTTGAACCTGTT
>ML795990.1:439698-462415 GCA_009831015.1 Picea engelmannii
AGTGGCAGAATTTTTGTAGTGCATAGACCATGGCTAATCCTTGTCTCTCTGTAATGATGTAATTAATTTCAGTTGTAGATAGCTTCCTGCTAGAAAAATATAATGGATGGTCGATATCCCCTTCTCCAGGTTATTCCAGTACTTCTCCTAATGCAATATAAGACACATCGACATGCACATGAAATTCTTTGCTCCAATCTAGAAAAACCAGAATGGGCATTGTAACCATCTTCTGTTTCAGTGTGTCGAAGCTCTGTTGGCATTCATATATCCAACCAAACTGACAGTCTTTCTTAAACAACTTCTTCATCGGTGTTGTAATTTGGGCATAACCTTTAGTGAATTTCTTGTAATAGCCGATATGTCCTAGCGCAGTGCGCATTTGTTTGATTGAAGTAGGAGGTGGCAAGTCAACTAGAATTGCAATTTTAGATGGATCAACCAACAATCCCCGCTTGCATACAATATGGCCTAATAGCACTCCAAATGGTGAGAAGAAGATGAACTTCTTCAAATTTAAAGCAATTTGACACTGCCTGCATTTATCCAACATTAGCCTTAGGCATTCAATATTGTTTTTCAACAAACTAAACACAATCCAGTCATCAAAATATTCTTCTAAAAATTTATGCAAAAACTCTTTGAATGCTTCGACCACCACCCTGGAAAAGATGGTTGGGCAATTCTTCAGTCCAAATGGAATCATTGTATATTGGTAGGATCCCCACTCTATGGAAAACGTGGTCTTGTGGCGGTCCTCCTTGGAAATCCAGTTCTGATGGTATCCTGAAAATCCATCTGTAAAAGAATATACCTCCTTCCCTCCTATGTTGTCTAACACTTCATCAGTGAATGGTATAGGGAAAGGGTCATGCAGACAGGCATCATTCAACTTTCTGAGGTCCACACATATGCTGATTTCTCCTGTTTTCTTGTCTTGTACCACCATAGGGATGATCCACTCTAACTCTTCGAAAGGTTCAATAATTCCCGCTTCCATCATTCTGTCAAGTTCAATCTTCACTTTTTCCTTATATTTTGGGTTCAATTTGTAGGGTCTTTGCTTGACTAGCTTCGCATCTAGTCTCAAAGGTATTCTCATATCTCCCATAAGTCTTTTGATTCCCTTCATATCAGTGAACTTGGTTGGAAACAAGTCCTGATATTCATGCAACAACTTTGTAATCTTATCAATGGTAGTAGCATCCCAATAATATCCGACATTGGCAAGATTCAGTGTCTCCCATGTTCCAATATTGACCTTTTTAATCTTGATTGGCTGACTAATAAATGGTATCTCAACTCCTGGTCCTTCCACATTTCTTTGGCCTTTTGTTTCAATGATATTTACCTTCCTGGTATCATCGTCGTCATCGACATTGATGTTGTAACAACTCTGCAATTTTTGGAGAGGCGCAGTCCATTCATCCTCTTCTCGTTCCATAGGGAGGCTATATGCCTCCTTGAATATCTTCTTTCTCACAATCTATAATGCTTGGTCTACTGAAGGATATTCACTTTCAAATAAATAGGTGGTTACAAAGTTCTGAATCATACCTTCCCAATCTGTAGTGACGAGACACAGCTCCTCTTGAAGGTACCAGTTGATAGGGGTCAGATCTAGTGTGTTAATGAATCTTTACACCCATTGTTTTCTAGGAATGTCACTCTAGGCCTCTTTGCAGCTTCACACATGTTCCTTTGGGAAACTTCGACTGGTATATCTTACTTCACAACTTACTGCTTGTGCTGAGAACCGCGTTGTCATCAAGGTTCAACATTGGGTCTAGTCTGTGATATTGATTTTATGTGTCCCCCACCATCTTGTTGGTGTGTCTTTCAGGGCCTCATCCATTGCCAACAATCTTTGTTGTATTGGTACACTTGTTTCAAAATCTGATAGGAAGGCTTCTAAAGGGTTCAGACCATCAAATGTGGGTAAGTTACTCATTGTTGTGTCGATCCAACAAACTTCTCTAATTAATCTAGCACATATTCTAGTAGATACTTCATACATCTAGTTCTTCCAGTTCTCCAGTGCTTCTTTTGAATCTGATGAGCATGCATTTTAACTTCGCTAGGTCAGATTCCCATCCACTGTAGGGTTGATTTAATATTGTTGTCTAGTTGTTAGTTTGTAGATGTTTTCCAATTTATATGCATGGTCTTCTTCTATGATGGGCTCTGTTTATCGTGAACCTTCTTCTAGATATAAGGGTGCAATGACCCGAAGGCCATCTCTTTCAAAGGTCATACGTCTTTTCTTCAGATCAACTGCAGTGGAATTGTTAGAGGCCCAATCGATTCCTAACAACACAGGGTAAGGGAAACTATCATCAACAATTTCAATTACCTCAAAATATGCAAAGGTTCTAACTCCTTCGATGTCCACAGGGACATTCTCTAATCGTCCAAATGAGCTGGCAGCTTGTTGATTTGCCATCCTAAGTCTGATAGGGGAATATATCAACCTCAATTTTCCCATTAGTGCCCAAGTTTTCTTTGTCATGACATTGATCTCCGACCCTAAGTCGAGGACCACATAGTCTATATCATACTCTCCTATCTGAGCATTCAAGTGTAATTCTTTACTTTTCCTTCTCTTCTTACCAATTTGGTGTACTGCCCTATTTAGTAAGGGGTCTACCTTTCCTAGTTCATACTGTCTTATTAAGTTCTGTAGCTCTTGTACAATATTTTCATCCTGAATCAATTTAAGACAAGTGTATAAAAATTCGATGAGCTTACTAACCTCTTTTCCTCTTTTTGGTGAAGCTGACTGATCAAATGCCTGAGGCATCCCATATTCTCTGATTTATGATCATGTCTTTGAGGAGGAGCCTTGACCTGCTCTTTCCTTGCTTCCTCGAAGATATGTCTTTTTTTCTTCACATCAAATTGTTGGGTCTTCTCTGTAGCTCTCCCGATACCTGAGTCTTCTGCGACCTTTCATTGGGTTAATATATCCTCTCCTGTAGCAGTGCCTCCTCAAGTGATAATAGTGACTCTAGGTTCTGCTCTGCGAGGTTCAACATAGATCAATTTCACTTGTGATTTCTGTTGGGGTCCTTGTCTTTCCTGAATCTTGGCTAGCAACACAGGGTAGTCCTCAATGACATGCTTGAAGGAGTTGCAATAACTGCAAGTGGTACAAGGGTTCTAACAGTCCCTTGCTAGATGTCCTAGATGTGTGTAGTTGTAATAGATTATTTTTCCTTGAACTCGGCCCATTCCTCCTCTTCCTCCTTGTCCTCTGTATCCACCATGAGGATTGTAATTTTCTCTTCCTAAAGAGTTATACTGTGCATTGTTTCCTTCTTGATGTACTTCACCTTGGATCTTATATATATCTCTTGATGTTTCATGTATGAGATCATAAGCTCTACAATATCTATCATCATGCCCTACTGATTTACAGAATGTGCAGTACAAGTTTGTGGGTGTATGAACATACTTCTTCATATAATAGCACTCAGCACGGTGATGTCGATTTCTACATACTTTGCACCAAGGTAAGGTAACTTTATTCAAGGGGCTTGGAGCTCCAGAAGCCAAGTATTCATTGAATAGAGGGCAGTGTTCCTTATCGTGCCCTTTTGATATGCATATTACACACTAGATATATTCTCTTTTGTCCTTCCCCTTGTCCTTCTTCATATCCTCGACTTGCAGAGACAGACTAGTCAGCTGGATCAAGATCTGGCTCATACTTAAGCTGGATTCTCCCATAAGGGTTGATTCAAGATTCATGGCGATCTCCAATTCTTCTGCCTGTGAAGCAATCTTCTGCTACATCATAGGAACTATGATGTGTGGTAAAAGGGAAAATATGAACCATTCTTTATTCTGTTGATCTAGGATCTTAAAAGTCAATCTTCCTGTTAGGGTCATGAATCTTTGATCGAACTCCCAAACAGGTTCTTCTACCTTCTGCTTGATCTATTTTATCTTTGTAATACATTGTGACTCCGACTTAGGTTTCTTAAACTCTACATTTAGTGCGTTCTTGAACTCATTCAATGGCTTAGGTTGTGCAATTCCTTGGACAAGCTTCATATACCACCTCAATGCGCGATCCCTTAATGTAGTGCTAAACTGGTTTCTTTTAACAGATTCATCGATAACATTATTAATGTTCCATACGGCCTCACAAAGGAACCAATGTTGATTAGGGTCTTTAGATCCATCTCCTCTAAATATAGGGAGCCTCATCTCATCTTCCATGGAGCTGCCTAGGTTTCCTTTCTAAGTAGATGCTAAACTGCTAGTAATAGTGCTCTGAGGACTCTGGTGCTTCTGACTATTCTAATTACTTAGCACTATTGATACAGCATGAGGGTTAATAGTACTTACTTTAGTGTTTTGCGTAGTTCCTGATGTTTCTGGCTCATCCTGGTGAAGTTCTTCAGTGACTTCTTCCTTTTCCCTAGTGGGTTCTGAGTGCTCTTTGTCTGTCAGATTTGCCTCTTCTCCATTGTAGAAACCCTCTTCCCCGTAGTTTTTCTTAAACAGGTTCTCAATATGAACCCCTCAGAATACTCTCCCACTGCGTGTATGTCCAGCTTCTGTGACGTTGTCTCTTTCCAAATTCTTGAACATTAGCCTTTCCAAATCCACCTGATCTACTGTATCTTCAAGACATTCTTTTCATGCAACAAAATCTCGATTCTCAACTTCAAAAAGTGCAAACATTTTCCTCTAGGTCCTTTGAAAAAGTATCTCTTGGCTTGGCTATACGATTCTACTCTATCAGCAAAAAATTCTATGATATGCCCTCCAATGGTACTATCAAACCAGTGATATACTTCTCTGGATACAGCGTTGTCGACTCTTTTGATATTCTAGATCAGTGCCGACGTCCAAACCATAGGGGGTCTAGATCTGATCTCGAACTACATATCAACTAACCTAGCCAACTACTCAAACAAATCTTGGTGGATTCCTCCAAAGAAGATCTCGTGAATGTCGGTGAAGATGTATCTTTGTAGCCAAGATTCAGTACTCAACTTAGGGTTCTTGTTCTGGGATTCAGTGAAGTCCCTTTCTTGATCTTCTATCCACTTTTTAATCTCTGTCTTTGATGGGAACCACCTTGACACTCCCTCAAGAATATTCCTATCCCAGAAATGAAACTATTTGTTGGCATAGGGGTAGACCCAGGGTTCATCTCCAAGAGCGCACCAACAAGCCCTAGCTACTGGCCCTTTCAGCAACACCTGAAAAATAGATGCAGTCTCACCCGAAGAAACTATAAGAGGGTTATAGGACAGAGATGTCTACAACTAGGGGAATATCAAGTGGATCTAGTACAATAACAACACAACATGCATCTATCACTTATCAATATAGATCTATCCTTCCTAGTTATAGATATGGTCTAACACAGTAATGAAAATAGAAATATAACAACGACAGAGATCAAATCAACAATCACACACACAACACAAGATATACGTGGTTCACCCTCTCTATAAGGCTACATCCACAGAATTTTGCTTATGAATTATTAAGGTAAAGCATACAATTCTTCCTACACACCTAGCTATAGGAATTGAACATTGCACACAGCTAAATATCTTACAATACCAGAAGGCTCTCTCTCTCAACACTTCTCTCTCACAATACAATGATCTCTCACTACAACAAAAGGGCTAGATCAACAACAATATCGTACCAACTTGACCCAGGTCCTCTTGACCTATATTTATACATTACAATACCTCACCGATAGCCTTAGGTAGAAACCTAGGTGCCAAAATCCTAGATACCACAACCCTAGGTGTCTAAAACCCTAGGTCAACTTGACCCACTTTTTTCGGGCTTCGCCAGCCTGTCTTTCCTTCCTTCTCACACGGTGCTCCAAAGCATCAAATGATGGATTTTTCCATTTGTTGAGTTTTCCATGATCCATATTCCTTGCTGATATGTCATCCTTGATCTCCTCATGCAACGACTTTCATTTCCTCACTTCACTCCATCTTTTTTTTTCTTTTTCTCACTTCGACCCAGTGACAGTCACCGTGTCTCCCACGAAGTTCACTTTTCACCTTTTCTTCCTTGTTATTTTCTTCCTTCCATAACCAAGGGCCAACAACACACTTAGATTCACAACCACTTATGGTTTATATAGTATTTCAATAGGTATAGGATTGAACCATTGTGTCTTTTTGACATAAACCATTGCAACTCTTAATTGTAAGTTTCTCAATTTAATTAGAACATTAATATTGATTCGAATTTTTTCCTCATGAGTTGATTACATATATGGATCGAATCATTATATCGTTCCCATGCTTCTTATATGTTCCCAGGTCTGCCAACAGATCATATTCGAGCTTTTACCTTCTCTTTGTATTGTTATGGTGTTTATCTCTGTCAAATTACTCGACAGACCTTAATCTATTTACATAAATGAATTATGTATGAGGTTCTTCCTTCAACCAAATGTTCAAATGACCATGGGCTCAAAACCATGGGCTTACCCATTTAAGCATTGTTCCTATTGCTTCTTATTTCATCCTTATTCCTCTATCATGAGACCAAAACCCATGACCAAATGAAATTCCTAGTAGGTGTTAATCCGACGATTTCAACATTATCCTCGCGAATAAAACAAATCGACGATTAGGACTTAATCAGGAGTTGAAATAAATGGTTCTCATTCACTACGGGACTTCATCTATTCATGTCTCCATGAATCTGGAGTAGAGAAATCCCTTTGGAGGTTTACCTACCAAATAAGTCATATAAGCAGTGGTCGCTTGTTGTTGGTTAACACCTCCATTTACGCTATCTTTTCACTATGCTTGATCAATGGTCAAGAATTATCCCAAATTAGATCAATGATTAATGTTACTTCGTGATTCACGCTTACTCTATCATTCCATTGTACTTGATCGGACGATCAAGAAATATTTCATAGGATCTTAGATCAACTACCAAATGTTAATTCGTGACTTCGGCCTTCGGTGCTTAGGATATTTTAGTTGTTAGGAGAAGTTGGATATCCATGGAGGATGTAGTCTCGAAGAGATGTGACTTTCTGACATCAATGTTGATGTGGTACTAGTTGAGTGGCTGCCATGTGTCACCTTGATTCATGAATTTCGTATACCTAAAGTGCCAACTAGACCCTGACACTTGTCACCATCTGATTGGGCCACATGTCTCCCTCCAGGATCATGGATTTACACTTTGTGGCTTTGGTACTTCATGAATTTGGAAATTTTTTCACTTTTATACCATTCTTCTATCATTGTCAAATTGTCGAATAGATCTATCACCATATATATTTTATTGTCTTGATCGACGACTTTTGTTTATTTCGGAACTATGGGATTCAGGAGTTCTTGGTTTATCTAAGCTACTTATTGTCAGAGTAGGTCAAAGTCATATTTGGCCACCTTCTTCCTTAGCGTGATATAACGGTTTCAATATTTCCACTCCAGATAAACGATTGACGGGATTTCATGTTCTTCCTCTGATCCAATGGTTGACGGGAGTTCGCGACTTCGGGGATTCGACCTTCAGGTAAACTTACATGTTTTAGACTCTTTTTCATCGAAGTGGTCAGTTCCATATTTGACCACCTTATTTCCTTTAGTGTCATCTGATGGTTCAACATTTATTCCATATCAACAGTTGACGATATTTCTCTATTCTTCCTTTGTTCCGACTATCGATGAGATTTTACGACTTTGGGGCTTCGGCCTTCGGGTAAACTTACATGTTTCAAACTCCTTTTCACCAAAGTGGTCAGTGTCAGAGTTGACCACCATTGGACCCACCTATCCTCATCTAACGGTCACCATGGATTTCCCATGTCTGATGGACCTCATTCACTTTGGGACTTCAGGGCTCTGGCCTTCGGGTGAACTTAAATGTTCCAGACTCTTTTTATCCGAAGTGGTCAGCATCGAAGTTGACCACTATTGGACTCGCCTATTCTCATCCAATGGTCACCATTCATTTCCCAGATCTGATGGCCCTTATTTACTTTAGGAATTTGGAGGCTTCAATACTTTGTGTCTTATGGGATCCTCTTATCCTATCCTTCCACTTGGTTCTATCTGACGATCAAGATAGATCCCAAACTGATCTAATGGTTGAGAGCTCACTTGAATTTCCTCCACGAAATATGACAGCTCTTATTTTATTTCTCTCGATCTATGATTCTAGCTTGATCCAACTATCCATAATTCTACTGCTCTAGATATGACAGTTGATATTTATAATCATTCCCAGTCTCTGACTTCACCTGCATCTAACGATATTGGATTTTCCTGAACTAAGAATGAACGACTCTTGTAACTCGATCCTTTACAAAAGGATTTTTTCACTCGCGAAAATTTGTCTCCTATGTTACCTCAAATGAACCATCTCTTATGATCTTTGATTAATGTTTATGCATTCTTTTATGCACTGATATTTAGTCGCTAACCCTCTTGATCTCTTAATTCCTTGTGATTTGTTACTCTATATGTACGTGGATTCTATGCATGCTACCTCTCTCGAGCTTTAGGAACATAGGATCATTGTTTATCAACAGTGATCACAAATTGCTTCTACCCCAAGATAATCTTCCTTTTTCTTTGTTTACTGTACATTTTGACTCATGTTGCCATCAATGACAACACACAATCAATAATGCCAATAGAAGAAATTATGTATAGAAATTGATCGAAGCTTTGAACTACTTCAAGTGAAGATATTTGTTGTTTCTATGCACTATAAGAATACTTTGTTTGTTGTAGATTAATTCTTATACAATCTCTGATGTTTTGCAGTTATTGAAATTTCTTTGAATATTTCAATGCCTTGAGTTTTGTGGGTTATTACAGTATATTTTTTTCTGATCTAGAATAATCTGATTATACACGTATGTATGTTATTGCTTCCAATATTTCTCTTTTTATACAACTAATTGTATAAAAGTTGTGTAAAGTTTTATTTTTATTATAACTCACCATTTACTCTAGCATGCTCCTAGCTAGGATAGGTTAGCATATATTAGTGATAGATTAGTTTTCTTTACATACAGGGTCTTCATATACATCTTTGCATTGCACCCACTCACTTCATCGGTACACCGTACTGTAACCAATATTGTAACACCCCCGGCCTCACACCGGCCAGGCGTGCCACTCCTCAGACACTTTACTTAGCTCTGAAACCATCTTTGTAACATTCACATCCTTTTTAAAGGGTCAGGGTACATGAGAGAACACTTTCGTTCTCTCACTGCGGAACATACTGTAACATACCTAGTATTCAACTGAGCTATGTCACATAAGTTTTCTCTTCAAACTGCATGTAATTATAACATATACATACAACACTCTCGCAGAAGCTTTACTTATAAACATACACAAACAATCACATTTTGTAAAATTACGTTTTCATACTGAAATAATAGTAAATACAGACATGCAACATATATAGGGAAATATCCATAAACATATAGATAGTTATAATCACACATATGATAAACTGTAACATAAGCACATAAATAACAATGCAGCAAGTAAATTTATCACACAATTGGTACTTATCTTGGAAAGATTGTCACCAACTGCATGCAGACCATCCATGAACCTCCTAGCCTTAGACTACACTATTCATCACTCTGAACAATGAGTCACCCTCGAGCTAGGACTAAACTCCACTTGGGTAAATGGATTCCTAACCAGGCTAAAGGCTCATGGACAATAGGAAAGACTCTGTCTCTGGTGCTCACTCAACTAACAGCCTACAATCTCTCATTCCCCACATGCCCGTCCCACCCAAGGAAGTGTGCCCCTTCTCTACTCAATAGTTCCTCGGATTCCCCACTTCCCTTCCAGGGCTTCAGCAACAGGTTGGACTGGAAGTCTCAAAACAATGTAGTTGTAGTTTAGCACCTTCAAGAATCAATTCCCCAGCAATTATCTCTCTCAGAGAATTGCTCACGGGTCTAACAACCCGCCTCTTCAATTTCCCATGGGCCTAACAACTCACTTCTTCAATCCCACTCCCAAGATAACCAGGTATACCAACAGGAAATGGTTATGGAAACAGGCTCAGATAGAGTGAAATGAATGTTTGAAGGATAACTGAATGCGTGAATAAAAATGTTCATGAAATCATTGACTGGATGACTGAATGATGGAAGGAATCATGGGAAAGATCATCATAAGAATGATCGCGAGAATGCTTGTCAAGATGTTCGTCCAAATTATGGTGAAGTGTCCAAAGACCTAAGTCCCCATGATATGTATGCATGTCCCCAACTTGACACTTGTCATGTTGGAAGCTACTTTGGTCCACTTGTCCCCAAATTTGGAACTTAGGATAAAATAATTATCCATACTTTATGTTTTAATAAATATTAATATAATATTCCTTTTTGTCTTTCCCTTTCCCTAACTGGTGAAGTTTAGTCCCCCGTCTCTTTTATCATGGTCAGTCTGTGGGCAACGATGTATTTTATATTAATCATGAGACGTATACAAAGTAGGTGTGTTGGCCTTTAAAATCTAGGCACACTGGCCTAATTCCAAAACATAAGCATCCCAACTTATCATAGCTGGCTCACTAGCCTATAATACATATCATATACATGAGGTTCGTTGACCCCCATACTACGCGCGGTATTTGATTATGTGCACACTACTTCATTTTACTTCGCAGTACTTCCGCGCAATATGCCATGAAAGGTGCATTACAAAAAGATGTCAAAACATATCACCAGCTTAAGTACACTTACATTACATTTACAATTGGGTTCAGCAGAGGGATATTACAATCCCCTCCCCTTATTTATGCACTAGCCTCAGTGCATCATATACCCATATACAACAAAGTTTTCAAAAATCCTCAAAAATATGTGGGTATTCTTTCCGCATTACATCCTCATGCTCCCAAGTAGCGTCCTCAAGACTGTACCAGGTCCATTGGACATTTACAAGCCCTATGGCTCAATTTCGAAGCTGCTTGATTTTTCGGTCCATACTGCACACCAGATGCACTTGAAAAGTTCCTTCTTTCTCCACCTAAATCACATTCCAATCAATAACATGATTATCATCAGGTATATATTTCTTTAGAAATGATACATGGAATACATTATGAATAGACATAGATGCAGGCAATGCAATCATATAAGCAACTGGGCCAATCCTTTCTAGGATTTCAAATGACCCACAAAATATGGTTGCCAACTTGGTGCAACTTCCCAACTTCAGGGAACTCCTCTTAGCTTTCACCTTCAGGAAAGCATGATCACCCACTTTGAACTCTTTGTGGGTTTTGTTTTTATCGACATAACTTTTCTGCCTGTCTTGGTAGATTTTAAAAGTCTTCTTAATTTTTATAATTTGGTCCTCCATATCCTTGAGCAACTCTGGCCCAACTACTGTCCTATCGGATGGATTATCCCATCTCACTGGAGTATTGCACTTTCTACCGTAAAGTGCTTCAAATGGTCTCATATTCAATGATGCATGATACCCGTTGTTGTAAGCGAATTCTACCAAATGCAGGTAGTCTTCCCATTTCGATGGTTTGTCCATCACATACATTCTCAGTATGTCTTCTATCACTCTATTAACTCTCTCTGTCTGTCCATCAGACTCAGGATGATAAGCTGTACTAAAGTTCATATTCGTTCTGAATCCTTTGAACAATCCTTTCCAAAAATTCAAGGTGAATTTTGGGTCTCTGCCGAACACAATTGTTTTAGGAATTCCTTACAATCGTACCACCTCCTTCATGAAAATATCAACAACATCTATTGCCTTGTGATTAGTTTTCAGTGGAATAAAATGGGCATATTTTGTAAGCTTTTCCACCAATACCATGATTGAATCATGCAACTTTCCTGTTCTAGGAAATCCTGTAATAAAATCCATTTTCCCCACTTCCCACTTCCATCCAGGAATGGGAAAAGGTTGCAGCAACCCTGCTGGGTGCCTATGCTCAGCTTTAACTTTCTAGCATTCCATACATCTAGCGATGTATTTAGCGATATCTCTCTTCATACCTGGCCAAAATTAATGGCTCTTGATCGTTGCCATGGTTTTCTGATATCTAGGGTGCCTTGCATAAGGGACATTATGAATTTCATGCAAAATCATATGTTTCAAGTCCTGGACATTTGGAACAACAATTATTTTCTTGTGCAACATCATTCCATCTATTCCCAAATTATAATTATCCACCTTTTGTGGTATCTTACCCTGTTGTAGCTTTGCTACCAATTCTCTATATTGTAGATCTGCATTTGTAGCCTCCAGAATTTTTCTTTTAATATCAGTCTGATACATGCTAATGGTTGTAGAATGTAGTTCATGCACCCTCTTTCTGAGTGCATTAGCCACTTTATTCTCTTTCCCCTTGATATGATTTATATCAAAGTCATATTCGCTTAGAAATTATAACCATATGCTTTGCCTAGCATTTAGATTTGGCTAATCAAATAAATATTTTAGACCATTGTGGTCTATTCTTAGCTCGAACATTTTTCCCATGAGGTAGTGTCTCCATTTCCTCAAGGCATGTACTATGGCTGCCAACTCCAAATCATGAGTGGCATAGTTTCTTTCATGCTCCTTCAACTTCCTTGATTCATAACATATGACAAACCCATTTTGACTGAGGACTCCACCAAGTCCTTCATTACATGCATCTATGCATACAATGAATTCTTCATTTGGGTCTGCAATCCTTAATATTGGAGCACTTGTCAATAATTGTTTCAAGTGTTGGAAACTCTTTTCGCAAACCAATGTCCACTGAAACTTCACCCTCTTTCTTTGCAAGGAAGTTGTTGTGTGTGAAATCTTTGAGAATCCTTCAATAAATATTCTGTACTAGCCTGCAAGACCCATTAATGATCTTACCTCTATTTCATTCTTCGATGCTGACCATTCTCTAATGGCATATATCTTCTCAGGATCCACTGCTATCCCATCCTTTGAAATGATATGCCCCAAATAATGAATTTGTTTCTGATAAAATGAGCACTTTCTCAATTTGGCATATAGCTAATTCTCCCTTAATACTTGCAACACCATCCTCAAATGATGTTCATTCTCCTCTCATTTAGCACATGAAAACAACTGGTGCATTTTATGAATGATGGTGGTGTCTGCTAACACTTCTTTCTTTTCTTTTCTCATCCAAAGGTTTGTGACTTCCATATTTTCTTGAGCTAATCTCCTTAACCAATTTCTTTTCTATTTTGTTCAATCCCTCCAATAACTTCATGTTGAATTCATCCTACTTCTCCTTGGCTCTCATAATCCTTTCATTATCAACCTTATGGCTTTGGACATCCTTCTGCAAATTTTTAATGGTCTCTGCCATATTCATGTTTTTATTCCTTTCTTCTCCATGTCCATTGGAGTTTGTTCCTTCAATGCCCAAATGGACATCCATCCCTCTGCTCTCATTTGGCTAACTGTAATTATTTTGTGCCTCTTCCATTCCTATGGAATCTGTACTGATTTGATCTTATCTAGTTGTTGTTAATTCTTCAAAACATGCATCCATCGAAACTTATCAGGTTAACAATTCAACAATTGATGAAAAATATGAACCATTTTGGTTCAATATATATACATCAGAATTATCTCTCCTGATTTCCTGGTGTTATCGCCATGACAATTCTAGATAAGACCCAAGTATTGAAAACATAGACACATGACATCTTCAGAGATACATTTGGGCAAAAGGCGGTTTGTCGAAACCAATTTCGCCAAGACGCGGTATCACATGATTCAAAATGTCAAAACCACCACTCGTGGAATGGGCAACGGCTAGTCAGATCACCCCATTTCACTCGTTTGGTACTTCACAACTGCATGACATCAGTTGAACACCACCATATAACGAACTCAAAACATAATCATTTGAAATGGATTAGTTGATCATGGCAACCCAATGCACTTGTACGTAGTCTATCTGTGCTTCATAGTTGGGATTCTATAACTACCAATCCTCAAGTATGGAGACATCATTTTATCCATAAACAGAGTAATCTCCAAATTACTCAACTTTCTACTCTCTGTAAAAGTATTTCGGTATCCACAAACTAAGGTACATGGATAAGGATAAATCTAGTGAGACTAGTTATTTGGGTAACATGCTAGACTTTCCTGCGAATAAGGAGGAAAGGGTACTTGCTCACATTATAGCGACTAAATTCCACATAGAGCTAGCTATAGGGTCGTAGTTGGAAGTCAGGCTGAATCCCACTATGAAGGATTTAGTCATCAATAGGTTGGCTGCTAAGAAGAAAAGGAGCAAGCGAGAGAAGAAGGAAACCACAGCCGAAACGGTCGAAAGTGTTGGAGAGAATCAACCGGTCTGGTTAGATTATTTAAAGGAGGAGATCACTAAGATGAAATGAGTCCTCAACTAAAATTAGGTATATTTCAGCGACTTTTGGAATAGGGGGGTAGTAGAGGTAAGGGACTCCAGAAATGATAGGATTGTTTTTAAACGGTCCTTTTACAATATGATAACTATTATCATTCCCTTTTTTTTGTAATTTTGGGATTAATACAATTGTATAAATGCAGAAGTGGACTTTGGACTATTTATTACAAGATTCTAACTGGCGGTGTTATGAGTCTTGTTTTCTTTCATAGTATGCTTTTCTTGTAAGCTTATATTTCACTTCCATCTGTCTGAATCAGAGGAATATAAAGCTCAGAATTCATTTATGAGATGATCTCAGCTTAACAATCTAGATTATATTTATTTCTTCACAACCAACTCTGAATTCATTTTAAATAATGCTCTAATGCGGTTGTGTGTTTCTTTTTCCTATAATATCATGCAATTTTCTATTAACTCAGACTCAATGCCTTCCAAACGACTTCGCGTGCAAAAAATTCAACCTGTAAACCCATATTTATCGTGCACAACAATGCTACAAGGTAAATCATGCTTCCGTGCACCTATATCCCCTATGCATTTCTTCTCCATTGCGCCAATAACTTGTGCGCATTACTTTTGCGTTGTGCGCCAATAACTTGCACGCATTACTTTTGCGCTATGTGCCAATATCCACTGCACACAGTTTTG
The DNA here is from genome assembly GCA_009831015.1 of Picea engelmannii. NCBI lineage: Eukaryota > Viridiplantae > Streptophyta > Pinopsida > Pinales > Pinaceae > Picea > Picea engelmannii. The sequence goes on from ML795990.1 coordinate 454,768, forward strand.
GTATCGCGCACTGATATTCCACATGCATGTTTCTCTATGCATTGCACCATGCCAAAGTTCAATATGCCTCACCACGCACAATAATCTGCGCACACCATTGACTACCCTGTCGCGAGATAACTTATACTCATACTATGCACGCACCAACCAACTCCTCTGTGTTTTGCAATGTTGTGCACACCATGTGCACATTACTATGTGTGTGCTCACTGCACAATGCTAAATTTAGCATTGCATTGCATCCACCCACTTCATCGGTACACCGTACTGTAACCAATATTGTAACACCCCTGGCCTCACACCGATCAAGCATGCCACTCCTCAGACACTTTACTTAGCTCTGAAACTGTCTTTGCAACATTCCCAGACTTTTTAAAGGGCCAGGCTACATGAGGGAATGCTTTTGTTCTCTCGTTGTGGAACATACTGTAACATACCCAATATTCAACTGAGCTATGTCACATAAGTTTTCTCTTCAAACTGCATGCAATTATAACATATACATACAACACTCTTTCGGAAGATTTACCTATAAACGTACACAAACAATCACATTCTATAAATATATGTTTTCATACTGAAATAACAGTAAATACAAACATGCATCATATATAGGGAAATTCCCATAAAAATACAAACAGTTATAATCACACATATGATAAACTTTAACATAAGCACGTAAATAACAATGCAGCAAGTAAATTTATCACACGATTGGTAATTATCTTGGAAATATTGTCACCAACTGCGTGCAGACTGTCCATGAACCTCCTAGCCTTAGAATACACTATTCATCACTTTCAACAGTGATTCACCCCCGAGCTAGGACTAATTTCCACCCAGGTAAAGGGATTCCTAACCAGTCTAAAGGCTCATGGACAATAGGAAATACTCCGTCTCAGGTGATCACTCAACTAACAACCTACAGTCTCTCATTCCCCACATGCCTGTCCCACCCAAGGAAGTGTGCCCCTTCTCTTCTCAATAGTCCCTTGACTACCCCACTTCCCTTCCAGGGCTTCAACAACAGGTCGAACTAGAATTCTCAGAGCACTATAGCTGTAGTTTAGCACCTTCAAGAATCAATTCCCCAACAATTCTCTCGCTCAGAGAATTGCTCATTGGCCTGACAACCCGCCTCTTCAATTTCCCACGGGCCTGACAACCCGCTTCTCCAATCTCGCTCCCAAGCTAACTAGGTATACCAACAGGAAATGGTTATGGAAACATGCTCAGATAGAGTGAAATGAATGTCTGAAGGATAACTGACTGCGTGAATAAAAATGGTCATGAAATCATTGACTGGATGACTGAATGATGGAAGGAATCATGGACAAGATCATCATAAAAATGATAATGAGAATGCTCGTCAATATGTCCATTCAAATTATGGTGAAGTGTCCAAAGAGCTAAGTCCCCATGATATGTATGCATGTCCCCAACTTGACACTTGTTATGTTGGAAGCTACTTTGGTCCACTTGTCCCCAACTTTAGAACTTAGGATAAAATAATTATCCATACTTTATGTTTTAAGAAATATTAATATAATATTCCTTTTTGGCTTTCCCTTTTCCTAACTGGTGAATTTTAGTCCCCCATCTCTTTTATCGTGGCCGGTTTGTGTACAACGATGTATTTTATATTAATCATGAGACATATACAAAGTAGGCACGCTGGCCTTTAACATCTAGGCATGCTGGCCTAATTCCAAAACATAAGCATCCCAACTTATCATAACTAGCTCACCATCCTATAATACATATCATATACATGAGGTTCACTGACCCCCATACTGTGCGCACTTTATTTACTGCACACGGTATCCGGTTATGTGCACACTACTTCATTTTACTGTGCAGTACTTGCGCTCACTATGACATGAAAGATGCATTACAAAATGATGTCAAAACAACTCACCATCTTAAGTACACTTACATTACATTTACAATTGGGTTCGGTCGAGGGATATTACAAGTATGAAAAACATAATATAACAATAAATAGCAGTTGAGCCAAATTCTGGATGGGACTCCAAATCCAAATGGTGTATAGTTTAATTGGGATTGTATACTGGGGAGTACCCCTTGTTGTTGTTAGGAGAAATTGAATCTGTCAACAGAATTGGTGCTAGAAGGAGGGCCATATTTTATGGATTACATACATGAACTAAACAATAACTAGAATCGGTCTTCAACAAGTAATCCCAACTCACAACCTACGTTGTTTCCTCGAGTCGAGTCTGAACAAGAAGTTATTTATGAAGACTCAAGAACTAATTTCGTGAGTGCTTCTAGTAGTCCTAAAATACATTCTGAGACATGGTTTCACATACCCCAAGAACAACTTCAAAAAACCCATAGAATTACTCGTGCTTACGCACAAATGCTTGGAAAATTACCTACATCCTCTGAACTCCCTAGGAGAAAAGCAACCCACGTAGAATATCCTAACACAGATACTGATTTTTACGTTCACTTTGTACATGACCTTATTGAAACTGCATTACAAGAGGTCACAATACCCTTGAGCAGAGCTACACATTTCCTTATCGAACCTGAAGAAGAATTTAGATGTTAACAATCGGAAATCATCATAGAACAAATAATGGGAGAAAAAGGATTCACAAAGAGGTTATACCACGATGGAGAGCGCAGGGAGCTCTCGATTTGGCTGGGGAACTTCATGAAATTCCAAGAAAGTTTGATAAACGTTTACCAAAATTTGACCCAGACAAACCTAGATCCCCGGAAGATCATGTCAATAATATCTTTTCGCCCATATATCTTCTAGGTGTTCAACATGATGACGTAGTGTGTAGGTTATTTCCTTATAATTTTTCTGGGAAAGCCTCTACTTGATATTTCAGCCTACCCACCAGATCTATAACAGAATGGGACAGTCTCAAAAGACTCTTTATGAGAAAATTTGGAGAAATAAAAACAATTACATCCCTGCATAATGAACTAAAATCCATCAGAATGGACAAGAGGGAAAGAGTAAAATATTTTAACCAAAGATTTCTTAATGTCTTGATTAAGTTTCCCCACTCAGTAGCTCCCACTCAATCATTGGAAATTGAATAGTATACACCTGCATTAACCCCCTCCATAGGGATGTTTGTAAAACGATCTAACAAAAACACATTGGCATTAAAATTTGACGAGGTTGAGACTCTGGAAAGAGAGTTATCTGCATATGAATAAAATCCACGTTATTAGGAAAAAAAATTGGCTAGGAAGAAGCCACTGCTATTAACTAAGCCAACCAACAAGGAATCCAAGGATATCGATAATCTGGTTAAATTGGTTAAGAAGTTATCCAATGAAGTGGTGTACCTTAAAAGGAATGTTGGTGAAGGATCATCGAAGCCACAAACTTTCCATCCATTTTTTAAGAAACCAAACAACTTGCCACAACCACTTGAACCACCACAAATGGATTTCAACTTAGATAATTTCAATAACGATACTTTTTACTCTTATAGTAAAAAAAATCACCACGAACGGACATGTCCCCAGTGGATTAACTCCAGGACGCTCGTAATAAACCAGTTGTTGGATCCACATAGTTTAGATGATGAAATCCATGCACAAGCTCCTTCTAATACTAGTGGTGAAAATCCCCCAGAATCAGCTATGCCCTTTTGGGACTGGTGTGTAGAATCAAACGATGAACAGATTGAATAAATCCTTGTAGGATATACATAGGTGGTTAAAGTTGTTTCCCCAAAAGGTTACAACTTGCACAACAAAGGTCCACCTTCTGACCCCCCGTCCTCCAAAGAAGAAAACATTCCCCTTAGAAAAATAACACCTCCCCTTGTTCTCCCAAAACAAAGCAACATAGTTCTAGAAAAAACTAAAAATAAAACTAGCAAGATTGTTGTGGAAAATAAAGATAAACCAAGAACGTTTAATACTATTGGAGATAATGAAAAGGTGATTCGAGGAAAATCTAGACAAGCTAAAAATGATTTGAATTCACCCTCCCTAAATTATAATGTAATCGAATATATGAATAATATTAAAGATAATATTTCAATGTTTGATATTTTCTCCCTCCCACAACAACGTGAACTTCTACACGATGCTTTCAAACCCCATGAGACTCAAACATAAACTATCGCAGCTGCTGAAATCTTAATCCCTAGAAATGATGCACAAGAAATCCACGAAGTAGAGATATAAGCAATTATAAATGCAACAAGCATAATGTCCTTTTTGAAATATCAGGTACCACCTTTTCTACTTACTTATGAAATTTTCAATTTTAATGTACATAATTGTTTAGCAGATTTCGGTGCTTCTTCCAATATCGTGCCTTTTTCTGTTTGCCAAAAAATAAATGTTCTCCCACAAATAACAAAAACCAGGATCATCCATTTAGATAGGACAAATGTTAAAGTGAAAGGGGAATTTAGGGATGTGTTAATCAGATTGTCATCCGGCCTGAGAGTTCATCAGATTATAGACATAGTCATGGTAGACATACTAGAGAGTTATGGTTTATTGGTTAGCCAAAATTCAAGGTTGTTTCACTTTTGATTTGTCTCATCTGTGGCTTCCCTATAAAGGTAAATCCAATCAATTATGGGTTAACAGTGAAGCACATATGAAGCAAATAGTGACGGAATTGGATGGTAAAAACGATCCCATAAGCTTTTCTCATTCTATTTTAGGGAATTATTTTTTCAAAACTGATTATGGTTGTTATGAAGCTTAGACTTCTGAAATACCATTAGAACTACAATCAGGCCTCCACCCATGAATACATAATCATTCCTGTACAATCGTAACTAGCTTAGGATTTAGTTTGGCTAACAAAAATAAAACTCATAACATGTGGACCATGTTCTTTGAAGGCTCTACAACACAGGATGGAGCCAGAATAATATGTGTATTGATTGAACCTAGCCAAGGAAAAATGCTCATATTGTATCGTTTAGAGTTCGAATGCACCAACAACACTATTGAATATGAATCCTTAGTGAAAGGCCTTAAAAATTCCATCGAACTCAAGGTAAAATACCTTAAAGTGTTTGGTGATTATGAGATCATTGTTCGATAGGTAAGAAATACTATTCATTGCCTGTCTCCGCATCTAAAATCCTATTAGCAAGAGGTATGGAATCTACTTTATTCATTTGATGCATTTAATATTAATCCTATACCTTGTGATAAAAATATAGATGCATATATTTTGGCCAATGCAACATCTAGGTTTATGCCTCATGACGATGGTTTTTTGATTGAAATGATGTTTAGGCCATTCGTACCTGACAATGTCATGAGTTGGAGAGTGTTCGATAGTGATGCTAAAATTATCAACTTTATTACTAGTTCAGACACATTCCAAGACTCAGTGATCGATGATGAGATACATCAACAAGAGTTGTAAACTTATCGAGAAGAAACTAATAATTTCAAGGAAAATTGTGTTCCGAAGAACATTTTGACTCTTGAAAATTTATTTGATTTACAATCCAAGTTTAGGAGGCCGGCTAATACAAGGACCAAAAAATCCACTATGATGTATTTCTTGGTAAATTTGGGAACATATAAATAGCCTAAGCATGCTAACCTAGGCACATGTTGTTCATATTCAAAAAAACACACATTCACGGAATTATTCAAGAAGTATTGAGATCTTTTTGCATGGACATATGATGACTTGAAGACATATGATACATGAATTATACAACAAGTGATTCCCATCAAAGATGGAATCAAGTTGTTTCAGCATAAGATTAGAAATATACATCTGACTCTCTAGCCTATGAAACAAAAGGAAATCAAGAAGCTATTCGATGCCCGAATCATTTTCAAAGTGAGACATTTGACTTGGGTATCTAATATGGTGCCCGTAAGGAAAAAGTCGGAAGAAATAAGATTCTGTATAGATTTTTGAAATCTAAATCACACTTCCGACAAGGATAACTATCCAGTTCCCCCAATGGAACAAATCCTACAAATCATCTCTGGGTCCCAACTATTCTCTCTATTAGACATATTTTTGGGATACAATCAGGTTCTTGTGGTAGAACCAGACCGATTAAAGATCACTTTCTGAACTAAATGGGGAACTTATTCTTATAGAAGAATGCCCTTTGGTATTATGAACATGGGAGATACCTTTCAGAGGGAAATGGAAATTTATTTCAAAGGATTAGTCAGTCAAAGCATGGTGGTTTACCTTGATGACATCACCGTTTATTCTAAAAAAAAAGAAGACCACCCAAAACATCTAAAACATATTTTCGAACGTTGTAGACAATATGGGATTTCTCTTAATCCCAAGAAACTATATTCGTTGTTTCAAAAGGTATTTTATTGGAACATTTTATCTCCAAAGATGGGATTTTGGTGGATCCAAAGAGAAGGCCATTCTACAAATTTCTTCACCGCACAGCAAGAGGTCCATGCAATCATTCTTCGACAGGATTAATTTCGTAAGAAGATTCATTCTGGATTTTGCCAAAATTGTGAAACCTTTACAAAAGATGATTAAAAAGAGTATGAAGTTCAAATGGATGCCATTGGAAAATGGAGCGTTTGAAAATATTAAAACTTCTATAGCCAATGCACCATCTCTTCGGAGTCCTATTTTTTCCAAAGATTTCCTGCTATATACTGTCGCATCTGATCATTCATTAGCAGCAGTACTCACGCAAAAGGATGAACAAGGAAATGATTACCTTGTCGTGTTTATGAGCATTGGGTTGCAAGGTGTTGAAATGAATTATCCTCTAGTGGATAAGCAAGATTTTGTTTTCCATAAAGAAATCAAGTAGTTCAAACCTTATATCCTAAAAAATCACACAAAAGTCATCGTCCCACACCCAAAAGTAAGATCCTTGTTCATTCAAAGGGAATTGGGTGAAAGACGAGGGAATTGGATGACAACTCTATAAGAATATGACCTCTAATTGAAACTAGCCAACATTGTGAAAGATCAAGGCTTGTCTAAATTAGTGACTCAAGGAGCCGACATTGAAGAACAAGAGGAGGATGGTTGGAAACATGAACCGATAATGTTTACTCAATAGGTTCAATATGTTCTAGCCATTGAAGGATCATGTTACAATGGTCTTAAATATTATCTACAACATGAAACCACTCCAGACCATCTCGATGCTAAGAAAAAAAGAGTGTTGCGGCCGAGATCTTGTAGTATCAATTATTACATGGCGTTTTGTTAAAAAATAATTACGACAGAGTGTTACTCAGATGCCTCAAAGACAAGACATTGATAAGGTCCTAAAATATATACACGATCGACCAGATGGTGGTCATTTCTTAGGAGACAGAACAACTCACAATGTGTTGAGAGTAGGATACTACCGGCTCACCCTCTTCAAGGATACTCACGCGTACTCAAGAAGATGTGAAGCATGTCAAAAGGTCATGGGGAGGGAATGTAAAGTTACTCTTCCTCTCCAACCTGTAGCAATGGAGGAAACCTTCGAGCAATGGGGCATAGATATCCTTGCTAAGATAAATCCTCATTCATCCAAACAAAAAATGTATATTCTGACCATAACATATTATTTCACACATTGGATTGAAGAAATACCTTTTGTTGGTTGTGGAGCCCGAATATCTTCCTGATTCAAAGGTCTTTGTTTTTCAGTCATGTTTATACCTCATG
>ML795991.1:0-20919 GCA_009831015.1 Picea engelmannii
TTTCTTTTTATTATGGACTACAATCCTTGGGGTTTTTTAGCAACAACTGAATAGAGTACAAATCTACAAGAGCACCAGCTCTATAATGCAAGACCCAACTTACACCCTCAACACCAACTAAGATGAGGCAACAATCCTCAACATATATCAATCTATAACATGTACGCGACCTGTCGATAGTGCAACATGCGTATGTACGTGCCCTACTAGTAGTACAACCCACATATGTACGCGGCCAGTCTATACTACAACCTGCGTATACTTCTGAGAAACTAGGGTTTTTCTTTACTTCACACACTCAGATCCTCTACAACTTGCAATCACATTCTCTTCTGTCTTTCATTGTCCAAACTGACCCACAACCAGTCACAACACATCCAAGATCTCCAACAACTTACTCATGCTCCTCAACCATACAACATGAATGCTACTCAATCATGTATAAGAAATCAACATACTATAGCAATCATATCAACACTAAATCATAAGAGTGTTTCTCACTCCATCAACCAACATAAACCATATCACAACATCCATACCAAGAATGCCTCAAGAATTCACCAAACAATAAGCAAGAGTATCCATCAAGACAACTATGTGACCATACCTTTTGAACCAATGGATAGATCTGATGTATCTGAGCACTGTAGGCCTTCCTGTGAGCTTGATCTCAGAATCTATAACATCTGCATGTTCATCTCTTCAAGTTTCCATGGTTTTGCCAACATGTATGCACCCTAATACACTGCCAGCCCATGTATAACTCAATATGTACGCACCCTAATACATTGCCATCCCACACATAACTTAGTATGAACGCACCCTAATACATTGTCAGCCCATGTACGCCTCAAAAACTAGGGTTTCTGAACTTCTGAAACTTTCTCCGTCAAGATCTCAGAATTATGGAAACTTTGATGCTTCCATGAGATCCTCCACTCAATCTCTCTCTCAGAATAGATCTTCAATACATGCTCAAGAGATACACAAGTGATTTTTCACAAGATACCCTTGCCTCTTATTTATACTCTTCATATTCTAGGTCACTTAACCCATTTCTAGGTCACTTAACCTAATTTCCTCTTTTTAGGGTTAACCACTTTCCATAAATAGAAAGTTATCCATTACTTTATCATTTAAATATTCCTTCTTGATTTTGTCACCTCACTTTATTATTTAAATAATCTTTCTTGACTTTGTCACTTTACTTTATCCTTTAAATAATATTCTTTGATTTTGTCACTTTAGTTTATCATTTAAATACTGATTTCTTCTTTTCAAGCACTTTGACTTCTTTGACCTTTTGGGGCTTCAAGCCTTCATATGAGGGTCCTTCAATTTTGTAAGGCCATAACTCTCAACCCATGAGGAGTTATGTGACATTCCACATACCACCAGAAATGGCATGACAAGCACTATCCATCTAGGATAGTTTCATTGACAAATTCATTGATCTTCATCTCATTATTCCACAATCAAGCATGGGTTCTCCAACCATACTTCAAGGATAACTCAACCGTAAAGAATCTTCCCGTGAGGGATTTCATCATAAGGGGACCACTTTGGAGTTCATCCATTTGTGGACCTTATCAACCATGACAAGACTATAATGATCAATGCAAAGAAACCATATCGATCCATCTTCATCTTGCATCATGTATCAATGAAAACTCATTGATCCATATTCATTTATGCATGACATCATATGCAACATATACTTGACATCTATCCATTGTCATATATTACATTTGACATCGATCATCAATCAATCAATCCTTTGGCATCAATCAATCACTTGACATCAATCAATGAAATCAATCAATCAATCAAACCATTGGCATCAATAACAACATGATCCAACAATATCCCCCTTTGGCATTGATGGCAATACCAACATTGATGTCAACATGTAGACAAGGCATGCTCTACATCAATAGTCATCAATCATATCAATGTGACTATCTCTCCCCATCAATAAACATCAATCACATCAATGTGACTATCTCTCCCCCTTTGACATCAATGACAAAGGGTCATTCTCCTCTTGGGGATGCTCCCCTTACTTGAACTCTCCTTTGGGGATGCTCCCCCTGTCTGAATTACTTTGATCTTCCTCTGAATAATCTCCCCTTTTGAACAAGGGATATCACTCTGATGTAATGCTGAAGATACATCGCTCATACTCCCCCTGTAACTTTGCCTCTGTGCTCTTTCTCCAAGTATAATTCTCTTTCCTCCTAGAATCATAGGAAGAATAATGAATCCCCCTATGGGTATGTCTCCCCCTATCTTCTTTGCAATATGAACACATGCTTCTGCTGCAAATGCTAATGCTCAATCAGATCATAGATCCACTTCTCTTTCAATGAAGATCCTTGGACTTGTCCATGCATCAAACTCATTCCATACCAAATATCATGAAGAAAAATATATGTCAACAATGAAATAGAGAATCACAAACAAAATATCAACCAAGTGCATCCTGCACCAAAATGTGTGCTCATCATGCACAACACCCATGTACATCACCGTCATACAATGTGCCAAAAGATATCATCCATGGAATGTATCAACCATATGCCTCTATCAACATGCCAACATATAACCAAGGTTATATGATTATATGATTATATGATTATATGATTATATGATTATATGATTATAACCAAGGTGCCATAACTTCACTGTTATAACCAACATTGTTCTTCAACAGAAAAATGACTCAATCCATACTCATGGGTTAGTCCCATGCATCCAAGATGGCTTTTCATTATTTTTTATCATCACTTTACATAATCCAATATAGAATCATGAAAACCTGCAACAAACAGTGTCAGAACTTGCAACAAACCATGTCAGACCCTGTAACACAGAGTTATACCATCACATCAAGCTGCAACCCATGTGCATTTCCTTTTTCCCAAGGATTTACCCCATATACGTGGCCTGCTGCAAAAAAACTCGCGTATGTACACAAGCTATTCAAGGTCAGTCTGTGTATGTACACGAATGATACCACTGTCACCCACATATGCTTCAATATATGACTTACTTGAGCTTCCCTTAAGGATTTCATTATGCTCTGGCTTCTCAGTCTTCTTCACCCACTTCTGAAGGTGTCCCTTCTTCTCAGAACTTAAGCTCTGAGCATCCATATTTTCAAAGATATCTCCCTTCCTTACTTCATTCCTTCTTCTAGCCATGCTATGTGAAGTCCTCATCATGGAATTTCTTCTTGTGTTCCAGCAATCCTGGGATTTGTGGCCAAATCCACTACAACTGTAGCATCTCATGGTGTTACAGTGAACAACAATGTGTCCTACTTGATCACGTCTCCAACACTTTATGGTGTCATAAAATCTTCCATTATATATCCTTTCATAAGCTCTACATTCAAAAGATTTGTGACCATATTCATTACATGAATAACAATGCCCATGAAAAATACTTGCATACCTTTTCTTTGGTGTCCCAAAGATAGCTTCTTGATGTCTTCCTTGCTTTGTTCTTTTGAAATTTTCTTTGCCTTGTGTAGATGGTTGATTTTCAACATTGTCTTCATCCTTTGAGGGACTTACCTCATGCTTCTTTGAGGTGTTTTCTTCAACATGTGTAGCTTCTTTCTTGTATCCAAGACCTGATTGATCATTTGGTGATCTTTGACTTTCTAAGATCTCATTCAAGATTTGTGAGCTATTCAAGTATTTATTTGACTTCTCTACTTTATTTCTAATATCAACAACTTCAGCTTCTAACTTATGACATGACTCTTCCTTTTCATTTATTTTATTCTTCAATAGTTCCTCTACCCTTTTGGCTTCTTCAATTTCGGTCTTGAGATGGAAAATAGTTTCAAGACTTTTGCTAATCTCATCATCTACCTTCTTATCATCCTTTTCATTCCTTAGTCTTGTGATCTCTTCTTCATTTTCTTCCAATTGAGTCTTATTACTCTCTTCTTGTTCCTTGAAAATTTCCCTTAACTTCAAGATGTGCCTTTGACTCTTCTTAAGAAACCTTTTAGTGTTATCCGAAAGATAGCTATAGTCTATATAGTAATGGTCAGTGGTATATTCATATAAACCATCTTCAAACTTCTTTTGCATTTCTATTAGATTTTCTTCTATTCTCTCCATGGGATAACTACCATCAAACTCTACACAAACTATCTCTAGATTTTCTTCTTCACTTGTAGAGAAAAAATCAACATCATCATCTTTTGAAATATTGCAATCAAGGGTTTTTGATGATTCTTTACCTTTGTTTGAAATATCATCAAGATATTCCTTTTTGCCAACATCATCACATGACTCTTTGCCTTCATTTGAAATGTCTTCAAGATCTTCCTTTGTACTATCATCACTTGATTCTTTGTCTTCATTTGAAATGTCTTCAAGCTTACATTTAGAAATAATGCAATCAAGAATTTTTGGAGATTCTTTACCTTTGATGATCTTGATGGAGTGGTATTCAATATCTTCTTTCTTTCTTTGATATGTATTCTCTATCTTTAGCCATAGATCCTTGGTGGAAGTGCATTGTCCCATGCTCTCTTTGATAGGGCTTGAGTGTCCACTAAGAATAGTCTTGAGAGCCAATGCATCATTATTCTTTCCTTCCCTTTGAGATGAAAACTTTGACTTGTTCTTCAAAAAAACTGATCCACCAATGGCTTCCTTCCAAATACCTATTCCCATTTCCTTCAAATGCACTCTCATCTCTATTCTCCAAGTAGAATAGTTTTCCTCATCAAGGATTGGAACTTTGTCATCCATTTGTGTGTCCATGGATCTCCTCCAAGCTTGTTAAGGATTTTATAGTGAAGGCTCGCTCTGATACCAATTGTTGGACACACCGACTACATTGAGAGGGGGGGGTGAACAGTGTAGGGCTCTTTTTCCCAAAACTTCCCTCTTAAACAAACTCATTAGTTAGTAATCACCATTAACTCATTATTCATTGCTGTCATTTATAACCAGTTAAATGTGAACACATATCATCAACATATATCAACAATATATCATCAACAAATCATCACCACAAGGAACACAAAGAACACAATATGTATGTAAAATTTTCTTTTTATTACGGACTACAATCCTTGGGGTTTTTCAGCAACAACTAAATAGAGTACAACTCTACAAGAGCACCAGCTCTATAATGCAAGACCCAACTTACACCCTCAACACCAACTGAGATGAGGCAACAATCCTCAATAGATATCAATCTGTCACAGGTACACGACCTGTTGATAGTGCAACATGCGTATGTACACACCCTACCAGTAGTATAGCCTGCGTATGTACACAACCAGTCTATACTACAACTTGTGTATACTTCTGAGCAACTAGGATTTTGCTTTACTTCACACACTCAGATCCTCTACAACCTGCAATCACATTCTCTTTTGTCTTTCACTGTCCAAACTAACCCACATCCAGTCACAACACATCCAAGATCTCCAACAACTTAATCATGATCCTCAACCATACAATATGAATATTACTCAATCATGTATAAGCAATCAACATACTATAGAAATTATATCAACACCGAATCATAAGAGTGTTGCTCACTCCATAGACCAACATAAACCATATCACAATAGCCATACCAAGAATGCCTCAAGCATTCACCAAACAATAAGCAAGAGTATCCATCAAGACAAATATGTGACCATACCTTTTGAACCAATGGATAGATCTGATCTATCTGAGCACTGTAGGCCTTCTTGTGAGCTTGATTTTAGAATCTAGAACCTTTGCATCTTCATCTCTTCGAGTTTCCATGGTTTTTCCAACATGTACACACCTTAATACACTTCCATCCTGCATATAAATCAGTATGTACACACCCTAATACACTGCCAGCCCACGTATAACTTAGTATGTACGCATCCTAATACACTATCAGCCCACGTATGCCTCAGAAACTAGGGTTTATGAACTTCCAAAACTTTTGTCGTCAAGATCTTTGACTTACAAAAACTTTGATTCTTCCATGAGATCCTCCACTCAATGTCTCTCTCATAATAGATCTTCAATACATGCTCAAGAGATACACAAGTGATTTTTCACAAGAGACCCTTTCCTCTTATTTATACTCTTCATCTTCTAGGTCACTTAACCCATTTCTAGGTCACTTAACCTAATTTCCTCTTTTTAGGGTTAACCACTTTCCATAAATAGAAAGTTCTCCACTTTATCATTTAAATATTCCTTCTTGATTTTGTCACCTCACTTTATTATTTAAATAATCTTTCTTAACTTTGTCACTTTACTTTATCATTTAAATAATCTTCTTTGATTTTGTCACTTTACTTTATCATTTAAATAATGATTTCTTCTTTTCAAGCACTTTGACTTCTTTGACCTTTTTTGGCTTCAAGCCTTCATATGAGGGTCCTCCAACTTCATAAGGCCATAAATCTCAACCATGAGGAGTTATGTGACATTCCACATACCACCGTAAATGGAATGACAAGCACTATCCATCTAGGATAGTTTCATTGACAAATTCACTGATCTTCATCTCATTATTCCACAATCAAACATGGGTTCTCCAACCATAATTCAAGGATAAATCAACCATAAAGAGTCTTCTCGTGAGGGATTTCACCATAAGGGGACAACTTTAGAGTTCATCCATTTGTGCACCTTATATACCATGACAATACTATAATGATCAATGCAAAGAAACCATATCGATCCCTCTTCATCTTTGCATCATGTATCAATGACAACTCATTGATCCATATTCATCTATGCATGAAATCATATGCAACATATACTTGACATCTATCCATTCTCATATATTACATTTGACATCAATCATCAATCAATCAATCCTTTGGAATCAATCAATCAATTGACATCAATCAATGCCATCAATCAATCAATCAATCAAACCATTGGCATCAATGACAACATGATCTAATAAGAGGCACCATTGTCAATGACTCCATACATCTAAGCACATTATCAAGTCAAATTTAAAATATACATTTTCACTCGATTACCAGTGCATTTGTAAATGTATGATGGCATCGGTACCAGTTCTCTTGTATATGAAAAACACATCGTTGAAGCTAAAGAGTAAATATAATTCCTTCATTTTTTTAATTCACTGTTGGCCCTTGACCAAGTTTTGGAGATCCTTGGTCAATTTTGACCTATTTTGGGACTTCGACAGCCTATCGAAGATAAAGCACAAGACGAAGTAGAGATCACAGGATCTCAGCCCCTTTTTGGGTCCTTTTTGGGATTTGGGAATATGTAATGGGTATGGGATGTCAGCCCATGGGTTTACCCATGTTTAGGCCTATTTTTGTAAAGTATAAATAAGTAGCTAGGTGACATAAGTAGAGAGGCCGATAAGCTAAGTGCCAAGTGCAAGTTGGAAATGCTCTGTGCATATTGTGAGAAACATGTAGAGCTAAGTGCAAGTGGTTGTAACAGACTGAGAAAGGCTTTGTGCTAGACCTAGCTCAGGGAAGGAGGATCTGGCGAGGTGCGCGTAGATCTCCTGTCCTATGTAGAGTAGGGTTTTTGTGGCTCTGTGCATGTAGACGACTGATTGAAGCTAACAAAGAAGAAGAATTGGTGGACGTGGCTCTAGGGTGGGGGTGAACCACGTAAATACTATGTTATTCTGCTCTGTGCTATGTTCTAATGTATTTATGTGTTATTTGTTAAGTGCTTGATATATATAGATAGATAGATCTGTATATGCTTTGTGCTTATGATGAATTTGGATGTTATATTTGATATAGGTGAATGGGCTTAGTGCTTTAATCTATTAGATCTGATCCATTTCTTTATGTTAACTGCTTAAATACATTAGATCAGGGTGAATGCTGCGATGCTCTGTTTTATCTGTGAAGTAGATATTGGGTAAATAATGATGAACTAAGGGCGCTAAGTACTCTATTAAGTGTTATAATCATAGATCAATGTCCTAGCTAAGGTTGCAGACACCTGAGTCCTGCAACCACCCCTACCTCTACCTCGGGTGAGACTTCATCTACTTCGCAGGTGTTTCCGAAAGGGATGGTAGTTAGGGTTTTGTTGGTGCATTGTTGTAGCATTGAACCTTGGGTTTGCCCCTGTGCCAACAAATGGTTCCGTTGCTGGGACCTGAAACTGTGATTGCTGGGAACTGAGGAAGAAGAAGCTTTGTGAAAGGATCCGACCTGAAATTATGAAATCTCTGTGAGTATATCTGTTGCTCTAGTGCGCAGTACTCTACTTAGTTTGACAGGCTCTATGCTAAGGAAAATAAGTCTGATTTGAAGAAAAGAGGTAAGATCTGAAAGCTTTGTGCTCTGAGAAAGGAAAAAGTGAATTTTTTTTTTTATTAAAAGAGGTAAAGATCTGAAAGCTCTGTTCTCTGATAAAGGTAAGAATATTGAAAAGTTCTAGATCTGAAAGCTTTGTGCTATGTAGAAGTAAGATAAGTGGAAATTTTTGTTTCAACAGTATGGATCTAGGTATGTTTGATAGATTCTATCCTAGCTTTAAAACTAGGGTATTAATAGATGAAAGAAGATTTAATATGAGTAGATCTGATAAGAATAGTGAAAAATATGTTATACCTATGCATAGAAAGAATGTTTAGACTAATAAGTGTATGCAGGACCCTAGAAAGAAATGTTTGCAGGTTAGCTACCATGATATTAGCGCGCAGTGCAGGAAAGGATGGGGATCATGTAAAAGAAAGAGAGGATTAACCCTCTATTACAATTGCAGAAGACCAGGACATCTTGCTAAGGAATGCCTTGGGAGAAGACCTGGTTGTATTTGTTGCAAAGCTATGGACCATGAAGTATTGGATTGTCCTAGAATGATTGCTAAGCTTGAAGGAATGAACATGAGACAAGAAAACCCTATGGCAGATCCAGAAACTAAGATTGTGACATAATCCCAGAAAGAATCAGAGAAAGTATTGCTACATATGAAAGAAACCCTGAATGACCATCGACATGTCATATTATCAGAAATCTTCAAAGAAAAATAATGCCTTGAAGAAAGAATAGGAGACTTCGAAATTGACTGTGTTCTAGATGAGGAAACAGAGGTGAATATGATGATAGAGAGAACTTGGGAAGCTATAGGGAGGCTTGCTATGATTCCTTCATTGGGAGGAATAGGACTATTCAAAGGAAAGCTGATAAACCTATGTGGAAATCTCACCCAGATACCTATGAATGCCAATGGAACTTCAACAAAGGAAGATTTTGAGATTATTAAATTTATTGAGAACAATGCCCCATTTACCATGCTATTAGGAAAACCTTAGATTGAAAGAGATCAGGCCAAAAGGCAAGGAGAAGAAGAAGTTTTAGAGCAGAAGAAGAAAGAGTTAAAATAATTCATGACTAGAAGGATCACACACTTGATTGAAGAACAAAAGAACAGATCAAAGCTATTTAACACCAGAGACCTGGATGTCAAAGTTGCAAGAACACTAGAAGACCCACATAAGATTGAAGTACCTATTCCAGATAAAGAAGAAGGATCACCCTCGAATCTTAGGAAATAATCTCAACAATGCGAAGTACCTATGCCAAAAGAAGATAAGAATCAGAATGGAAAAAGGCCTACTGAGACGAAACTCACTAGGAAGAAGGCTAGAAAGATAAGTAAGAAGAGAGATAAGATCGAAAAGTTGCATAAGGTTCCAGAGGGAACCTCACAGAAGTGAAATTTGCAAAATTGGAGCTTTGCCAGGATATCAGAACAAAAACACATGGCACTTCGCCATGGCGAGGCAATATAGTCGTTGGGGACATTATAACCGTTAGACCAATGCTCCGAATGGCCAGAAAAACATTTATGGACAGACAACTTGCTATCTAACCATTGGGACCGCGCCATAATGGACAAAACAAAGTTAATGAAGGCTTCATACCCCTTTCCAGAAACTTGTTGCCAAGTTACCTATTTATCCCATCGTGCCATGCACCGAGAACACTTTTTCCAACTGAGAGTTTAAGCCTGCAGACTAAGTTGATTTTTCACAATGATCATCGTTCTCTTTCTCTCTATCCCATTATTGTGTCTAGGTTACTCCCTGAACCCGAGATTGTTAACCCCGAGTGTGTATGTCTGACAAGTTGAGCATTGTAGAGAAAGTTGTTGAAGAATTTTTGATTGACCTCATGACTGAAAGAGTCATGTTGATGTCTATAGTTGTACAAGCAACGTCGAAAAGAGGAATACTAGCCTCTCCATCCACTGCTCGCGGAGCCTGACCATCCCGACCATCTGATGAAAAGTGAACCAAGCACATGGATGATCTAGTGAATGCCAAATTGATCCTGATCATATTACCCACCTATATTCCACCCCTGAGCGACGTAGTAAATCGAGACAATGTGCCCAGATATTTTGAATACACCTTGCTTACGACGTACCTCCCAAAAGGGATATGCATAGTTCGAGCAAACCAAGATAAAATTGTAGCATTGAAGTTTAGTGACTTCAACCTTGGAGATCACAAAGTCTATAACATGCTCGCCCCACATAAGTACTTGACCAGAACTAAGTGGAAGAATTTGAAAATAACCCCCCAGTCATGGAATATGAACCTCGCGCAGTCTACCCTGCTGAATGTCATGAAGATTCCTCACTTCGGACGACACCAAGAGGTGAATTCATGTGTCAAGATGTTGCTATCTTGTTACCATGGACGCTATTTATGGTTAAACCGTCGTATAACAGTTGATCTGACGTTGATCAATGAGATCACAGGGTTGAGTATGCAAGGACCTGATCCACAAGAGTTTTACCCTGGAAAAGCCATGGATCACACTCTAGCATAGAAGATCAAAGACACTTATGGCGATGTCGAGAAGGGAATGCGAGGATACAAGGTAGATTCTATCTAGAGTGATGCAGTGTGCCTCTACTATTAGTTGATTGCAGGGAAGTTAGTGCAAAAGAGCCGACCCACCCAAGTCACCATTTTTTTAGTTGACCTTGTAGGGAAGTGCGTGGAAGGCCTTCAGATGAACTGGGCAAAGTGCCTGGTGAACCAGTTTGAACTCGAATGTAGAGAAACACAGGATCAAGGATACAAATTTCATTTCAGCTGGCTCTTGATCCTTATAGCTTTTATTGCCTGGGAGATGCCGGAAGGTACGACCTTTCCAGACATAGAGCCTTTTGAACCACTGGCCGCAAAGTTTAGTACACTGTGGTACTTAAGCAACATGAATAAATAGTGGCAATCAAATGATGTTTTTCATACCTATTACAATCAGCTGAATATAGCCATATAGTTCGAGCCTCGCATGATTCCAAACAATCTACACTGGTTCAGGACTTTGATGAAGTTTAGCATAGATCGACATTTTATTTACATCACAGCACACGTTGACAAACACAAGCAACAAATTCAGTCCTACTATAAGCTAACAGAGGAGGACTTGGAGGAGATCACAAAGGAATGGTCAGCGGACCTCCTTATTCCAGTAGACCTTGCAGAGATATCTGACATCGGCAACCCAAAAACAATGCAGGATACACCCGGACCAATAAGAACAAAGAAGACTGAAGAGGTCCAAGAATTAGACAACGCATCTGTGAAGAATGCTTCCATATCACTAGAGCAAGGAGTTGATGGAAAAGAGTTAGATGACAAAAAAGTCAAACAGATGCAAGGAGACAAGGTTGATCCCCTGAAGAAGAGGAAAGGTTCACCTTCGAAACATTCCTCCCGGAAGAAATCGAAGGCCACCATGACCAAGATGTATATCGTCCTCACCTCCGATGACTTCGACTTTGTCATAGAAGCCATGCAAGATGCTTCACTGGAAATAGCATCGAAACAAGAAGAAAATCAAAAGGATATGTATGATCAAATTGAGACTGAACTCTAAGGGGTACAACAGGCCCTACAGTCCATCCACGCAGTCTCCACTATGCTCGAAGAACTAGAATTGGGAGATGAGCCATCTCAACTCCACCACCTAGCCGATACAATCGAAGCTCACCTTTGACGAGCACAGGAAGAAACATTGCAAGACATGCAGGCTTTGACACAAGTACAAGGAGCACTCGTAGAGAAACCCAGTGCTGTAGAATAGGAAAATCTTGCTCTCCAAGCGAAGTTTGATGAAGAAAAAGCGCAGCTACAGCAAGAAAAGGAACAATTTCTCGCAAAGCATCTCGAGGTAAAAGAAGAGGTCAATAGAGAACTTCTCTATGTGATAGTATTATAAATCAAGGTAGAATACCGAGTTACACAGCAGGTGAATCAACTCGTAGAAGTCATCCAGCAACTACAACAACGCATAGAAAATTTGGAGCTACGCACTGTACCTGAGATCCCACAAGATGTAAGAGACCAAAGAGAAGAAACTGCCCGGAGTGCAGTTTAAAGAATAAAGGCTCTTACCCTAGAATGTAGGCAACTCACTGATTGTAGTTCCCAGACCTATGGAAAACTCACAGAGAACCCAGAACTGAAGGCACTGGAGTCGCAATTGAAGTCCCTATCAACTGTGGAAAGAATGAAGCGCTCCCAAGAGAAATGCGCTTCACAACAAAAAATCCATACTATCCAGAGCAGAGTTATGGAGGTAACTGAGAAAATCCAACCCGTACAAGACAAGGCCTATCAATTGTTTACAAAAGTAGAAGGCCAAGGATCAAATCTAGAGCAGGTTGTCACTACAGTTGAAAAGCGTCTAGAGGGACCTATCAACGATGCAGTCATCCAAGAGTTCACTGAATAGGAGTTTGTAGCACAAAAATAAGTCAAAGAAGCTCGAGCCAAGCTCGAGGCGTTCGAAGCATAACTAGTCAGACCAGAGTGACTTGGGACGAGTCACAAGTGAGTGTTGGGGGCCTGTAGGCCCTTGACCAAGTTTTGGAGATCCTTGGTCAAGTTTGACCTATTTTGGGACTTCGACATCCTGTCGAAGAAAGAGTGCAAGACAAAGCAAAGATTGCAAGATCTCGACCCCTTTTTGGGTCCTTCTTGGGATTTGGGAATATGTAATGGGTATGGGGTGTCAGCCCATGGGTTTACCCATGTTTAGGCCTACTTTTGTAAAGTATAAATAAGTAGCTAGGTGACATAAGTAGAGAGGATGATAAGCTAAATGCCAAGTGCAAGTTGGGTTTGTAAATGCTCTGTGCATATTGTGAGAAACTTGTAGAGCTAAGTGCAAGTGGTTGTAACAGACTGAGAAAGGCTTTGTGCTAGACCTAGCTCGGGGAAGGAGGATCTGGCGAGACATGCACAGATCTCCTGTCCTATGTGAAGTAGGGTTTTTGTGGCTCTGTTCATGTAGATGACTGATTGAAGATAATAAAGAATGAGAGTTGGTGGACGTGGCCCCAGGGTGTGGGTGAACCACATACATACTATGTTATTCTGCTCTGTGCAATGTTCTGATGTATTTATGTGTTATTTGCTAAGTGCTTGATATAGATAGATAGATAGATCTGTTTATGCTTTGTTCTTATGATGAATCTGGATGTTAGATCTGATATAGGTGAATGTGCTTAGTGCTTGAATATGCTAGATATGATCCATTTCTTTATGCTAAGTGCTTAAATACATTAGATTAGGGTGAATGCTGCGATGATCTGTTTTATCTGAGAAGTAGATATTGGGTAAATAATGATTAAATAACAGCGTTAAGTGCTCTATTAAGTGTTATAATCATAGATATGTGTCCCAGCTAAGGTTGCAAACACCTAAGTCCTACAACCACCCCTACCTCTACCTTGGGTGAGACTTCATCTTCTTCGCAGGTGTTGTCGAAAGGGCTGGTAGTTAGGGTTTTGTTGGTGCATTGTTATAGTGTTGAACCTTGGGTCTATCCCTATGCCAACATTCACTATATAAAACTAGGCAACAATGTTGGTAGTGCTCCAATTGTTATAGCATATTTCGACACCTCCATGTCTTGGATGCCTTGATTTAGCCACCCTTAATCTTTATACACCTCTTATGATAACTTTGACCACTCCGTAAACTGTCGATACTACCTCCTTGGAAATCCATATGATATTATTTCTCACAATAGGAGCGTACACACACACGTTTTTCTTAGAGACAGTGTGTATGCCTCAAAAAGTGACTAAAAAAAATAAAATTCATGAAAATTAAGAGACCCTGAGTAGGGTTTATGGGAAAACTACTTCTCTAACTCCCTAAAACCCATGTCAATCTGTCTCAAGCAACTTGAATTGGTATAAAATGAGGCATAATGGAAAGAATGGGTATAATCAATAATGAAGTAAGAAAGTTTTCCTCCTTCCAGAATGATCAAAGGTCATTGTATCCCTAAATTTCTTATGACTGTAATCCCTCAAGGATCCCCTGTTCCTTGAGTATTTTCTCCCTTTCCCAATTTGAGGCATAAAACCTCCCATTTTTCCTTATTCTTGCATGGAGAAGATTTTCAGAGTCCTGAAGAAGTCCTAGTGGCCTAGGGATGGAGAAATCTAGATGATAGTTACAAAAGGTGATGCAATGGATCAAGTATAGATTTGCATACTATTGTTTCATTATAATTAAATTGGATATCTCTCTTATTTCCCACCCCAAAACTCTATGTTAATATTCAATGATTGAACTCTTTCAGTGATTGGTTATGGTTCTAACTTACCTAATAGTTAGTTAAGGTAGTTATTTCATGTTGTTAGACACATAATCCTTAGGTTTGCATTGCTGTAATAGTATTTTAAATATGAAGAGTCATAGGTAATAGGAAGAGTCATCCATTTGAGAAGAAAAATGACCACTTATATTGTATTTATGCACCTCTCATATCAATGAAATACACATCATTATTGTTGTGGTGGGAAATCCCCCTACGGACTAGCAAATAGGGTTATAGTATGCATGCAGATATTACCGAAATAAACCTACTTTCTACCTTTGTCCCCAGATCTAATCCCCATTTCTTTTCAAAAAATACATGGTTAGACTAACATACCTTGTTCCGGATGGTTGATGTTGATCCTTCTTCACGCTTGATCACTTGTTAGCAGCTCTCCTCCCAAGGCTGACCTGCATACAAAACAAGAAACACACTACACATGCATTTTACCTACAGACTAATGGGTTAGAGATTCAAACATATATTTACTGAACTATGAAGAACTCATATAGTGGGATGGGAAAAACATTTCTTTATTATTAACTTTGATGAATCAACTTACAATGTCGAGACCGGCCACTGCTCCGTGAATCCTGATCCTGGGCTCCTCTTCAAATGTCCTCCAACTTCTTTGCTTTGTATCTCTCTTTGCAGAAGGATGGCTAAAGGGTTGGGACAATGGGAATATGAAATTGGGCAGAGTTTCTTTGCTATTATTCTCCTTCTCCAAATTGGACCCCTAACCCTTCTTTTATAGGCTAGAAGAAACTAGGTATTTGGATGAACCCTCTGCCATGCATGACCGAGAGTTTCAGTTAACTCACCCAAAGCTGTGTGTTCTGTCAGAAGCTTTCCTTTTTTCGTGCTTTTGTAGGTCCACGCGGGATGTTTTAAGTCAGCGAGCGTGTACATGCATGTAGTAATGGAGTAGGGCATGTGGGCCCTTATAAAAGAGGTTTTTTAAAGAGTTTTTCAACAGTGCTTTGGCAAAGAAGGGATGTGAAATGGCCTGATGCCAGGTAAGCATGTATGGTGTAAATTAGGGTTATAACAGATTCCCCCTAATGTGTGAGGTCGGAAGAGCATCTGTTGGCTGAAATACATTACCAATCTTTACTGATGTGCTGAACGAGTGAGCCCAGGGACCAGGAATCGGGAGGCGCCATCTGCAAAGTAAAAAATGTTTCACCGAGGAAGGCATACCCATGCTCAGGATAAACTAGAATCATGGCTACCAATCAAATACACTGTAGATCCATGTAAAATAACTATATAAAGTGTAGCCGCGAAAAATACACAGTGGAGCTACATCTCGAAATAAAAAAGATATACATATAGAGTATCCATATTCTAAAAGTTGATGTGGCCTGATGGTTGGAGATGAGATCTTTAGAGCTCGAGAAACAACATAAAAGTCTTCAAAACTCAAGGTAGGAGTGTAATATGAGTGTACGACTTCACTACTCAGAGGTCTTCGACGACTCGTCGGTCATGGACTAAATAATCTTGATGATCAGGATGAAGGCTTCAATGATTTCGAACAAGGACTTGATTGGACATTCAGGATGGCCGGGTATGAGGGCAAGAGACAAATTGCAGAGGGGCCACCTCAAGCTTGGTAGAAACTTCCCTTGGACAACAACACGACAAATGATGAGACTTAGGCAGCATGGCATTAATCATAAGTTTACGAAGAAAGAGGCAACACAAACTCTCCATATGTTTGGAAGAATAACCAAACGGAGGAGAACACAACTCTATGTAGCGAGAACAACTTCCTAAGGTCATACTACATCCCATAGTTTGACGAACAAACAGATAGATGTGCTTTATCCAAGGGTGACTCATTATGCTGCCAATAAAGAAAATACTTTTCCCTTCCTCTTTTTGGATATATTTGATTTTTTTTTGTCTTTTTCAATGATTTTGGAAAAAGAATAAAGGAATGTTATGTTACAATGGAGGAACGAGTGCTACAAACATACAAGTTCAAGGCGCGAGGAAAAGAATGAAGTTCAAAATAATGATACTTGGGAAAAATCCTCCAGGGGCCAAGGGTGTTAAGACACCAAAGCAAAGTGCTACAAGGCTGGCGTATAAGGTATGCAAATGTAGTTAACAAAACACATAATGGTAATGTCGTTCGATGTAAGTTTAACGGGCCCAGAGAAGGTAAGCTCGATGGTTTTTCATATTTAGAGAGTCTGAAAAAACATAAAAGGAGACTCCATTGGGGTACTTTTTTCGAAGATAGTCTAGTTGGTTCGAAAAAGGGGTAAACTAGCACCGACAAGACGTCTATTCAAAACCATTTTAACGAGTATGATAAGAACAAGATCACTCAGCCATTTTTTCATTTTTAAGGAGTCTGAAAAAAGCTTAACTATGGACTCTGTCAGGAATGTTCTTCTGGACTAGTTTAACGAGTGTGAAATAATAAGGTCACTCGACTATCTTTTCAATTTTAGGGAGTCGGAAAAGAGCTTAACTATGGACTCTGTGGGGGTTCCTTTTAAGTAAGTTTAGTCCCCCAGGCCCAAAAAAGGGATAAAATTATACCCGAGAGTACTCTTCTAGAGAACTGAAGTTCCATAGAGTATACCTTTGTTCGTACAGTTAACCATCCTAATTGAAAAAGGGGTAAACTACCGTCAGACAGACGTGACTTCAAATTTCAGTTTAATGAGCGTGAAAGGCCACAAGATCGCTCGACAATCTTTTCATGTTTAGAGGGTCTGAAAACAGATTAAAAGAAGACCTGTAGAGGTTACTTTTCTCAGTTAATCCCGACGAGATCGAAAAGAATAAATGCAGTCTCGTTGAATGTTTCTTTTGGATCTCAAAGTGAGCTTGAAAAACAACAAAGTTATCTCATGATCGGCTCTTTGTGGGTCGATGCCTGGCATCTCCTCGGGGGAGCAGTATGCTCCGACAAAAACATTGTCTATGACACCAGGGGTTCTGGAGATATTGATAGGTATCATTTCAACAATGGTTTCCATATTACCCTCAGCATAGATCTCATGTGTAGCTAAGGGATTAATGGGACAAGACCTATCTCCCATCATAGTCAAGGTGAATTCTCCAACTTCGATTCTGCTTAACGCTGGGAGGAAGTATGATCTATGATGAAGATATTCCCAGGGTTTGTCCGGACTAGTCATTGCCTCAATTATAGCTTCATTAGTGGTCAAGACTAAGTCTAATGAATCGGTGTGAGAAAGAGAACCCTGAGCCCAAATAGGCTCCAAAAGTGGATCGAACTCTAGTGCAGGAGTTGGATTAGTGTTGGCTGAAGTTTGCTGGACTAAAGAGTATGCTACTTTAGCTGTGGACAAGAGCATGGACATGCCCGGGTGCCCTGTCCCATCCATCGTGGCCAATGGGGAAGGAATTATCCATGGGTCATCGATGTAAGTCGTGCAGAACGACGAAACTTGAAAAATCTCAACCTTATGGTGATTGGATATAAACTAGATATCGCCTTGAGGGGGTGGGTAGTCGAAGGTACCCATCAAAGATGGGCACAACCCAACCCTGACGTTGACGACACTTAGTTGAGAATTATCGACCATCAGGACCGTGGATGACCCCAATGAAGGGTCAGGTCTGGAGAAAAACAATTGATTGATGGTCACTATCCATCCCTCATGTGGAAACAACAAGACCCAAAAGTTTGTAGCGACCACAACTTGCATGGCATAAGTCCAACTCCTTCATAACAAGAGGTTATAGTCGAGGGGAGCATCGACTACCTCTACCTCGACACACACGGTCTTCCCTCCTAACTGCACAGGGAAAGAGGGAATGATACCATGTGGTCGGAATGAATGATCGTCGAAAGCAGTGAGGAGAGTAGGTGATGGAGACAAAACGGGCTGGCCAATGACCTTCCAACATGCCAATGACATAACGCATGTTGAGGCTCCCTCATCGACCACCGTGCGAAAGATATTTCCAGTAAAATTTTTCATGGGATAAGCCACTACTATCTGAAATGCTATGTGGTAAGGTAGACGAGGTTTTAGGTTGGTTGTATCCAACATGATTGTACCCGGATTACAAGTCTCGGTAGATCCTAAAGCGGTTAACAAGGGTTTCCTCTGAGAAGGGAAACTTTGGAGGACCTCCAAATCGGACATCGTACAAGGGGTTTGTGATAAATATTCCACCATAGAATAGTTCTGGGTGGCCCTTGCATTTGGGTTGTGAGAATCTTTTTTGAACGCACCTTTGGGGATGCGTGTCATTGTTTCACCCAATGTCTTCTCAATCTGTACAGGAAGAGATGGGAGTTCGACTTCTTTTCCCTTCTTAGAAGTGCTTGGTTTACTATAGTCATGCACTCTAGTTGATATAAAAGCGTCACCCTTCACCATATATACATTCACAGATGTGGGGTTGGTTGAAGATGAAGAGGGTCCTTGGTTGCCCCCTTCCGTGCTTGCAGAGGCTTGAGTTAGATTTTTCCCATGTTGAAAAGGATTGGTTAACATAGCAGGTTGTTGCTGCACCATAAAATTTTGGGCGTCTGCAAGCTGAGGACATATATGGGTTGGGTGGTATTCCACGCACAAGTTGCATGGATACCTCACCTTTCGTTTCTCAGTGTTGTCCTTGCCAGCATTATCGGTAGGTTTTTTATACCCCTTACCCTTCTTTTGTTGTTTTTTCTTTCCTTCAGGCTGTTGGGTGGCCTTTGGATTAGTCAATTTCACCATGTGTACATCCAACATTTTGGTAGGAGGAGAAGCTGAAGTAGTAGTTTGGTTGGCCACTGTGTGTTGTATAGACAACTGCTACAACTGCTTCGTCAATTGCTTAGCGGGCTTTGTTTGTGCTGAACCAACTATACCATCGACATGTGGTCCAGCTCTCTGTCTGGTGTTATCAAGTATTGAGCATGGTGCATTTGGCAAGATCTCATATAATAAACCAGACTAAGAATAGATTAGCTCAAGTTGTTGAGTTCTCATGATGGCGTCTTCTTTGGAAAATACTCCCAACGTTGCGATGTCTTTGGAAAACTATGGGACCAAAGACTTAAGAAACCACTCGAGCAGGAATGTTGGTCGGACTGGTACCTTAATTAAACTCTTTCTGAATCTCCATTCTCGAATGTGATCAGAGATATGGTCCGCTTTAGTTTGTGAGAAATTAGCCAGCAATTCGGTGCCAGCATCGTATCTCACAGGCAACTGGAAATGATTTAGGAAAGCCATCGCTAGTTCACTGAAGGAAGAGTATCTTGAGCAGTTGAGCTCAATGTACCATTTCACGACACTCCCTATGAGAGTACGTTGAAACAATCACAACTATACATAGTCATCTTTCAACGAGTTAGATGAGCACCAAAGATGGAAGGTAGTCACATGATCTCGTGGATCTTCATTAGGCTTGGCTTTGAACTTTGGGATGTACGAAGGAAACTTCGTCAGCATAGAAGGCCAATGTGGATCATGACAGATAGGGTCATTCAACAACCTTGTCAAGTCTGGCAAATGCAAGGTTTCCAGGAAGGGAAGTTTGGGTTGTTGGTGATAACCTAGGAAAAAGGGGCCTGGAGTTTGACTGGCACCAGGTTGCTAGGAAAAGCTTGGCTGCTAGCCTGGGTTCTGGTAAAAACCATGTCCATGGCCAACATATGGATTTTGCGTGTGAGGAGACATCGTCGATTGATTTCCAAAATAGGACATAGATGGTTGGGCATGCATTACATTCGAAAGAATTTATGAAGGATTGCTCCATGTCAGTCCTGTGGGGATAGGCATAGTGCTTTGTCCAGGGTTCCATTGATTGTGAAAAGAATTACCCCAGATCAAAATTCCGGATGAGGGAATGGATCCCTACCCAGAATGCCAAGGCCCTGGTGCAGAAGAAGTTCCTGGGTTTGCCCCCTGTGTAGGAATAGTAACCTGCATAGGAATAGATTGTCCAAAACTGGGGTTGCCCCCAGTCTGGAAAGTAGCTGACGAGAAAGTGTTGTTACCAAATGCACCGAACAAAGAAAAAGGTGTCGAACCTACCAGAATATTATGTGAAGGTGGTCCTTGACTCCTCGCTCCAAATAAACTATGGTGTGTAGGTGGCCCGACGGATTGCTGATGCGTTCCATCGAGTGAAGGGGATGAAGGAGGTATATGACATTGTTNGGGGGGGGGGGGGGGGTGAATCAGTTATTGTAAATTATTAACAATTTCTCTCAATTTTTACTTCGAATCATTAATCTTAGTGGCAGTAAGTCTTTACTGTGAAAACCAGTGTTGTAACCATAAAGCATATATCATAACGAACAGCAA
>ML795991.1:28456-41118 GCA_009831015.1 Picea engelmannii
TGTTTCAGCACTGTTTTTCAGCGTCTGTGTTTGCATTTGTGTTGCAGCATGTTTCAGCATCTGTTCTTCATAAACAATCGATTGCCATCAATGACAACCTTGATCATCTGCGTCATCTCTGTTGTAGCCATATTTCCAACAGACATCCCCCATAAGGCAAAGCGTTAAAAGGAGTAGGAGTGCCCCCCATGTGTCCTTGTAGAGGAGTGATAGAGCTCCCTGCTCCCAGACCTGAAGTTTGTGAAGTGGAGTAGGAAAGTACATGACTTGTACCTGAACTAGGCATCCTGTATGAGAATGGAGGGCCTATCGCACTTGGTGTGAAAGGGGTTGTGGCCGCCGCCAGAGACAGGATCAGACCACTATGTGATGTAGTTGTGGTCGAGATCATGGTGGCCCAGACCAATGATGATGGGTTAGGAGGTGGAAACTCTTCTGTGGTGATAACTGAAGTTGGAATTGAATAATTCCCAGAAGGAGTAACAAAATTTGTTTCCATTTCTGTGTGCGACACTATCTGGCACTCGTAAGGATGAATCAGTACGATGGTGGGTGCCGAAATATCAGTGGTGAAGGTTTCAACCAGACCAAAATCTTGCGCTCCAAGATCTACAATGGTTGATTCCTCTAGATGTTGGTCGGGCACAATTTCTTATGACCTGGTCGCTTCAAAAGACCCTTTTTGGTCTAGCTTTCGCCTTAGTGGTGGCGAGGGTGGCTCTAGTGTAACCGGCAGTAGGCCAAGAAGCCTTCATGACTGGCGGAGCTCGTGATCCTCCACTGTGTGAGAAGATCAAAGACACACTAGGGTAGTCTAACCGTTCAAAATCCACACGCACTAAAAAAGTCCCTATAAGATAAGACATGCAAACACTAATTTAATTGGAAGAACAGTTACAACAACCAACACTAGAGCAACTTACCGGTGCAAGTGAAACTCGAAAATGGAAGCACCCTCCGGGTATACTCTGTAAATCGTGGCCTGATGTCTATCCTAGGTACCGCGGTATACCCCCGCACTCACCTGTGTATGTCCCTAAAAAATATAGGCAACTAGGTTGCCAGCACATGAACAGTGACCAGGCGGGTACAGTCGAAAGTCAGATAGACCACAATGAGCAGGGTATCGAGCCCAAAACCTATCAAGAGTATCTAAAGAATGTGGTCCGAAAGACAACTAAGGACCTCGAATGGATTCGAGACCCACGAAGCCCCGTGGAAAATGCAATCGACGAAATCCAAAAACAAGCCCTCTATATGTGTTCTCCACTACGATTGGTCCAGCTTTGGAGGGGTTATCTCCGCTACCTTTCCGCATGCGACCTCGTGTTTATACCTTGTGTTAGAGGGGGGTCCCAGATAAATTTCATGATACTGGACTTGGACACTCCCTAACTCAGACTCCAATGTTTAATTTTAATGGCCTTGAAGAGTTTCCTCTCCAACCTAATACAAGGCCCTAATCCTGAACTAGTTGGTTAACCCTACAAAAATAAAAGTCTAATAAATTTTATATTTAGCGTTAATTTTATGGCTTGTCTTATGTCAAGGGGTATGAAAGTGAAACTAATGGTGTTTGAAAGACGAAAGTAAAAAATGCACAGAAAGATGGAAACAATTTTTTTCACTTAACGTAAATTTTCAACAACTTTTCAAAATTTTTATTTTTATTTTTCTAAGATCTTTTGAATCAACAAACTTAAATAAGGATTTCACTTGACTATGAGCTAATTACGATCTAAGTAAACTATCAAGAACTTAAGAAAGCAAAGACTTTTCCCTGGTTACTAATGCAAATCCACACTTTTCAACCAAACAAGAAAATGAAAGAGATTTTTTTTTTTTTTTTTTTATTTGAATGCTAACAAAGCAAAAAGGAAAAATATCAACAAGTCAAAAACCAAGAAAAAATTCTTGCCTAATCGCAGATCACAAAGAATCACTTCAATAAATCACACACTAGCAACTTAAAAAAGGACTCACACTTGTCTAAAAACCCTTAAGAAAATTTTTAATGACAACTTTTAAATGAAAAAAACAAGCTAAGGCTAATATCAACCCTAAGCTACTGACTACTAAGACAGAGATTCAAAAACCTGAAAGGTATAACTCTTGTCAAGGGAAAGGATGATTGCCTTACCCTCAACAAAACTATCCTGCACAAGCACACTACTAACAATCCAATAGCAAGTGTGTGCACGCAAGCTGTGTAGAGCCAGAGGGCGTGTACACACATGTTGGCCTTATACAGGCCGCGTGTATCTCTAAAACTCTGAAACAAATAAAAACAGACAATCAAAACCTGGAAGAGACCACTGATATTGAGAACCAGGATCTCTTGAAGGCTTAGACACTCTCTTTAACAGAAAAAAGAAAACAATGTAAGGAAAAAATTCGTAAAACAAACCAATCTGAGATGAGACTACAAACAACCAAGACTTAGAAAGAGTTTCAGAAAAATCCTGAGAATGACTGATTCTGACATGGAAGAGGATGATTACCTCAAAATTTTTATGGAATCTACACGCTACTATTACTTCTTCAGCTAGCGTTTACACACGGGCTGTAAGAAAGTAGGGCGCGGGTACACGCGTGCAGACCTTATGCAGGCCGCATGTACCTCTGTGGATCTAAAAAAACACAGTCAAGAAAATAACAGAGATAGCTGGTATGGAATACCAGACTCTCTGTTAGCTCAGACTTTGTAGAAACTTCAAAAAATAGGAAAGAAAACCAGTCTTTTAAAACTACCCAAAAATATTCCCAGGAACCCTAGAGACTTCCCCAGTACAGTCGCCAATTCTGTTGTGGTGGGAAATCCCCCCTATGGACTAGCAAATAGGGTTATAGTATGCATACAGATATGACCGAAATAAACCTACTTTCTACCTTTGTCCCCATACCTAATCCCCATTTCTTTCCAACAAATACATGGTTAGACCAACATACCTTGTTCCGGATGGTTGATGTCGATCCTTCTTCATGCTTGATTGCTTGTTAGCAACTCTCCTCCCAAGGATGACCTGCATACAAAACAAGCAACAAATTACACATGCATTTTACCTACAGACTATTGGGTTAGAGATTCAAACATATATTTACTGAACTATGAAGAACTCATATAGTGGGACGGGAAAAGCATTTCTTTATTATTAACTTTGATGAATCAACTTACAACTTCGAGACCGGCCACTGCTCCGCGAATCTTGATCCTGGGCTCCTCTTCAAATGTCCTCCAACTTCTTTTCTTTGTATCTCTCTTTGCACAAGGATGGCTAAAGGGTTGGGACAATGGGAATATGCAATTGGGCAGAGTTTCTTTACTATTATTCTCCTCCTCCAAATTGGACCCCTAACCCTTCTTTTATAGGCTAGAAGAAGCTAGGTATTTGGACGAACCCTCAGCCATGCATGGCTGGGAGTTTCAGTTAACTCACCCAAAGTTGTGTGTTCCGTTGGCAACTTTCCTTTTTTCGTGCTTTTGTAGGTCCACGCGGGTTGTTTTAGGTCAGCGAGTGTGTACAGGCGTGCAATAATGGAGTAGGGCACGTGGGCCCTTATAAAAGAGGTTTCTTAAAGAGTTGTTCAACAGTGCTTTGGCAAAGAATGGATGTGAAATGGCCTGATGCCAAGTAAGCATGTATGGTGCAAATTAGGGTTATAACAATTATGGAGTTACATTTTCCACCTAATGCCTAGCCTCACAATGGCATCAGAGTTGGGATAACTCCATTATTTGATTCCTCGTGTTTCCTTTCCTCAAGAAAATAGAAAATGTCTCTTGCATTCTCTAGTCCACTAGTACATTGGGCCCATTTTACGACAATTTAGCGATGCATGTTCGTCGCCACTACATCTCAAGTACGATGAAGGCTACAACTAGTTTTTAATCACATCACCTCTATCACAATTACAATGATCACTCTTTCATCGCAATATAGGAAGACACATCTGTCATACCGTCGACTGATGTTGGTCCCAAATCTAGGTTATTATCGTTGTTGGTCCATCGTAAGAGAGACTAAACTATGGCAAATGTGACACATCAGTTCATCTCAAATCCATCACATTGTCATCGCTAGTACATTGGAAGATCGATGAATGTCCGTCGTAAGAGTGAAAAATCATCGATGGATGTGCCCCATTAGTTCTTGACAACTCCATCACGTTTTCATCTCTAGTTCATCGACAGAGCGACTAAGATACAAAAAACCATCGGTGAATGTTCCACAAAAGATCATAAATATCTTATCGAGCTATTTATAATGTACCGATGAACATGATGTATTTATGACGGTTACTGGGTGCGGAAGAAAACGTTACACTAGTTGAACCATTAAAAAATGGGTTCATCGATGGTCCAATGAAGGGTTATTATTTAAAAAAAAATGTATTTTTACTTCCAATGTATTGTTCCCATAAGTCTTGACAAAATGTATGTTATATTTTGATCTTAAAAATAAAACAAATATTTCTAAAACTTATAAAAGTGATATGCAAATCATTACTTGGCACAAGGGTGGATGCTAAAGAGTGCACACATGCACATCCTCAACACCCCAATAACCACCCACCAAGTGTGTGAAAATATAAAAAAAGACACACATATGAACATCCCCACCCTCTTAGGATGAGGATATACAAAACCACACATGGACATCCTTAGTACCCCACCCTTCCATGTTGTAGAT
Source organism: Picea engelmannii (assembly GCA_009831015.1). Lineage (NCBI taxonomy): Eukaryota > Viridiplantae > Streptophyta > Pinopsida > Pinales > Pinaceae > Picea > Picea engelmannii. Next base: position 33,148 of record ML795991.1, read on the forward strand.
ACACAAAAGCGTACACATACACATCCCATTTCCTGCCGCCATAAAATTGTATCTATAGTAATTGTATCATTCTAACTAACTCAAGAGTAATTGTATCATTCTAACTAACTCAAGGGTAAATTTCTTTTAATCATGAGTCAATTTTTCTTTAAGAGAAGAAAATCGAGCAAAATTTCTACCACTCTTAACTCTTAAAAAGTGCCCCCTTGCATTTAAACAAAATAAAGTTGTTCTTTTAATCACGAGTCAATTTTTCTTTAAGAGAAGAAAATCGAGCAAAATTTCTACCACTCTTAACTCTTAAAAAGTGTCCCCTTGCATTTAAACAAAATAAAGTAATTGTGCTTAAAAATCATTTTAAAAAGGTATATGAAATGTTATTGGAAAGTAATTTTTCATTTTTGCAAAAAAGAGGAAAGGAAAATTGGTTCTCCTTTGGCGAGTTCTATCACATAATTCCATCATCATGAAGATTTGATTGAACACCCTTGGTTACTAAATGCAGCATGAAGACAATAATTCCATCATCATGAATCTTTGATTGAACACCCTTGGTTACTAAATGCAGCATCAAGACAAGGAAATGAGGAGGGAAAATGGTGTAGAGGTATACATAAGAAAGTTAAAAATTCATCATGGTTAAGAAATGAAGGAGGGTTTATGATAGCTTGGATGTAGGGAGGCTAACATAGTTGGACAATTTTATAATAGAGGATAATATTCATTTTGATGGACATGGGGTAATCCCCTCTTCAAATTCTTTTGACCAGATTCTGATAATTTGTGAGAAATCCCTTTCTTTCCAAGCATTCAACACCATAACTCCTTGGACATATGTACACATGAAAACAACAACACCTTTAATCTTTCTTTGGAGAATTCTATTCTACAAATTGAATTCAACTTGCATACAAATATTTAATGTAAACATGAATACAATTTCATGAATTGGACTACATAAATAAACTATGAGCATATATGAATTCATTTAACATTGAATTGGGGGAGGAAAAAGAAGAGAGATGTGCATTTTGTTGGCTCTATGATAGACCTAAGTTATACAAAATGTGTCCAACACAAACTCGATGTAGTTTAATGTACCAACTAATATAACTAACAATAAGCACAATAAATAGAACAAGAGACAAATAATTCAAATACATCACAAACACATATACATGAGAAAAAATGTTCTCCATTGAATTAGTAGATCAAGCATTACATAACAAATCGTGCATATAACTCATAACAAAGCGTGTTGAGATTTTATGTAATTTTGGAATTTAGTCCTAAGTTTAATTGTATTGGTTATTCCTAAGTGTAATTGTGAAAGAGTTTATTGATAAGTCATATCTTTTAGGTATTTTAGAATATAAATAGAGGTTATATCGAGTCATTTTGATCACTCATTTGAACATAAGTACAAGAGAGTAGTAAGCACTTATCTAGAAGGCTATTCTTGGTTCATGTCTGGGTCTCTTTGGTCTTGATTTCATGAAAAAAAAGTGTATGTCATTGTACATGTTGGAGGAATATATACTGAGGAAAGTTTGCAGGGTTTTCTCCCCCTTGAGGGTTTCCCTAAGGATATATCTTGTTGTTCTATGGATATCTATCTTTTAGTTGTGATCCTTTTGCATATTAAATAATAATATACATGGAAAATATCATCTCTTATGAAAAGTCAACATGGTATCAGAGTAGGACTAGGCCTGAATCCCTCATAGGAGGGCCCAGGGAAATGGGAAAGAAATGGGACCTATGAGAGTAAGAGAGTACATAGTTTGAGTGAGTGAATTACTAATATGTTTGCAGTAGTGTATATGTCCATCACATTGACATGATGACCATGAGTGAGATCCATTAAGGGTAGCGATAATTGAGAAGGCACATTGGAGTCACTGAACAATGATCTGAAAGAAGCCATACTCCTCTACGGAGATCCCATGCAAGAAACCTATGATGGATATAGATTGAGAAGATTATTTCTTTATCCTCATTGTTGTTGGTAGTGTTCATTCGATAACACGTGCAAGGTTTCCTTGTTATAGTCTATGTGGTTGCAGTGAAAATCAAAAGAAATAACAGGTTCTCACAAGACAACACAATTTTATAAGCGAAGTTTTAGAAGAAGAGGGCAATGTGAAATAAATATGGAAAAATATTCATCTGTCAATTCCATGCACGTGAAGGTGCAATACAAGAGATGTTTAAATCCAACGAATTGGGTTGGAATATGGGTGGGAATATAGTTGTCGAGTTAGAGCGTAGTGAGACGAGTGTAGGAGAAAAGGGCCTCCGGGGTCAGGCTTTCCCTTAGCAGGTAATCTTTGAGAATGAGCACTTTGACATTCTTCTTGGAAATGCACTGTTGATGTCAAGGGACTAGAGAGTCCCCAAAACCAACATTTCAACCTCCCGTGGGGCTAGGCGGGAAGAGACGGGAATATCACCCTAAGATTAAAACCCAAGACAAGAAGACACATTGAAATCCAGGCCAAATTTCCCCTAACCTAGGGTCCCAGCGTAATATCCTTTGCCTTGTAATTTTACTTTTTAATAATATTTGATTTTTATGTAATTTATAATTTTTATGATTTTATATGTAATTTTATACATTTGTGATAACAAAATTAAATCCTAAATGAATTTAAACAACTAAGAGAATGTAACCAATAGGATTAAAAAATGAAAATGTTTTCTTTTGTATTTATTTTAGGAAGAAGTAGCTAAGGAAAAACTAGCCAAAAGTTAGGTAAAGTTAGTACCTAAATGATTAATTAAAAGAGTAATTTAATAAACACAAAATTGATTTAATAACTACCAAAAATTTATTATAAAACATTAATTATTAAATAGTGTATTAATCATTTAGGTAAAAAGTTAGGAAAAGTTAGTTCCTAAATGATTAATTAAAAGAGTAATTAAATAAACAAAAAATTGATTTAATAACTACCAAAAATTAATTATAAAATAGTGTAAAGGATTCGTATTTTAATAAATTGTTTTTTAGTTAAAACAAGATGAATTACAAAAATAATAAAGAAGGATAACAAAAGCTTATGCACCAAATAAAATAAAATGAGAGGAAGTTATATACATCATGTTACAATAATTATAGTTTATTTATTTTATTTTTTATTTTATTTTTAATTTAAGGTATTGAATGTTGGATTACTGAGAAGGGGGTGAATTAGTAATAGAGAAATTTAATCATTTTTAACCATATAATGAAAGTGTTATATCATTGTAGAATTATCATCCAATAATTGCAGAGTAAATAAACAATGAACAAATGAACAATTATACACATACACAATACACCAGTGTTTTTACGTGGAAACCCAAAGCAGGAGAAAACCACATAATGTTTTTTCTTATATTTCTTGAAGACTTACATTCATTGGAAGCACCAATTTCATTTGTTTTCTAGTTGCAATTGGAAGGAGACTCCAATCCCCTAGTTTCTTAGGCTACAACCTGAGGGAAGCTCCAAGTCCCCAATTCTCTGGCTACAACCAGAAGGAGGCTACAACCCCCTAATTTCTCCGCTACAACTAGAAGGTGGCTACAACCACCTATCATTTCCTCGTCCAACCACCCTGACATAGAAGTAGAATGATGTAACCATTGTCACACTATCAATGTGAGATATACTGTTGTAAACCTGTACCAATCAACCTACACCAAACAACCTGTACCAATAACTTGAACCATGCATCAACCATGCATCAATCTGTACCTCAACCTATACCATAAACAAGTGCATCAACCATGCACCAACCTATACCTCAACCTGTACCATGAGCAAGTGCATCAACCATGCACCAAACCTGTACAAGTAACATGTCACAACAACCTATCCAAACAACCTATCACAACAACCTGTCTCATCAATCTTATCAACCAAATAATATCTACTCACCAAGATCAATCACCAAGACAACTCTCAAATATTTGCATCAACCAAGCATAACACAACAACTCATAATCATCACCAAGATCAATATGTGCTTCTAATAATATACCAATACAAGTATGTTGCATCATCCATAAACCATGTGTCAAAAATACTATTAACAAGTGCCTCCAACCATGTACCAAGTATGTACCAATCATGTATCAACTACTCATCAACTATGACTCATCAAGATGTAACAACGTCATCAAATATACACCTCATGTATGTGCCAACTCATCAACTACTTGTCTCAACCATGTACCCAATATGTACCTTAACCAAAATCTCTCATCAATTTCATCATCCAAATATGATTTATAACTCTGTAATAGAACTGGTGTATATGATCACATACATGCAAACTTTCCTTAATAAGAGACTGACATTTTCATCAAATTTTACTTTAGTCTCACATGACTAGTTTTGGATTAGTCAGCAACCCTAACTTGAAATAATAATAACTATGTACCTATAATAAATAAATCTCTGAAAATGGTACACAATGTTCTTTAAGTGTATTTATGCAATTCCTCCAGATTTCACTACTTCGAACTTCTCAGAAAAGGAGTTATAGCAAAAATGGCATACCTTATCGAATTCTGACTTATTCTAGAGAGAGAACTTATAGAGTGTTCCCCACACAGAATATTTGTTGTATGGATCTGAAAAATGTACACAGAATACTACAGAATGTACTTTAACCAATACATTTGGTCTTATTGAATTTGGATATGTTATGAAGAAGTTATGACATTTTTACCTGAAACACCTGTTTTAGACTAGTTTCAGGACTAGACACAAACCCTATTTTCCATGAAGTGTAACTCCAAAAACAACGACCCACAAGATGAAATTTGTATCACAACTACCTGGATATGTTTCCTCAATGGCCTCCCAATTTCACGGTCTGAATTATTTTATAAAAAACGTTATTCCAAAAATGGTGAGATGACCTGTAAATAACATACCTTAGAAAGCATCATCAAAAGAATTTATCCTCCCTTGAATTTTGGCCTTATTTATTTCACCTTCCCTCTGGAATTTTTCTTAGATATCCTTTGGTTATATCAGTCACTTATAAGTATTGCATATGCTCAAGTGTGATTAAAATGAGAGAGCCTTGCCTATTATTTATACTTTCATGTAGCCTCCTGAATGGGTTACCTTTTAACCATCTTAACCCACTTTCCTTATTTTAGGGTTAACCCACTTCTAACCACTTGTCAACTTAGTAATTTCTCCATCAAATTTATTATTTACATAATTTATTTTTTATTCACTTTGAATTATAGTACACTCATCACTTCACTATATTATTTACCTTCTAAAATCTCTTAAACCACTTTGACTACTTTGACCTTTTGGGGCTTCTAGATGACTCATGAGGGTTCTCCAACTTCACATGACCATACATCTCTAACTGTGAGGAGTTATGTGACCTTCCACATACCACTAGAAATGAAATGACATGTACTATCCATATAGAATATTCTTACCTGCAAATATATCAAAACTCACACCATTATACATCAAACAAACTTGGGTCCATTGCCCAAACCTTTCTCCAACTTCACATGGCCATAACTCTGTAACCGCGAGGAGTTATGTGGCATTCCATATACCACCGGAAATGGAATGACATGTAATATCCATATGGAATAATATTATATTCAAATTTATTAAAACTCATACCATTATACATAAAAAAAACTTGGGTCCATTACCCAAACCTTTGTGCTACCGGAATTTGCTACCAGACTTTCTCCAAGGGTTGACATCAATCACTAATGGTTGAAATCAATCTACAATATCACTCTCCAATGGTTGAAATCAATGACAACCAACAATCCATACCGACTTTCCATCAACCTAAGCCAACTTTCTGACAATCTCCCCCTTTGGCATTGATGGCAACACTTAGTCATGATAACATTCATGCTTATACTCCTCATCAATGTTTCTATCTCTCCCCCTTTGACATAAATTGAAAAGGGTATCTCCCTTTGGGGATGCTCCTCCTGACTGAAATCTCCTTGGGCTGATCCCCATCTCTACATGCCTCTGTGCTCTCTCTCCAAACATTTCTATCCTGCATTTGATAAATCTCTCCCCCTTTGTCATCAATGGCAAAGGTATCTTTCCATCCAAGGCTGCTCCCCCTAAATAAAATGTCCTTGGGGATAATCCTCTTGAATTAACTCTTCCTGAAAATGATCCCCCAACCTAAATTATCCTCTTTATGGTGCTTCCTCATGTAAATCTAAGACATACAAGATAAGCATCCAAAAACATTCATTTTGGAGTAGAAATTACTCTGAGTCTTTGGCAAAAATACTGATCTAAAAATGAAGAAGACTTCAAAAACTTGAAAACTTATTGCAAGTGAATGTTATGTGTTTAAAGCAAAAGGATCAGTTTGCAACACATAAAATAAAGGATTACTTATGCAAATTACACATAGACAACAACATAATCATTGAACATAAACACATATGCACAACAATTGATAAAGGAGTTCACCCCTCTCTTGGGCTACATCTCCTGGTCCAACTTCCAATGGATCATTATTATTAATTGCTCAAAAAGTGCTCAAAAACATGTCTTACAATGCTCAAACTGACAAACCGACTGCTCCAATGGCTTCCCAGCATCCCATAACCCCTGTCTGGGCTCTTTCGGCACCTCAATCTGTCGAAAAATGAAGAAGTTAGGCCTCCTGGAAGTCTCCCTCCTCAAGCTTGCTGTCTCTAGTTCTACAATTCGCACCCTTCTTTTTTGAACCTGGCTCACACGCTCATTTAAGCACAAAAACCCAGCACCGAGCACAACCGTGCCAATGGTGCAAACCGTAGAATGGTTAAGGGCGCGCCAGCCCCTAACCGCCTAGGCACCTGGGCATATGGCCATGTGACCATGCTCAAAGGCAAAGAAGTGGTTAAGTCGTTTTAACCATTGGAACGAACCTCCCGTGCCCTGGTCATATGTAAAACCGTGGTTTAAAATCCCGCGCCAACCATAACCGTGTGCACCACATAACATACGGTGGTCATACATAATCGTTGGGTTATGTTTTAATAAACCTGTGCCATATATTAATACACGGTTATATGCAGTGTAACGGAACCACGGGTCGGGGCTAAGCCCCGACCCGCCCCCCTTTCCGTTTAATACAACACTCCAATTCAAATACATATGCGTTGACCTATGTAACAAGGAACAACGGGAGTAATGTTGGTTAGCGGAGTTTGAAAAGGCATTTGTGCGGTGGGGAGGTCTGGGGGTCGAACCCCATGACCTCCAATACATTTTACATTGAACTTCTTAGCCAACCAGTGAGGGACACGTGGTGCCCATGGATTGGGCCACGTGCCCTCCTACCATTGGCCACCCCAAGACACGTGTCAACACCTGACTCACCAAAAGTCCACCAATCAATACGTGCCATGTCATCATCGTACGGTCTGTACGGTCCTGCCACATCAGACCGTACGGACTGTACGGACAGGTACAATCAGCATCAAACTTTTTACCTGTTTGGCTTGACGAACAGATCGCGATATCTTCTCCATACGGACTCCGTTTGAGAAAGTAAATATACCGCCAGAATCAGGAAGACGAGACAGACGCAATGACACTGTTTTCGTCGCATTCCAAGCACTTTGAAAATTGAGCAAAATTTGATCCCCTGATCACACCTCCCCATTGGGAAGCTTTTGGACCTTCAAAAGACTATCTCAGTCTATGTGAAGATGAGGGTATAGTTACCTCACTCTTCCAACCTCAATGCACTTGGCCTTGCTTGGATTCGTCCCTTTAAGACCAACTCGCAAAAAATCCACATTTCCTCGCTTCGAAGTTCGCATCCTTCTTTCAAGGATGGTGTCTTCCTGCAGTTCTGTTAGATACTCTGGAGAAAAATCATCTATGGAAGGAATCTGAACATGCTCTCCTTGATCATCAATCAATGGAGGCTCATACAACTTCAAATTCTCAACATTAACAACTGCATA
>ML795991.1:68569-83364 GCA_009831015.1 Picea engelmannii
CAGTACCAGGTTCGAGGAGCAGTGTCGACCACATATTGTAAGTTTACTCTTGTGAAGATTAATACAAAAGGAGTACTTTTTTCGTCCCACCATATTATGTGTTCGAATTGTGTATTTATTTTATGATATTGTCACATCTATCCTAACAATTAGTATATGAAATGCATGTTTACAACTCTCTGTTTGTCTATGTGTGAATGCAGGTCATCTTTGGGAGGAGGCTTGCAGTCGAGGAGCGAGTGAAAACAAAGGGATCGACATCAAATGAAGGATTTAAGGTAGAGTTACCTAATCTTGTTAGCACCTTTGTATTGCATGAATGTGGGGTTTTGTGTTGGGAGAATAGGAAAAAGTAGAGGCCTTTAAATGGTCATTTTCTGCATGCATGATTAGAGCCCTTAAATGCTAAGTCTGTAAGCGGGATTTCCCACTCACATCAAAATTGGTGACTCAACTGGGGATTCTCTAGGGTTCTGTGGGGATTTTTTGTTGTGTATTTTGAAATTGGTTTTACTGCCTTTTTTGAGTTTCTGCAAGAAGTTTGAGTGTTCAGGGGTTCTGGTTCTTAATACTAGTCTTCCCTGCTCTACTTACAAGACTATTTATTTTTTTGCTTTTTGAGAGTCTTACGAGGCATAAACGCCCTGTAGTGGGACAGAATGTGTATGCACACGCCCTTCCTTTAGTCAGCCAACATATGTACTCCTACTGATGAAGTGCTAACTGCATGTCTGAGAACCCAGGAAATCCTTCTCAGGAAGAGGCAGTCATCCTCTCCCTCGCATAAGTGATCCTTCTCAGGGATCTTCTGGGTCCTTCTAGGTCTCTGATTGAACAGTCCATAGTTAGGTAAAAACCTTAGGATTAGCTTTGTTTCGCTATATTTTTATTGCCTTTTTACGTCAAAGTAAGTTTTTTTTTTACCTTTAAGGGGTGCTAGTGTTCAATACCAGTATCCTCTGTTGAAGCTTATCTGCTTCTTTTTTTTTTTTTTTTTGAAGGTTTTCAGAGGCACACGTAGCCTGTAGTGGGCCTACCCACGTGCACACGTGCCCTGGCCTTCTACAGCCCGCGTATGCACGCTAGTTGTTGAAGAGACAGTCATGTACCTGTCCAAAAACGTTTTTGGAGGCAGTCATCCTCTTCCCTGTCAAGATTTTACTTCCCAGGGTCTTTCTTGTCTGAATGTGGTCTCTGTCATAGCAGCTTAGCCTAGGTTTGGACTCTATAATGGATTTATTTTTCATTCAAAGTCTTCTTCTATTTATTTGTTAGGTTTTTTAAAAGAGATAGTGAGTCAGTTTGATCTGCCTTTTTGGTTGTCAGTATCTCCCCACGGTTAGTGGTTGGCCAAAAACTTTTCTTGGCCTTGTCTTGTCCTGGTTTTTTTTTTTTAACCCTTTTTTGCTTCAAAAAAGGAGAAAGCTTCCAGCTTTAGGTTTTCTTGTTTTTGAGGCACAATAAAAAAAGGGTAGATTTTTTCTTTTTTTTTGGTTAAGTAGTCAAGTGTTTGCACAGATTATCAGGAAAAAGTTCATTTTCATAAGTTCTTGGCTAATTGACTTAGGACAATAAGTAGCTCATAGTCGAGTGAAAGCCTATTTTCAGTTTTTTGTCAAAATATCTTAGAAAGATTTTTTTTTTAAGTAAAAAGGGGGAGGATCCTGTTATATTAAAAGTGCAGGCTTACAGAGTCTTTTGGAGTGCCAACTGTCCCGCCTAAAAAGGAAACTGGGACAACTGGCTATCCCATGGCACTTGTTTTCACACAAAAAGAACCAGGCCGCCATCTGTCCTGCCCGATGGAAACCAGGAAGTATGGCTTCCATTAGTTTCATATTGTTCCATAGCTTACTACTGACAGCATAATGATAGTCTAACTGAGCTAGATCTCTAGTTCGAAACAAAAGAAAATTTCTAACTATGAACATTCACTGAACCAGTTACCCGGTGTCCTCATCGACTTCGTCATTCTTTCCCCATCTGGCTGGAAGCGCAAAGGGATGTGCACACGTAGGGCATTGTTGGCTTGGAGATATGTTGGAGTATGCAACATACATCATGTCGAGGCGTTGGCTGACTTGGAGGGCCCTGTAGATTTGGTCGTCCACCATGCTGCACGTTTCAAAGATCAGTTCCAAGTGCTCTGGGTTGAGGAGTGGAGGTTGGTCCTACCATTCTCCCTGAGCGGAGGAGAGGGGAATTGGAATCTGTGCGCCGCTACCCTCCGTTTCTTCATTTTCCCTGCTGCCTTACTGTCCTTGCTGCTCATCCTGCTGAGTCGCTTCCTCTGAAAATTCATTGCTTGCTGAATTTCCCTTTTCTTCTGTGCTTCCCAGGAATTATTCCTCGACATAGCAAGTTGTGTGTTCCCATGTTGGGTCACATTCCTTGTGACTGTGCGTAGTTCCTATATCCTGAGGCTTGGATTCATCCACAAAACAGGTGGGGGGATCCCAATTATCCGGAATAGTGAAGAGGATATGTGTTGGAGGAACCTGGATGGGTGCATCTGGAACAATATCCTCCACACAAGCCGTGGGAGGCGTTCAAGGCTTCCTGGTTCTCTGAATGCGCACCATATCCAACACTCTTTCAAACTTCTTCTGCCTCTTTATGCGGGCGTCAAATGCATACCACACAGTGCCTCTACGAGGCCGTCCTTTTTCTCTCGGCATGTAGAGGAGAAGAGATATAACCAAAATGCCAAATGGGTAAGTGTCTCTGCACCACCACTCTGAAGGTTCAGCCTTCGGCCACTCAACTCCCAAATGCAGTGCATAAACATCAGAGTCATTGATAAGGATGAAGGTGACTATGACATCCTTGGCCATTAAGGCTATGCCCTTAGTCCGCTGGGCCTTTGTCCTCTTCACTCACGTGAGAGGCCTCGTCCTCTGGTTTTGACTGCTCGGGCTCACTCCCATCTTAATGATGAGGATATGGGAGCTGATGGCTAGTATATATGGCCCTGCCCAGCTCATCCTCGTGTGTCCTCCCTGTTCTACGTGGCACCCCATCCGAGGAGATCTTAGAAAGAATTTTTGAAAATTTGGTTAAAGTAAATTCTTTTCGAAGAAGTAGTTTTGTTTTAAGCACTTTGCATGTTATTCTTTTTGTTGCTATAAAACATCATTGGTTTCATTATCATCTCCTATGACTTTAAAAACAACCACTAAAATAAACGTTTAAATAAAATCTTTTAGACTTTATGTTTTGTAGGGTACACCAACAAGTCTAGGATTAGAGCCTTGATTTAGGTTGGAGAGGAAACTCTTCAAGGCTACCAAACACAAACATAAGAGTTTGAGCTAGGGAGTGTTCAAAGTCTAGTTACCGTGAAAGTTTTTCAAGACCCCCCTCTAACACAGGGGATAAACATGAGGTCACGTGCTGAAAGGTAGTAGAGACCCTCCAAAACCGGACCAAGCATAGTGTGGAATGCATATAGAGGGCTTGTCCCGGGATTTCGTCGTTCGCACTTGCCATGGAGCTTTGTGGGTCTCGAATCTATTCGATGTCCTTAGTTGTCTTCCAGAACACTTGCTATCGATACCTTGGATAGGTTTTGGGCTTGATACCCTGCTCATTGCGGTCCACCCGACTGTCGACTGTACCCTCCTGGTGATTGTTCACGAGATGGAAACCTAGTTGCGTTTATTTTAGGGACTTACACAGGTGACCATGGGGGTATACCACAGTACCTAGGGTAGACATCGGGCCACGCTTTACGAAGTATACTTGGAGGGTGCTTCTGTATTCGAGTTGCACTTGCACCGGTAAGTTGCTCTAGTGTTGGTTGGTGTAACTGTTCTTCCAACTAGTTAGTCATTTTCTTGATTTGCCTTTAGGAGTTTTTCTAGTGTGTGCTCTGTGCTCCCTAGTTTTCTAGAGTGAGTTAGTCAGTAATGGCTTTAGGTCTTTGACCTAGGGTGGTAGACCACCCACTTCGCTGGTCATGAGGACTTTTTTGGTCTTCCGCTTAGAAATGTGGAGCCATCTCTTTATAGGTGTTGTTTTGATAACATTGATTTGCCAGAGTCAGTGTGTGAGACTTTTACGGAATTGAACGATCCCACAAGGGGAGAACCTGTGCATAAGATATTCATGGCTAAATTTCCCAATGATACCAACCAAGTAACCCCTTCACAATGGGATTCTTGTGCTTTTCCTTTCTTCGGAAACATTGGTGTCCCTTTAGTGGCCACTTTGTACATTCCTGGGTTGACTGTGGGATTACCGGTTTGGTTGGGTACCATTCCAAATGTCCTGAATGCTCTTGACGCTTCTCAGTTAAGAACCTTAAGTCATGGGCACCCTGTTGATGTTTCTTTGTCAGCAAAGTATTCTCCTCCTCATTCTCCCGCCTTTGGTGAAAGTACAGTTACTAGTAACCAGAAGTCTAAACAAAATAGAAAGAGGAAGAGTAGGAAGAAGAAATCACCAACCTCTGCGAGTCATGTTGGAAATAGGTCAACAACCTTTGCAAGTCACATTGAAGACCAACACCTAGCCTTTGCAAGTTATGTTGGGGGCACACACCCACCCTCTGCAAGTTATATTGGGGGAAAGAGTCCAGTCACTGCTAGTCATACTAGTAATATGTCTGTAGCCTCTGCAACTCATGTTATTGACCCATCACTAACCTCTGCAAGTCATATTGGATATGTGAAACCAACCACTTCTAGTCATGCTGGGGGAATCGATTCTGTTGAGAAACCTATATGGATAGGACGTAAAACTAAGTTCCCTTGTAATCTTTCCAAGGGAAATCACCTTACTCATTTGTGCCCCGACCTTCTAGAGGTATGACGATTGTGGTCCCTGTCTACAAGATATTCTGATTCTGAGTCTTTTGAGGTTTCCTCGCAATCTATTCAACCATTGGTTAAGAAAGTGGTCACATTGATGCAGTCATCGGCTGATCCCACTCCTCTTTTGGGGGGTGAGGTGCCTTTAGACATTGTAGTGTCTCAGCCTATTTAGCCATTGGTTGAGAAAGTGGTCATGCCGATGCAGTCATCGGATGATCCCAGTCCTCTTTTGAGGGGTGAGGTACCTTTAGAACATGTAGTCTCGTAGCCTATGCAGTCATTGGTTGAGAAAGTGGTCACGCCGTCGTGATATTTGGCTGATCCCACTCTTCTCTTGGAGAGTGTTGAGTCTAGCAAAGTGGTCACACCGATGCCATCTTCGGCTGATCCCACTCCTCTCTTAAGGAGTGAAGTGTCTACTGACTATGTTTTTAGAATTTCCAGTTCTGTACTTTCAGAACAAGGGGGCATTCCGCTAGCTACGAGCACACCCCCTCCAAGCCCTAGGATGGTTTCCTTTGATTGGAATGTTGGAATGATCTTGTTGAGCCTCGTCTTCCTTCTTATGCACCTTTTCAAGGGTTGAAGTTAATTCAACAAAAAACTATCTATGTATTGTGGATGAAGGATCCTCTGCAAGTATTTTATCCTCCTCGGTTTGGAAAGTCTTGGGATCTCCTGAACTTGTATCTACTTCACATGAGTTGTTGAATTTTGACAGACGTCCTAGTGAATATTTGGGGGTTCTTCCTCAGTTGCCTATCTCGTTAGGTGGGAATATTATTCGTGTCGATGTTATAGTGGTGCAAGGCCCGTTAGATTTCAATATGCTTCTTGGGCGTGATTATGTATATGCTATGAATGTTGTGGTATCTACGCTCTTCCAGGTGATGCATTTCCCTCACAATGGAAGAATTGTCACTATTGACCAACTGGCATCTGATAATAACCATCCTAATTTAGTGTTAGTTTAGGCTGCCCCTTTATATGTTCCTAGTGTTCATGTCGACTCCACCCCGCCACAACTTAATTACGTGGCGTCTTATCCTTGATGTTCAATTGCTTCTGAGAAGGAACCTGTGAAATCATGTTTTACTTCTTGAGACTTGGAATCCGTAATTGATCCATTGGTTTATCCAATGGGGGCATGGGAGCCCTTGCTTCCCCCTCTTGATCCAAGTGGGCTTGAGTACCCTTCTGAGTTTGATCTCTTTGTTTGTAGATCCTCAAGCCTTCGTGCTTGTGATTCTTCATTGATAGACTCTCCCATTCTTGGCCATAACCTCCATCGTCATATGGAGTATGGTCAATTTACTTCACCCTTTGAGATTGTCGACCCTCATTTGAATTGCCTTCAGATGAGGCTATCCTTGAAGCCATGACTACGGTTTCCATACCGTAGGAGGACTTACACCGTGGTTTGTGTTTCCTTCCCTTTTGGGAGAATTTCCAAGTTGACTATCGAAGAGAATCTTGGTCTGAGCCTAGAAGTGGGCTCTACCTCAATCAGTTTCATATATGAGTCGTAGCCCCCACGGGTCTTCTTTTAATCCCTTTTCAGACCCTCTAAACATGAAAATATTGACAAGCGATCTTGTTGTCCTTCACACTCGCTAAACTGAAATTTTAAGGCATGTCTGTCCGACGGTAGTTTACCCCTTTTTCGGTCTGGATGGTCAATTGTACAAACAAAGGTATCCTCTAGGGGCTTCAGTTCTCTAGAAGAGTATCCTTAGGTATAATTTTAACCCTTTTTTGGGTCTGAGGGACTAAATTTATGAAAAAGGAACCCCCATGGAGTCCATAGTTAAGCTCTTTTTAGACTCCCTAAAATTGAAAAGATCGTCTAGTGACCTTATTATTTCACACTTGTTAAATTGGTTCAAAAGAACATTCCTGATGGAGTCCATAGTTAAGCTTTTTCAGTCTCCTTAAAAATGAAAAAATTGTCGACTGATCTTGTCTTTATCACACTCATTAAAATGGTTTTGAATAGACGTCTGGTCAGTGCTAGTTTACCCCTTTTTCAAGATGACTAGAATATCTTCGAAAAAGGTACCCCAGAGGAGTCTCCTTTTACGTTTTTTCAGACTCTCTAAATATGAAAACCCGTCAAGCTTACCTTCTCTGGGCTCGTTAAAATTACATCGAAGGACATTACCATTGTGTGTCTTATTAATCGCATTTGCATACCTGCGTCTTTGGCCTAATGTCGGATCCATGTTTCTCTCAACTGAACTATCTAAAGCATGCCTTATACGCAAGCCTTGTAGCACTTTGCCTTTGCATCTTGACACCTTTGGCCCATGGAGGATTTTTTCCGAGTGTCCTTTTTCTACATATGTCCCTTTGCCCTAAGCATCCATGTGTTCCATGCACTTCGAACTAGTATGTTTGCGACGCTCGATCCTCCTTTATAACGTAGAATTCTTTTATTCTTTTTCAAGCTTTCAAAAATTATTGAAAAAGACAAAAAAATCAAATATACCCCAAAAAGAGGAAGGGAAAAGTATTTTCTTTTTGTTGGAAGCACAAGGAGTCACCCTTGGACAAAGCACATCTTTCTATTTGTTCATCAAAGATCTGGGATATAGTATGACCTTAGGAAGTTGTTCTCATAGAGTCATGTCCTCCTCCATTTGGTTCTTCCTTCGAACATATGGAGAGTTGTCATTGCCTCTTGCATCGTCAACTTATGTCAATATCATGCTTCCCGAGTCTCATCATTTGTCGTGCCACTATCCAAGGGAATTTTTTACCAAGCTCCTGTTGGCCTTTCTGTAGTTTGTCTCTTTTCCTCATGCCCGACCATCCTAAAACACCAATCAAAATCCTTTCTCAAAATCAATGAAGTTCTCTGTCTGATCACCGAGATCCTCTTGTCTATTCATGACGAGCTGTCGAAGACCTTTGGGTAATGAAGTCATACACTCACATTACACTCTTACCCAAGTTTTGAAGATCTTGAAGTTGTTGCTTGAGCTCTAAAAGCATCATCTCCAACCATCAGATGACACTTAGCTTCTTGAAGATGGATACTATACATGTATATCTTTTGATTTTGAGATGTAGATCCATTGTGTATTGCTCCCGGCTACACTTTATATAGTTATATGACATGGATCTGCAGTGTATTTGATTGGCAGCCATGATTTTAGTTTTCTTTTTATCCCGAGCATGGGTATGCCCGCCTCGGAGAGACAAAAATGTTATTTTGTAGATGGCAGCTCCCGAATACTGGTCCCTGGGCTCACTCACCTAGCACGTTGATAAATATTGGTAAAGTATTTCGGCCATCAGATGCTCTTCTGACCTCAAACTTTAGGGGCCATCTATTATAAGCCTAATTTTCACCGATTCTGCATACCTGGCTTCAGGCCCTACTATTTTCCAATTTCTTGAGCCAAGCTCTTCTAAAAAGCCCTCTTTTTTGAGCCACATGCGCCTTGGCCTTCTACAACCCACGTATTCACACATAAATATGCATGCATGCCTTCTACAGCCCGTGTATACTGACAAAAGCACGAAAAATGGAAAGTTGCACTCAGGAAACAAAGTTTTGGGAAATTTCTAACTGTTTGAATGCCTATGGCCAGTCATTCAACCGGATAACCACCTATAAAAGAAGGGGTAGGGGTCCCATTTGAAGAAGAAGAGAAGAACATAAAAACTCTACCCAAATTTATCCCCCCTTTTCCCCAATTTCCTGCAATTGTATTGTGAGGTTGAGTAGTTGGTGCGTTGTGAAGAGGAGCCTAGGACCAGGTTCAAGGAGCAGTGTCAGCCACATATTGTAAGTTTACTCTTGTGAAGATTAATAGAAAAGGAATACTGTTTTCATCCCACCATATTATGTGTTCAAATTGTGTATTTATTTTATGATATTGTCACATCTAACCCAACAATTAGTATATGAAATGCATGTTTGCATCTCTCTATTTGTCTATGTGTGAATGCAGGTTAGCTTTGGGAGGAGGCTTGCAGTCAAGGAGTGAGTGAAAGCGAAGGGATCGACATCAAATGAAGGATTTAAGGTAGAGTTACCTAATCTTGTTTGGACCTTTGTATTGCATGAATGTGGGGTTTTGTGTTGGGAGAATAGGAAAAAGTAGAGGCCTTTAAATGGTCATTTTCTGCATGCATGATTAGAGCCCTTAAATGCTAAGTCCGTAAGCGAGATTTCCCACTCACATCATATGGGTGTCGAGTGCACCGGGGCTATTTTTGGGGATGGGATCTCGTCGATATTGACGATCTTCAGTGGTTGTTTATCACCTTCTTTCACCTGTCCGCGTGACCTAGTCTGAACTCTGGTTTTTCTGGCATTCTGGCTCGCTTCTTCTTGCTTGAGTGGTTCCATGGTGGTGAATATCGAATTTTTTCTGGGTTCGAATGGTCTTTGTGACCTTTGTGAGCTTGCATTGTGCATTTCATCCTCTATTGCTCTCTGTCTACTCTTCTTTCATGAATAGACTGTTCGCTTCCGCGTCCATGTGTTGTATGGGTTTTCCATGAAGCTTGTCGATGACACTTCCTTCATTATGGGTTTTAATGCACCTTAACTACGGGTTCAATGAATCTCCAACGGGTTCGTACTTGCCATTACTCTACCTTGTCATCTTCAGTTAGTGAATTTAATGTGGCATCCCATCCGTCCTTTCCGTCCTTTAATTTCACCTAGTGCTGTCATGTCATCCTATTTTTCCTGAATTTTCTTTTCCCACTCGTTTCCCTTTTTATGTGATCGTTGTCCTTTTACTCACCGAGTTTGTGTTTCTAAATTCTTGTGACCTTTCTACTACTGGCGCACTGCGCCCTCCTTGGTTCTTTCCTTGTTTTCTTTTTTTCTACTGCATGGTGGGTGGTCGATTGTCCTTGTAGATCTTCAGTCAGCTCCCATTAATCATCCCTTCGAGTTCTGCACCCGAGAAGCCTCACAATTGTACATCTCCTCCATCTGTGACCAATTTTACTTCTTACGGTCCTAGCCAATGCATTTTGAGCTTTCTTGGGTGCTGAAACAATTTGCAGTCATACACTAGTACTAGGTCTCCTTCCTTGAACGTCTTCTTCTTGATGTGTTGATCGTGCCAAGATTTATCTCTTGATTTCTAAACTTCTTGGTGGAATCTTGCTAAGATCTGGTCTTCCTCCATAGTCATTAACTGGTTCAGTCTCTCCTGTACTGTGCCTTGTTCTGTCATTTATGTAATTGCTGCTACGTGCAAGCTTGGTACTAGAAATTCTAATGGCACCACTGCTTCTTGGTCATAAACCAGTCTAAATGGTGTGTGCCCTGTCAATGTTTTTCATCTAGTCCTGTAGGCCCATAATATTGCTGGTAATTTGAGATTCCAATCGTCCCTATTGACGTTATAGATCTTTGTTAGCACGTTCTCCAGGATTTTGTTAAATGCTTCCACCATGCCATTCACCTGTGGGTGATATGGTGTGCTCTTCTTGTGATGGACTTCAAACTCTTCATCCATGGCATTGATGGTGATGTTTATGAAGTACGTGCCTTGGTCACTCATTAAAATTCTTGGACACCCAAATCCAGTGATTACGTGTTCAAATAAAAAATGTGTTGTTGTTTCTGCACTGTAATCCTTCACTGGTACGACTTCCACCCATCTCGTTAGATATTCTGTCACGTTAATAATGTACCTTGATCCTGTTCTTTTTGCTGGTGGGTTGATTGGTCCCACAAAGTCTATTACCCATTTATCAAATGCTTGGAGTGTTACTTGTGTTCGTAATGCAATCTCATCCCTTCTATTGGGTTTTCCTACCCTTTGACAGACATCACATGTTTGATAGTATTCCTTAGAATCTTTGTGAATCGTTGGCCACCATAGTCGTGCACGCAATACCTTCTGCATGGTATCTTTTCCTACATAATTCCCTCCTGCTATTCCTTCATGGGCTTCTGCTAAAACTCTTGGTCTTTCATGCTCTAACACATATCTTCGCAAGATGCTATCTGTGCCCATCTTAAATAGATGTCTTGCAATCATTTGATAGTCGACAGCGCAGACTACCAGGTTTTTATTCTTTGAAATATTATAATCTTGCGACGCAGTACCTGTGCTCAAGTACTGGATGATATATGCAGAGTATTCATCAACGATCTTAACTGAGAATAGTTGTGCATCCGGAAAGTTGTCCTCCAAGTTTGTAGGTTCTTTTCCATTGGTGACTCTTGATAGGTAATCAGGTCCTAAATTTAACTTTCCTGGTTTGATGATTACTTCAAAGTCAAATTCTTGGAATAGTAGTAACCATCAACATGTTCTCCCCCCCAACACTAGCTTGTTGACTAAATATTTCAGGGCTGAGTGATCTGTGAACATCTTAAAGTGTTTCCATAATAAGTAATGTCTGAACTTTTGGAGTGCATAGATCATAGCTAGGCCTTCGCTTTCTATCGTGTTATAGTTTTGTTATGAATCAGATAGTTTTCTACTCACAAATGCTATCAGGTAATCCAAGTCCCCCACTCCTGGTTGCACCAAGATATCTCCAAGTGCTATGGATGATGCATCTACATGTACATGGAATGTCATCTCCCAATATGGAAAGACTAATATCTGCACGATGACCATATTTTCCTGTAGGGTATCCAGACCATGTTGGCACTCGTCGTTCCACTGAAACTTTGTATCCTTTCTTAGCATCTTTTCCATCGGTGCAGTTATCTGTGCATAACCTTTGATAAATTTCCTGTAGTAACCTGTGTGTCCCAATGTCTCTCTTAGCTGACAGACTTTTTTTGGTGGTGGTAAGTTAACAATGACTGCGATCTTTGTAGGATCTACTAGTAAACCCTCTTTGCATACCATATGGCCCAATAGTATCTCGAACGGTGTTCCAAATATGCATGTATTTATGTTCAGTGGTATCTAACACTGTCTGCATCTTTCTAACATTAGGTGTAAGACTTACACATGGTATTTCGGCAAACTGTAAACTGTCCAATCGTCCAAGTACACTTCTAGGAATTGGTGGATGAATTCCTTAAATGCAACGATGAATGCTTTGGAAAATATTGCTGGTGCATTCTTCCGTCCAAATGACATAACTGTGTATTGATAAGATCCCCATTCTATCACAAATGTGGTCTTGTA
This sequence comes from Picea engelmannii, assembly GCA_009831015.1. Lineage (NCBI taxonomy): Eukaryota > Viridiplantae > Streptophyta > Pinopsida > Pinales > Pinaceae > Picea > Picea engelmannii. Next base: position 80,511 of record ML795991.1, read on the forward strand.
TTTGTCTTCTTGTGCTATCCTGATCTGATGGTAGCCTGAGAATCCATCAGTGAATGAGTAGGCTTCATGTCCTACATTCTCTAACACTTCATCCATGAAGGGTGTAGAGAATGGGTCATGTAAGAATGTATCATTCAACTTCCGCAAGTCGACGCATATCCTAATCCCTCCTTGTTTCTTGTCCTGTACTACCATCGGGCTTATCCATTCTGATTCTTCGACCAGTTCTATGATGTTGGCTTCTAGCATCCTGTCAATATCATCTTTGACTTTCTGCTTATATATGGGGTTCATTATATATGGGCGTTATCTAATCGATCTCGTCTCTGGTATGAGTGGTATCTTCATCTCTCCTATCTCTCTTTCTATACCCTTCATCTCTGTAAATTTTGTGGGGAAAAGTCGTTGTATTCACGCAATAGATCTGTTATGCTTTCCACTGTTTTCTCATCCAAGTAATCTCCAATGCTGGCCATTTTGGGCTGCTCAGCTGTCCCAATATTGACTTTCTTTACTTTGATCGATGCAACAATAAATTATGATTCTATAGGTCGACCTTCCACTTCTCTTTCTCCTTCTGCTTCTTCAAACTGAATATCGCTTGGATCATCTTCAACCTGTGCTTCCTCTTGCACATGGTAATAGGACATAAGTTCTTTAACTGTTTTTTTGTTCCGTTGTTGTTCTTCTATGATCATTTCAACTTCCGCCTCTTTGATAAATATCACTCCTCTTATCTTCTTCAGGGAAGCATCTATGTTGGGGTTCTCATGCTCGAATGATAAAGTGACTATAAAATTTTGTTGCAATGTCATCCGGGTCGTAGTTCCTTTGCGCAATTCCTAGTCTATATACCGGTTTGCTGGTATGCCCCCTAGAGTATGTATAAAATAATGAGGCCATTCCTCTAGAGGTGTCATTTTCCATAGTGTTCTACACTCCTCCACGTGTTCTGTTGGTGCTCTTTGTCCATCATACTTATGTTTTTTGTTGTTTTTATGTTCTGTGCCAAACCTTATGCGCAACAACCACTTGCATTGGTACCAATCTGTGATTGTCTCTTTGTGTGTGCCCCACCATCATGCAGGTGTGGCCTTGAGTTCTAGATCCAGTGATAACAATCTTTGATTCTCTAAGACTTCATCTTCATACTGTGCTAAGAATGTCTACAGATTGTTTACTCCGTGGAAACTGGGTGGTTCTCTAATTTTTGTTCCTACCCATATTACTGCATGGTCTATTCTTGCACATCTCCTCATGGATAATTCATGTAGCCTTTGTTTCCAGTTCTCTAAATTGGTATCTGAATATGTTTGCACAGGAAGTGATGCTCTGCCAACTAAGTATCCCATCCATAGTTGGGTTTACATAATGCTCATCGTGCAGAGTTGTTTTGTACAATTGGTTGATTTCATCTAAGTCCAAACAAGTAGGTTCTACAAACCTCTCTCCTTCTGATGGGTCTAATGGCGCGATGACCCTATATTATCCTAACTCGAATGTCATTTTCCTGGTCTTCAGGTTGATTATGGCCTACTTGTCAAACACCCAATCCAAAACAAGAAATGGTGGTAAGGACTCGTTCCGTCCACTATTTAAATGACTTCAAAATATTCTTTGGTGCGCACTCCCTCTAGGTCTACTGTCACTCCTTTTAGTTTGCCTATCGGTAGGACTCTGTGTTGGTTTTCCAGTTTCAATTGAAATGGTGAATATCCTAATTTTGGCACTCCCATGCATTGCCATGTCTTCTTTGGTAGTACAATAACTTCATATACTAGATCTAGTATAACATTTCCCATATTGAAATCTCCAATGTTGGAATTCAGTCTAAATTCCCTACTCGTTCTTCTTCTTGTGTGTAGGTGATTGACAGTTTTTGGTTCTATCTTCTCTTCCGTCTCGAGGGTAAATTTTTATAGTATGTTTTGAAATATTTTAATAGATGATGGATCACTTAATAGATTTACAAATGATTGCAAAAAGCCTTTGATTATACTTACTTGTCCCATAGATCGTATTTTGTTGGTATGATCCAATAACGAAGGCATTTCATATTCAGGTGTTTCCTTGTTTTGTTGTGTAGTTGAAGTCATCGCAATATCTTCCTTCAAAATTCTTATCGGGCTTGCTTAAATATCTCTTTTTCCTTCTGTGTGTCGAACTTCTTCCTTGGTTCATCATTATTTTTGAACCATTGATTTTGTGCTGGTGCTTGTCGAACAGTGTCATCCCCTATTTTATATACTCCACGAGTAACTATATTAATGTTCTGTCCTTCATCCCTTGATTCAGCAAAAATCCACTGACATTCTGGTTGTTCTGATTCCTCTTTTCCTGAATCTTTACTAGTAGTGTTGGACATTCTTCTGTATCCTAGTCCGATGCGCAGCGATACATACAAGTTGCTAGTGGAAGTGGACATTCCCTTGCATAATGTCCCGGTTGTTGACAATTGTGACACACCACTGGTCCCCTACCTCGTCTAAAACCTCCTCTTGCTCATCCTCCACCTTTGTAGCCTGCTCAATCTCCTCTCGGCGCATTATACAAAGGCTCCTGATTATACTGCGTGGTATTGTACTAAGGCTAGGCCGTGTTGTACAACAGTTGCACATTATTATATGGTTGTTGCACAATATTATACTACTGTTGTGCAATGTTGTATGGAGTTGGAGCTTGATTAAATTGTGGTGCAGCTTGCCCAGTCATCATTTCTGCCTGCACTCTATATGCGTATGATGTCCTTTCTCACATCAACTCCATAGTTCTGCAATCTTTGTCATCGTGGCCCACTAACTTTTAAAAGGTGCAATATGAGCTTTTCGGGACTATCTGGTATTTCTGCATCATC
>ML795991.1:84207-110344 GCA_009831015.1 Picea engelmannii
GATGATGCAGAAATACCAGATAGTCCCGAAAAGCTCATATTGCACCTTTTAAAAGTTAGTGGGCCACGATGACAAAGATTGCAGAACTATGGAGTTGATGTGAGAAAGGACATCATACGCATATAGAGTGCAGGCAGAAATGATGACTGGGCAAGCTGCACCACAATTTAATCAAGCTCCAACTCCATACAACATTGCACAACAGTAGTATAATATTGTGCAACAACCATATAATAATGTGCAACTGTTGTACAACACGGCCTAGCCTTAGTACAATACCACGCAGTATAATCAGGAGCCTTTGTATAATGCGCCGAGAGGAGATTGAGCAGGCTACAAAGGTGGAGGATGAGCAAGAGGAGGTTTTAGACGAGGTAGGGGACCAGTGGTGTGTCACAATTGTCAACAACCGGGACATTATGCAAGGGAATGTCCACTTCCACTAGCAACTTGTATGTATCGCTGCGCATCGGACTAGGATACAGAAGAATGTCCAACACTACTAGTAAAGATTCAGGAAAAGAGGAATCAGAACAACCAGAATGTCAGTGGATTTTTGCTGAATCAAGGGATGAAGGACAGAACATTAATATAGTTACTCGTGGAGTATATAAAATAGGGGATGACACTGTTCGACAAGCACCAGCACAAAATCAATGGTTCAAAAATAATGATGAACCAAGGAAGAAGTTCGACACACAGAAGGAAAAAGAGATATTTAAGCAAGCCCGATAAGAATTTTGAAGGAAGATATTGCGATGACTTCAACTACACAACAAAACAAGGAAACACCTGAATATGAAATGCCTTCGTTATTGGATCATACCAACAAAATACGATCTATGGGACAAGTAAGTATAATCAAAGGCTTTTTGCAATCATTTGTAAATCTATTAAGTGATCCATCATCTATTAAAATATTTCAAAACATACTATAAAAATTTACCCTCGAGACGGAAGAGAAGATAGAACCAAAAACTGTCAATCACCTACACACAAGAAGAAGAACGAGTAGGGAATTTAGACTGAATTCCAACATTGGAGATTTCAATATGGGAAATGTTATACTAGATCTAGTATATGAAGTTATTGTACTACCAAAGAAGACATGGCAATGCATGGGAGTGCCAAAATTAGGATATTCACCATTTCAATTGAAACTGGAAAACCAACACAGAGTCCTACCGATAGGCAAACTAAAAGGAGTGACAGTAGACCTAGAGGGAGTGCGCACCAAAGAATATTTTGAAGTCATTTAAATAGTGGACGGAACGAGTCCTTACCACCATTTCTTGTTTTGGATTGGGTGTTTGACAAGTAGGCCATAATCAACCTGAAGACCAGGAAAATGACATTCGAGTTAGGATAATATAGGGTCATCGCGCCATTAGACCCATCAGAAGGAGAGAGGTTTGTAGAACCTACTTGTTTGGACTTAGATGAAATCAACCAATTGTACAAAACAACTCTGCACGATGAGCATTATGTAAACCCAACTATGGATGGGATACTTAGTTGGCAGAGCATCACTTCCTGTGCAAACATATTCAGATACCAATTTAGAGAACTGGAAACAAAGGCTACATGAATTATCCATGAGGAGATGTGCAAGAATAGACCATGCAGTAATATGGGTAGGAACAAAAATTAGAGAACCACCCAGTTTCCACGGAGTAAACAATCTGTAGACATTCTTAGCACAGTATGAAGATGAAGTCTTAGAGAATCAAAGATTGTTATCACTGGATCTAGAACTCAAGGCCACACCTGCATGATGGTGGGGCACACACAAAGAGACAATCACAGATTGGTACCAATGCAAGTGGTTGTTGCGCATAAGGTTTGGCACAGAACATAAAAACAACAAAAAACATAAGTATGATGGACAAAGAGCACCAACAGAACACGTGGAGGAGTGTAGAACACTATGGAAAATGACACCTCTAGAGGAATGGCCTCATTATTTTATACATACTCTAGGGGGCATACCAGCAAACCGGTATATAGACTAGGAATTGCGCAAAGGAACTACGACCCGGATGACATTGCAACAAAATTTTATAGTCACTTTATCATTCGAGCATGAGAACCCCAACATAGATGCTTCCCTGAAGAAGATAAGAGGAGTGATATTTATCAAAGAGGCGGAAGTTGAAATGATCATAGAAGAACAACAACGGAACAAAAAAACAGTTAAAGAACTTATGTCCTATTACCATGTGCAAGAGGAAGCACAGGTTGAAGATGATCCAAGCGATATTCAGTTTGAAGAAGCAGAAGGAGAAAGAGAAGTGGAAGGTCGACCTATAGAATCATAATTTATTGTTGCATCGATCAAAGTAAAGAAAGTCAATATTGGGACAGCTGAGCAGCCCAAAATGGCCAGCATTGGAGATTACTTGGATGAGAAAACAGTGGAAAGCATAACAGATCTATTGCGTGAATACAACGACTTTTCCCCACAAAATTTACAGAGATGAAGGGTATAGAAAGAGAGATAGGAGAGATGAAGATACCACTCATACCAGAGACGAGATCGATTAGATAACGCCCATATATAATGAACCCCATATATAAGCAGAAAGTCAAAGATGATATTGACAGGATGCTAGAAGCCAACATCATAGAACTGGTCGAAGAATCAGAATGGATAAGCCCGATGGTAGTACAGGACAAGAAACAAGGAGGGATTAGGATATGCGTCGACTTGCGGAAGTTGAATGATACATTCTTACATGACCCATTCTCTACACCCTTCATGGATGAAGTGTTAGAGAATGTAGGACATGAAGCCTACTCATTCACTGATGGATTCTCAGGCTACCATCAGATCAGGATAGCACAAGAAGACAAATACAAGACCACATTTGTGATAGAATGGGGATCTTATCAATACACAGTTATGTCATTTGGACGGAAGAATGCACCAGCAATATTTTCCAAAGCATTCATCGTTGCATTTAAGGAATTCATCCACCAATTCCTAGAAGTGTACTTGGACGATTGGACAGTTTACAGTTTGCCGAAATACCATGTGTAAGTCTTACACCTAATGTTAGAAAGATGCAGACAGTGTTAGATACCACTGAACATAAATACATGCATATTTGGAACACCGTTCGAGATACTATTGGGCCATATGGTATGCAAAGAGGGTTTACTAGTAGATCCTACAAAGATCGCAGTCATTGTTAACTTACCACCACCAAAAAAAGTCTGTCAGCTAAGAGAGACATTGGGACACACAGGTTACTACAGGAAATTTATCAAAGGTTATGCACAGATAACTGCACCGATGGAAAAGATGCTAAGAAAGGATACAAAGTTTCAGTGGAACGACGAGTGCCAACATGGTCTGGATACCCTACAGGAAAATATGGTCATCGTGCAGATATTAGTCTTTCCATATTGGGAGATGACATTCCATGTACATGTAGATGCATCATCCATAGCACTTGGAGATATCTTGGTGCAACCAGGAGTGGGGGACTTGGATTACCTGATAGCATTTGTGAGTAGAAAACTATCTGATTCATAACAAAACTATAACACGATAGAAAGCGAAGGCCTAGCTATGATCTATGCACTCCAAAAGTTCAGACATTACTTATTATGGAAACACTTTAAGATGTTCACAGATCACTCAGCCCTGAAATATTTAGTCAACAAGCTAGTGTTGGGGGGGAGAACATGTTGATGGTTACTACTATTCCAAGAATTTGACTTTGAAGTAATCATCAAACCAGGAAAGTTAAATTTAGGACCTGATTACCTATCAAGAGTCACCAATGGAAAAGAACCTACAAACTTGGAGGACAACTTTCCGGATGCACAACTATTCTCAGTTAAGATCGTTGATGAATACTCTGCATATATCATCCAGTACTTGAGCACAGGTACTGCGTCGCAAGATTATAATATTTCAAAGAATAAAAACCTGGTAGTCTGCGCTGTCGACTATCAAATGATTGCAAGACATCTATTTAAGATGGGCACAGATAGCATCTTGCGAAGATATGTGTTAGAGCATGAAAGACCAAGAGTTTTAGCAGAAGCCCATGAAGGAATAGCAGGAGGGAATTATGTAGGAAAAGATACCATGCAGAAGGTATTGCGTGCACGACTATGGTGGCCAACGATTCACAAAGATTCTAAGGAATACTATCAAACATGTGATGTCTGTCAAAGGGTAGGAAAACCCAATAGAAGGGATGAGATTGCATTACGAACACAAGTAACACTCCAAGCATTTGATAAATGGGTAATAGACTTTGTGGGACCAATCAACCCACCAGCAAAAAGAACAGGATCAAGGTACATTATTAACGTGACAGAATATCTAACGAGATGGGTGGAAGTCGTACCAGTGAAGGATTACAGTGCAGAAACAACAACACATTTTTTATTTGAACACGTAATCACTGGATTTGGGTGTCCAAGAATTTTAATGAGTGACCAAGGCACGTACTTCATAAACATCACCATCAATGCCATGGATGAAGAGTTTGAAGTCCATCACAAGAAGAGCACACCATATCACCCACAGGTGAATGGCATGGTGGAAGCATTTAACAAAATCCTGGAGAACGTGCTAACAAAGATCTATAACGTCAATAGGGACGATTGGAATCTCAAATTACCAGCAATATTATGGGCCTACAGGACTAGATGAAAAACATTGACAGGGCACACACCATTTAGACTGGTTTATGACCAAGAAGCAGTGGTGCCATTAGAATTTCTAGTACCAAGCTTGCACGTAGCAGCAATTACATAAATGACAGAACAAGGCACAGTACAGGAGAGACTGAACCAGTTAATGACTATGGAGGAAGACCAGATCTTAGCAAGATTCCACCAAGAAGTTTAGAAATCAAGAGATAAATCTTGGCACGATCAACACATCAAGAAGAAGACGTTCAAGGAAGGAGACCTAGTACTAGTGTATGACTGCAAATTGTTTCAGCACCCAAGAAAGCTCAAAATGCATTGGCTAGGACCGTAAGAAGTAAAATTGGTCACAGATGGAGGAGATGTACAATTGTGAGGCTTCTCGGGTGCAGAACTCGAAGGGATGATTAATGGGAGCTGACTGAAGATCTACAAGGACAATCGACCACCCACCATGCAGTAGAAAAAAAGAAAACAAGGAAAGAACCAAGGAGGGCGCAGTGCGCCAGTAGTAGAAAGGTCACAAGAATTTAGAAACACAAACTCGGTGAGTAAAAGGACAACGATCACATAAAAAGGGAAACGAGTGGGAAAAGAAAATTCAGGAAAAATAGGATGACATGACAGCACTAGGTGAAATTAAAGGACGGAAAGGACGGATGGGATGCCACATTAAATTCACTAACTGAAGATGACAAGGTAGAGTAATGGCAAGTACGAACCCGTTGGAGATTCATTGAACCCGTAGTTAAGGTGCATTAAAACCCATAATGAAGGAAGTGTCATCGACAAGCTTCATGGAAAACCCATACAACACATGGACGCGGAAGCGAACAGTCTATTCATGAAAGAAGAGTAGACAGAGAGCAATAGAGGATGAAATGCACAATGCAAGCTCACAAAGGTCACAAAGACCATTCGAACCCAGAAAAAATTCGATATTCACCACCATGGAACCACTCAAGCAAGAAGAAGCGAGCCAGAATGCCAGAAAAACCAGAGTTCAGACTAGGTCACGCGGACAGGTGAAAGAAGGTGATAAACAACCACTGAAGATCGTCAATATCGACGAGATCCCATCCCCAAAAATAGCCCCGGTGCACTCGACACCCATATGATGTGAGTGGGAAATCTCGCTTACGGACTTAGCATTTAAGGGCTCTAATCATGCATGCAGAAAATGACCATTTAAAGGCCTCTACTTTTTCCTATTCTCCCAACACAAAACCCCACATTCATGCAATACAAAGGTCCAAACAAGATTAGGTAACTCTACCTTAAATCCTTCATTTGATGTCGATCCCTTCGCTTTCACTCACTCCTTGACTGCAAGCCTCCTCCCAAAGCTAACCTGCATTCACACATAGACAAATAGAGAGATGCAAACATGCATTTCATATACTAATTGTTGGGTTAGATGTGACAATATCATAAAATAAATACACAATTTGAACACATAATATGGTGGGATGAAAACAGTATTCCTTTTCTATTAATCTTCACAAGAGTAAACTTACAATATGTGGCTGACACTGCTCCTTGAACCTGGTCCTAGGCTCCTCTTCACAACGCACCAACTACTCAACCTCACAATACAATTGCAGGAAATTGGGGAAAAGGGGGGATAAATTTGGGTAGAGTTTTTATGTTCTTCTCTTCTTCTTCAAATGGGACCCCTACCCCTTCTTTTATAGGTGGTTATCCGGTTGAATGACTGGCCATAGGCATTCAAACAGTTAGAAATTTCCCAAAACTTTGTTTCCTGAGTGCAACTTTCCATTTTTCGTGCTTTTGTCAGTATACACGGGCTGTAGAAGGCATGCATGCATATTTATGTGTGAATACGTGGGTTGTAGAAGGCCAAGGCGCATGTGGCTCAAAAAAGAGGGCTTTTTAGAAGAGCTTGGCTCAAGAAATTGGAAAATAGTAGGGCCTGAAGCCAGGTATGCAGAATCGGTGAAAATTAGGCTTATAATAGATGGCCCCTAAAGTTTGAGGTCAGAAGAGCATCTGATGGCCGAAATACTTTACCAATATTTATCAACGTGCTAGGTGAGTGAGCCCAGGGACCAGTATTCGGGAGCTGCCATCTACAAAATAACATTTTTGTCTCTCCGAGGCGGGCATACCCATGCTCGGGATAAAAAGAAAACTAAAATCATGGCTGCCAATCAAATACACTGCAGATCCATGTCATATAACTATATAAAGTGTAGCCGGGAGCAATACACAATGGATCTACATCTCAAAATCAAAAGATATACATGTATAGTATCCATCTTCAAGAAGCTAAGTGTCATCTGATGGTTGGAGATGATGCTTTTAGAGCTCAAGCAACAACTTCAAGATCTTCAAAACTTGGGTAAGAGTGTAATGTGAGTGTATGACTTCATTACCCAAAGGTCTTCGACAGCTCGTCATGAATAGACAAGAGGATCTCGGTGATCAGACAGAGAACTTCATTGATTTTGAGAAAGGATTTTGATTGGTGTTTTAGGATGGTCGGGCATGAGGAAAAGAGACAAACTACAGAAAGGCCAACAGGAGCTTGGTAAAAAATTCCCTTGGATAGTGGCACGACAAATGATGAGACTCGGGAAGCATGATATTGACATAAGTTGACGATGCAAGAGGCAATGACAACTCTCCATATGTTCGAAGGAAGAACCAAATGGAGGAGGACATGACTCTATGAGAACAACTTCCTAAGGTCATACTATATCCCAGATCTTTGATGAACAAATAGAAAGATGTGCTTTGTCCAAGGGTGACTCCTTGTGCTTCCAACAAAAAGAAAATACTTTTCCCTTCCTCTTTTTGGGGTATATTTGATTTTTTTGTCTTTTTCAATAATTTTTGAAAGCTTGAAAAAGAATAAAATAATTCTACGTTACAAAGGAGGATCGAGCGTCGCAAACATACTCGTTCCAAGTGCATGGAACACATGGATGCTTAGGGCAAAGGGACATATGTAGGAAAAGGACACTCGGAAAAAATCCTCCATGGGCCAAAGGTGTCAAGATACAAAGGCAAAGTGCTACAGGGCTTGCGTATAAGGCATGCTTTAGATAGTTTAGTTGAGAGAAAAATGGATTCGACATTAGGCCAAAGACGCAGGTATGCAAATGCGATTAATAAGACACACAATGGTAATGTCCTTCAATGTAATTTTAATGAGCCCAGAGAAGGTAAGCTCGGCGGTTTTTCATATTTAGAGAGTCTGAAAAAACATAAAAGGAGACTCCTCTGGGGTACCTTTTTCGAAGATATTCTAGTCAGCTCGAAAAAGGGGTAAACTAACACTGACCAGACGTCTATTCAAAACCATTTTAATGAGTGTGATAAAGACAAGATCACTTGGCAATTTTTTCATTTTTAAGGAGACTGAAAAAAGATTAACTATGGACTGCATCAGGAATGTTCTTCTGAACCAATTTAACAAGTGTGAAATAATAAGGTCACTAGATGATCTTTTCAATTTTAGGGAGTCTGAAAAGAGCTTAACTATGGACTCCATGGGGGTTCCTTTTTAATAAATTTAGTCCCTCAGGCCCGAAAAAGGGTTAAAATTATACCTAAGGATACTCTTCTAGAGAATCGAAGCCCCTAGAGGATACCTTTGTTTGTACAATTGACCATCCAGACCGAAAAAGGGGTAAACTACCGTTGGAAAGACGTGCCTTAAAATTTCAGTTTAGCGAGTGTGAAGGACAACAAGATCGCTTGGAAATATTGTCATGTTTAGAGGGTCTGAAAAGGGCTTAAAAGAAGACCCGTGGGGGCTACAACTCATGTATGAAATTGGTTGAGGTAGAGCCCACTGCTAGGCTCAGACCAAGATTCTCTTCGATAGTCAACTTGGAATTTCTCCCAAAAGGGAAGGAAACACAAACCATGGTGTAAGTCCTCCCACGGTATGGAAAGCGTAGTCATGGCTTCAAGGATAGCCTCATTTGAAGGAAATTCAAAATCCAAGAAATAACACAAACGAGGGTCGACAGTCTCAAAGGGTGAAGTAAATTGACCACACTCCATATGACGATGGAGGTTATGGCCAAGACTGACAGAGTCTATCAATGAAGAATCACAAGCACGAAGGCTTGAGGATCTACAAACAACGAGATAAGACTCAGAAGGGTACTCAAGCCCACTTGGATCAAGAGGGGGAAGCAAGGGCTCCCATGCCCCCATTGGATAAACCAATGGATCAATTACGGATTCCAAGTCTCAAGAAGGAAAACATGATTGCACAGGTTCCTTCTCAGAAGCAATTGAACATCAAGGATAAGACGCCACGTAATTAAGTTGTGGCGGGGTGGAGTCGACATGAACACTAGGAACATATAAAGGGGCAGCCTGAACTGACACTAAATTAGGATGGTTATTATCAGATGCCAGTTGGTCAATAGTGACAATTCTTCCATTATGAGGGAAATGCATCACCTGGAAGAGCGTAGATACCACAACATTCATAGCATATACATAATCACGCCCAAGAAGCATATTGAAATCTAATGGGCCTTGCACCACTATAACATCGACACGGACAATATTCCCACCTAACGAGATAGGCAACTGAGGAAGAACCCCCAAATATTCACTAGGACGTCTTTCAAAATTCAACAGCTCATGCGAAGCAAATACAAGTTCGGGAGATCCAAAGACTTTCCAAACCGAGGAGGATAAAATACTTGCAGAGGATCCTTCATCCACAATACATAGATAGATTTTTGTTGAATTAACTTCAACCCTTGAAAAGGTGCATAAGAAGGAAGATGAGGCTCAACAAGATCATTCCAATCAAAGGAAACCATCCTAGGGCTTGGAGGGGGTGTGCTCATAGCTAGCGGAATGCCCCCTTGTTATGAAAGTACGAAACTGGAAATGCTAAAAACATAGTCAGTAGACACTTCACTCCTTAATAGAGGAGTGGGATCAGCCGAAGATGGCATCGGTGTGACCACTTTGGTAGACTCAACACTCTCCAAGAGAAGAGTGGGATCAGCCAAATATCGTGACGGTGTGACCACTTTCTCAACCAATGACTGCATAGGCTATGAGACTACATGTTCTAAAGGCACCTCACCCCTCAAAAGAGGACTAGGATCATCCGATGACTGCATAGGCATGACCACTTTCTCAACCAATGGTTGAATAGGCTGAGACACTACAAGGTCTAAAGGCACCTCAGCCCCCAAAAGAGGAGTGGGATCAGTCGATGACTGCATCAATGTGACCACTTTCTTAACCAATGGTTGAATATATTGTGAGGAAAACTCAGAAGACTCAGAATCAAAATATCTTGCAGACAGGGACCACAATCTTCGTACCTCTGGAAGGTCGAGGCACAAATGAGTAATGTGATTTCCCTTGAAAAGATTACAAGGGAACTTAGGTTTACATCCTATCCATCTAGGTTTCTCAACAGAATCGATTCCCCCAGCATGACTAGAAGTGGCTGGTTTCACATGTCCAACATGACTTGCAGAGGTTAGTGATGGGTCGATAACATGAGTTGCAGAGGCTACAGACATATTACTAGTATGACTAGAAGTGACTGGACTCTTTCCCCCAACATGACTTGTAGAGGGTGGGTGTGTGCCCCCAACATAACTTGCAAAGGCTGGGTGCTGGTCTTCAATGTGACTTACAGAGGTTGTTGACCTATTTCCAACATGACTCGCAGAGGTTGGTGATTTATTCTTCCTACTCTTCCTCTTTCTATTTTGTTTAGACTTCCGGTTACTAGTAACTGTACTTTCACCAAAGGCGGGAGAAGGAGGAGGAGAATACTTTGTTGACAAAGAAACATCAACAGGGTGCCCATGACTTAAGGTGCTTAACTGAGAAGCGTCAAGAGCATTCGGGACATTTGGAATGGTACCCAACCAAACCGGTAATCCCACAGTCAACCCAGGAATGTACAAAGTGGCCACTAAAGGGACACCAATGTTTTCGAAGAAAGGAAAAGCACAAGAATCCCCTTGCGAAGGGGTTACTTGGTTGGTATCATTGGGAAATTTAGCCATGAATATATTATGCACAGGTTCTCCCCTTGCGGGATCGTTCAAGTCCATAAAAGTCTCACACACTGACTCTGGCAAATCAATGTTATCAAAACAACACCTATAAAGAGACGGCTCCACATTTCTAAGCGGAAGATCGAAAAATTCCTCATGACCAGCGAAGTGGGCGGTCTACCACCCTAGTTCAAAGACCTAAAGCCACGACTGACTAACTCACTATAGAAAACTAGGGAGCATAGAGCACACACTAGAAAAACTCCTAAAGGCAAATCAAGAAAATGACTAACTAGTTGGAAGAATATTTACACCAACCAACACTAGAGCAACTTACGGGTGCAAGTGCAACTCGAATACAGAAGCACCCTCCAGGTATAATTCACAAAGCATGGCCTGATGTCTACCCTAGGTACTGTGGTATACCCCCACGGTCACCTATGTAAGTCCCTAAAATAAACGCAACTAGGTTTCCATCTCGTGAACAATCACCAGGAGGGTACAATCGACAGTCGAGTGGACCGCAATGAGCAAGGTATCAAGCCCAAAACCTATCCAGGGTATTGATAGCAAGTGTTCTAGAAGACAACTGAGGACATCGAATAGATTCGAGACCCACAAAGCTCCGTGGCAAGTGCTAACGATGAAATCCCGGGACAAGCCCTCTATATGCATTCCACACTATGCTTGGTCCAGTTTTGGAGGGTCTCTGCTACCTTTTAGCATGTGACCTCGTGTTTATCTCCTGTGTTAGAGGGGGGTCCCGAAAAACTTTCACAGTAACTAGACTTTGAACACTCCCTAGCTCAAACTCTTATGTTTGTGTTTGGTAGCCTTGAAGAGTTTCCTCTCCAACCTAAATCAAGGCTCTAATCCTAGACTTATTGGTGCACCCTACAAAACATAAATTCTAAAAGATTTTATTTAAACGTTTATTTTAGTGGTTGTTTTTAAAGTCATAGGAGATGATAATGAAACCAGTGATGTTTTATAGCAACAAAAAGAATAACATGCAAAGTGCTTAAAACAAAACTACTTCTTCAAAAAGAATTTACTTTAACCAAATTTTCAAAATTTCTTTCTAAGATCTCCCCGGATGGGCTACCACGTAGAACAGGGAGGACACATGGGGATGAGCTAGGCAGGGCCATATATACTGGCCATCAGCTCCCATCTCCTCATCATTAAGATGGGAGCGAGCCCAAGCAGTCAAAAGCAGAGGACGAGGCCTCTCACGTGAGTGAAGAGGACAAAGGACCAGCGGACTAAGGGCATAGCCTTACTGGCCAAGGCTTTCATAGTCACCTTCATCCTTATCATCGACTCTGATGGTTATGCAATGCATTTGGGAGTTGAGTGGCCGAAGGCTGAACCTTCAGAGTGGTGGTGCAGAGACACTTACCCATTTGGCATTTTGGTTATATCTCTTCTCCTCTACATGCCGAGAGAAAGAGGACGGCCTCGTAGAGGCGTTGTGTGGTATGCATTTGACGCCCGCATAAAGAGGTAGAAGAATTTTGAAAGAGTGTTGGATATGGTGCACACTCAGAGAACCAGGAAGCCTTGAACGCCTCCCACGGCTTGTGTGGAGGAGATTGTTCCAAATGCACCCATCCAGGTTCCTCCAACACATCTCCTCTTCACTATTCTAAATAATTGGGACTCCCCCCACCTGTTTTGTGGATGAAGCCAAGCCTCAGGATATAGTAACTACGCACAGTCACAAGGAAGGTGACCCAACATGGGAACACATAACTTGCTATGTCGAGGAATAATTCCTGGGAAGCACAGAAGAAAAGGCAAATTCAGCAAGCAATGAATTTTCAGAGGAAGTGGCTCAGCAGGATGAGTAGCAAGGATAGTAAGGCAGCAGGGAAAATGAAGAAATGGAGGGTAGCGGCGCATAGAATCCAATTCCCCTCTCCTCCGCTCGGGGAGAATGGTAGGACCAACCTCCACTCCTCAACCCAGAGCACCTGGAATTGATCTTTGAAACGTGCAGCATGGTGGACGACCAAATCTACAGGGCCCTCCAAGTCAACCAATGCCTCGACATGATGTATGTTGCATACTCCAACATATCTCCAAGCCAACAATGCCCTACGTGTGAACATCCCTTCACACTTCCATCTAGATGGGGAAAGAATGACGAAGTTGATGAGGACACTGGGTAACTGGTTCAATGAATGTTCATAGTTAGAAATTTTCTTTTGTTTCGAACTAGAACTCTAGCTCAGTTAGACTATCATTATGTTGTCAGTAGTAAGCTATGGAACAGTATGAAACTAATGGCAGCCATACTTCCTAGTTTCCTTTGGGAAGGACAAATGGTGGCCTGGTTCTTTTTGTGTGAAAACAAGTGGCATGGGATAGCCAGTTGTCCCAGTTTCCTTTTTAGGCGGGACAGTTGGCACTCCAAAAGACTCTGTAAGCCTGCACTTTTAATATAACAGGATCCTCCCCCTTTTTGCTTAAAAAAAAAAATCTTTCTAAGATCTTTTGACAAAAAACTGAAAATAGGATTTCACTCGACTATGAGCTATGTATTGTCCTAAGTCAATTAGCCAAGAACTTATGAAAATGAACTTTTTCTTGATAGTCTGTGCAAACACTTGACTACTTAACCAAAAAAAAGGAAAAAATCTACCCTTTTTTTTTGTTGTGCCTCAAAAAACAAGAAAACCTAAAGCTGGAAGCTTTCTCCTTTTTTGAAGCAAAAAAGGGTAAAAAAAAAAAAACCAGGACAAGACAAGGCCAAGAAATTTTTTTGGCCAACCACTAACCGTGGGGAGATACTAACAACCAAAAAGGAAGATCAGACTGACTCACTATCTCTTTTTAAAAACCTAACAAAGAAATAGAAGAAGACTTTGAATGAAAAAGAAAGCCATAATAGAGTCCAAACCTAGGCTAAGCTGCTATGATAGAGACCACATTCAGACAAGAAAGACCCTAGGAAGTAAAATCTTGACAGGGAAGAGGATGAATGCCTCCAAAAAAAATTCTGGACAGGTACATGATTGTCTCTTCAACAGCTAACATGCATACGCGGGCTGTAGAAGGCCAGGGCACGTGTGCACGTGGGCAGGCCCACTACAGGTTGCGTGTGCCTCTAAATACCTTCAAAAAAAAAAAAAAAAGAAGCAGATAAGCTTCAACAGAGGATACTGGTATTGAACACTAGCACCCCTTAAAGGTAAAAAAAAAACTTACTTTGACGTAAAAAGGCAATAAAAATATAGCGAAACAAAGCTAATCCTAAGATTTTTACCTAACTATGGACTGTTCAATCAGAGACCTAGAAGGACCCAGAAGATCCCTGAGAAGGATCACTTATGCAAGGGAGAGGCTGACTGCCTCTTCCTGAGAAGGATTTCCTAGGTTCTCAGACATGTAGTTAGCACTTCATCTGTAGGAGTACATGCGTTGGCTGACTAAAGGAAGGGCGTGTGCATACACATTCTGTCCCACTACAGGGCATGTATGCCTCTTAAGACTCTCAAAAAACAAAAAATAAATAATCTTGTAAGCAGAGCAAGGAAGACTAGTATTAAGAACTAGAACCCCTGAACACTCAAACTTCTTGCAGAAACTCAAAAAAGGTAGTAAAACCAATTTCAAAATACCCAACAAAAAATCCACAGATAACCCTAGAGAATCCCCAGTTGACTCGCCAATTTTGATGTGAGTGGGAAATCCCGCTTACAGACTTAGCATTTAAGGGCTCTAATCATGCATGTAGAAAATGACCATTTAAAGGCCTCTACTTTTTCCTATTCTCCCAACACAAAACCCCACATTCATGCAATACAAAGGTGCTAACAAGATTAGGTAAATCTACCTTAAATCCTTCATTTGATGTCGATCCCTTCGCTTTCACTCGCTCCTCGACTGCAAGCCTCCTCCCAAATATGACTTGCATTCACACATAGACAAACAGAGAGCTGCAAACATGCATTTCATATACTAATTGTTGGGATAGATGTGACAATATCATAAAATAAATACACAATTCGAACACATAATATGGTGGGACGAAAAAAGTACTCCTTTTGTATTAATCTTCACAAGAGTAAACTTACAATATGTGGTCGACACTGCTCCTCGAACCTGGTACTGGGCTCCTCTTCACAATGCACCAACTACTCAACCTCACAATACAATTGTAGGAAATTGGGGCAAAGGGAGGATAAATTTGGGCAGATTTTTTATGCTCTTCTCTTCTTCTTCAAATGGGACCCCTACCCCTTATTTTATAGGTATTTATTCGGTTGAATGATTGGTCGTAGGAAATCAAACGGTTTTAGCAATTTCCTGAAACTTTTTTTCCCATCTGCAACTTTCTATTTTTCATTCTTTTGTCAGTATACACAGGCTATAGAAGGCCTACATGCATATTTATGTGTGAATACGCAGGCTGTAGAAGGTTAGGGCACATGTGGCTCAAAAAAAAGGGCTTTTTAGAAGAGCTTGGCTCAAGAAATTGGCAAATAGTAGGGCCTGGGGCCAGGTATGTAGGTTGGGTGAAAATTAGGCTTATAACACCATACTGAAATAAATACAACAACCAGCACTAGAGGGCACAAATACAAACATATCGGTAGAAGTATAGGAGCCACGAAATGAGGAAGCAGAAACCCTGGAGGAGGTACAACCAGAAAACATCGAACCAGTTCCAGAAGGCAATGGAATGAAGCTGAATCAGGACACAACAATCGATCCAGACGAGTCTCAAATGACCATATCAAACCACCCACTGGAGGGAGAGGTTGAGGATATCATGGGCCACCTGGAATGGTATACTGAGGAACAACCAGAAGCTGCTGGAACTTTGAACCAGCCACCACAACTGAGGAA
Organism: Picea engelmannii; assembly: GCA_009831015.1. Lineage (NCBI taxonomy): Eukaryota > Viridiplantae > Streptophyta > Pinopsida > Pinales > Pinaceae > Picea > Picea engelmannii. The sequence goes on from ML795991.1 coordinate 99,756, forward strand.
AGACAGGATACAGATACCCAGATCACCTCGCAAGAAACCAGTAGCAGAAATTGCTCTACCACGCATACCATATGGGGTACAGGTAGGACTAGAGCTACTGGGTCACATTGGGAAGCTCAAATACTTGGACCACGACATAGAAGATGAAGACAAGTTCCCGGAACTTGCAAAAAGAGTATACATGGAGACGGTGGGGACGAGTCGGTTTGGGGAATTTCTTGATCAACCACTCCAATGGGAAACCAGATTGCAGAGGAAAAAAATTTAGGTCTCATGGACCTACCACATTTTGGCAGGGGTCAACACGCGACCACATGTGTCAAACAATTGTTAGCAGTCACACATGGCGGGGACATCTGGTTGGACAAGTGTGTCTCAATAGACATTGAAATTATCGCAAAAATAACAGGGTTACGAATTTGGGGCATGGATCCCACACTATTTTTGGATGAAAAAACTAAGGAAAAATCGCTAGTAGAAGATATGAAGAATAAGTATGGCACCGACAGGGGGACAAGAGGGATCATTATCAAGGGGATAAATGACATAGCCACACAATTGGGTGTGAAACTCTTAGCCTGCAAGATACTAAGAAAATTTCGTAGGGAGGAAGTCCCAACTGGGGTTGTTGTAGTTGTAGCATAATGCACAGAAGGCACCTCAATGAGGTGGGCACAATACCTCTTGAACCTATTCCTGGATGACTACAAGGATGCGCAGGATCTAGGAATAGAGTTCCACTATTCATGGTTGATCACAATAATAGCCTTCATGGGATAGAGAGAGCCAAGGTACGTAGTTTTTGTCACTAGACCCAAACCAAATCAAGGGGAAAGATATATGTTTCTTAGAGCCAGGCCAGAGTCGAGGAGAAAAATGGTGAATGGGTCTATCTTTTAGGGATACCTACGTGTCATACAAGAATCCATCTCCATGGTGTGGAGAATAACACCAGAAGTTGTCGCGTGATATGTGTACATCGCCAATTTCTAGGCCAAACGACACGCAATGTGGATACATGCAAGTAAGGATTCAGCTAAACAGTGGCTTCAACTGCGCTATTGTATCATAGAGGGGGACATCTACGTGGTCATCAACAAATGGGACGATGAATGGAGGATTCTAGACATCACCTAGGAAGTGCCAGAAACGACAACAGAAGAAGAGGCAGGGAAGGAAGAAACCTAGCCAAAAGAATTCCAAGTTCCCAAGAGACAAAGGATGGGCCAGGGAAAAGGGAAAAGCAATACAGATAGAAGAAGGGCCAATGAAGACAGGGACCCAAAATGGAATGAATAATAAGACACAATCAGCCACATAGTAGTAGCAACAGGCCGAGCTCCCGCAAGACACTGCAGCAAGGTCCAACCCACAAACAACAGGGGAAAATAACAGGACAACCACTTAGATGGGAGGTGCACGAAAGAAATCAAAGGCCCAAAGAACATTGCCAGAGTATACGATCACGGATGACGCTGGGGAAATGATGGACCAAATGGTTCAGGATTGTCTATCTAAGGACTTCCATCACATTGCACACCACAAGGATAGGATTGAAGAGAAATTGGTCGACATGCGGCATCTCCTCAATAAAATCAAGGAAGGGAAGCCAACAAACAACAGGGGACTCGAACCATTAGCACCGAAAATATAAGGAAGAGTGAAAGAAGAGGAACGAGAGTCAGTCTAGGCAATACTGCAGCTACACGTAACATTCCATATCAACCCTAGTATGTTGTGCATGGATGAAATTGTGGGACAGACACCCTTGAAGGACTTAAGACAAATCCAACTTCTGTTGACAAGGATAAAATCAGGGGCACTACACGGGTTGCAGGTTAGTGTAAACCACGAAGTACAGTCTCGCACACATAAACACTTAATCGAATTGAAGAAGGAAAAAAAGAATCGGGAGGCGCTGGAGATAGTCTATGAGAACGATAAATCTAAGACCCAAGAGGAAAGGGAGCGCATAAAAGGATTGGACCAGAAAGTGGTAGGAACTTACGAGAATATTCCACAGGCTGGGCAGGGAGAGGAAGTCACAGCAACAGAAAATATTGATCGGATTGCATAGGAAATTGATCAATATCAGAAGGAGATAGAGAATCTCTGAGAACAGCTCACACCAACCACTCCACCAGCAGTGAAGGAGCAAAGGAAGCAGGAAGCAATAACGCAACTGCAGGAGATAGAGTAGCACATCAGTACAACAATTGACTTGTTCAATAAAGCAGCGCAACGTTGGACTATATTGGAGGAGGATCAACAGGTCCAACAGTGGGACAAGGAGGAAGAAAGGATCAATGCAGCGATCCAAGAGCTCAAGAAGAAGAAGAAGACAATACCAATCACAGAATGTGTCAAAGGGACGTAGGACATGAAGAGATTCTAGGAAAAGCTAATTATTACGCAAACACAGAAACATGAGTGGTAGGCTCAAATGGAATCGCTGCAAGAGCGGGTAGTATAAGTCCTGGAAAAATTAGAGGAAGCCAAGGAACATATAGCACAGACCCAGGCAGAGTGCATGGAACTGATCAGTGAGAAAATTTCAGTCTAGATAGTGGACACACTCAAGGAGAAGACTATGCAGGCGCAGACACAGGAAACAATACTCAAGGAAAAGTTCTAGGCAATCAACAAGGAGATCGAGGAGGCACACAAAGATTAGGTGGATCGAGATGAGCCACATGTCAGTGTTGGGGGCCTGTTGGAGTCAGGACAAAGGCCAAAGAGGAAAATCATGGCATTTTTGGGAAAGAAAACGTGCATAAGAGAAGCAACAACTGGAAAGAAACACAACATGCATGCATGCAAGGAAGGCGTGCACAAGGGAAGCGACAGTTGGAAAGAAGAACAACACATGCACATGCAGAAGAAGACCTAACGACGGTAGGGATAGGTTTTTGGTAAGGTATTGTAAACGGCTGAAGAACCCAGAATGTATCAATATAGATGTTTAGGCATCATGGTCGGGTCACTTTAGAGTACTATTATGTTGTTCTAAGTTACGCATGAGTTGATGCGATATGTAATGTTTTGTTGTAAGACCTATTTTGTAATCTGTTGAGCTAGAAGAGACAAGAGAAGGTATATCTTAAGGATTAGATCGTAGGATGAGGAGCCTGGTGCGATCTAGTTCACCTCATATAGATCCTACCCATCAGAGGGGAGTTGTAAGCCTGACGATGTAGATGCAAACAGAATATAATAAAAGAGTTGAGAGCCAAATCTTTGTGGACTTAGCCCCAAGAGGGGGTGAACCATGGTAATATTTGTGTTATGTGATGAATGTTTTCATGTCTCTATTGTCTGAAGAAGTTATTATTATGTTGAATGCATGAATTATTATATTTCCTATTTAAGTGCTTTTGCAATACTTAAGGAATAAGCCTATGGATTACTGCATAAATCGTTAATAACAATATGTTGTATTTACAAGTCATAATAATGGTTCAATATTTAGCCCGCTTATCTCATACTCAATCCTAGGATGTAAACACCTCAGTATTACAGCCACCCATTAAAGCTATCTCGGGTGAGACTGTGCAGCGCATTCTGTGTGTTGCGTTGACTTATGGTTTACCAGGAGGGTCGATAGGTTTAGAGGCTTTGTTGGAACCCGGAACAAACATGAACCCTCGGTCAATAAACTCAGACAGTATAGGAGAGAAGTAAACAACACTTTGTTATGATTTATATGCACGATTTTTTATGTAATGCTTGATCTAATAATTCAATGGAGAACAATTTTTCTCATGTGTATTTGTTTGTGATGTATCTGAATTATTTGTCTCCTGTTCTATTTATTGTGCTTATTGTTATTTATATTAGTTGGTGCATTAAACTACATCGAGTTTGTGTTGGATACATTTTGTAGAACTTAGGTCTATCATAGAGCCAAAAAAATGCACATCACTTCTTATTAAAATATATGTTCTTATTACAATTCCAGAGGCAGAGCGCTTAAACATTGTTGTAGCTACGTGAAAGCGTGCATATGGGTTTCCTGAGGAAATATTTTATGAGGATTTTAAGGACATCGTCATTTCGCAGAAAAATTATCCGATTGGTCGAATGTTGTTCATTTTAGGTAGAGCTGGAGAACTCTGTGGGAAGAAGGTCTATCTTTTTGGCTGCACAGAACCCCAACTAGTGTTTTTTTTGTTGAAGGGCAAGGAAAAGTTGTTTGCATTCCAGTGGTTGTGGAAGTTATATCCCCATTTATGTCCTCTAATAAAATTGGAATTAAGTTTGTTCAAATGGAAGATGAGACTTTAGTACCAATGAAGAAAAGGAAAATGAATTGGGTTCCATACATTCCATTCGAATACAGGCTTAGTTCAGTTGAGCGCTTGAAAACTCAAATCTTTACTTTGCAATGTACACAACGAGGAGCTTCTTTGAAATAGCTAAATCTAGAACAGATTAAGGAATATGAGTATTGCCTACTTCATTTTAATCAACCACTGAAAGAGGATGAGATTGAACAAGACACGGTTATCCAAATTATGTATCCTATGGAACCTTGTGTTGTGTGTGATTTTTATTGAGAATTTGATGAGACAGAGGAGTTCACTGACAATCTTATGATAGTATTATTACTGATGAAGCTTTACCACCGGAGTAGAAGGAAGAATTCACAAAATTCATCAAAGAGAGGGTAGCTGGATCAAAGAAGAAACAGAATGAGTAGATCAATGGTGCATTATTGTTGTTCTCTCACGAAGTTAAGAACACTGTATTGGAGATTCTTATTATTAAAAACCTTCAACAGAAAATTAACAAATATTATTAAAAAAATCCTAGGCGGTTTCAGTTGGGTGGCATTTCAATTCTATAACTTCCCTAAATGTTGAAACTACTCACCAAATAAGATAAAAGAACCAGCGCACAACTAGCTAAGGAGGAGGAAAAATTTAAGAGAGAAACTGGTTGAGAGGTATGCTTGGAGAGAAGTGAGGTTTTTCCTTTTAATTCATCATCCATCCTCCACTTTCAGCAGGGATTGATGGGATTGTTCGAAGCATGGGGTCTTACGAAGCAGTGAATGGATGAAGTGAGGATAAGCTTCACCGGGTTTTATAAGGTGAAATTATTTCTTGTCAGTTTGTTGTATTTAAGCCTAATTTTGTTTTAGCGCTAATCAGTTTATGATGTGCAGGTCCTTGCTTTGTGTTATCACCGCCATTGCTCCATTCTATTTTGGCTAAGATTTCTTATTTATTTCTCTCTTGGTCTTTCTATTGTAACCTTGTTCTAGATTGGATAAATACCAAATACCTGGCCCAAGTCTACACAGAGATTTGTAAATACCGGGATTTCAAGAATTATATGGGGATAAATTTTAATTAGAGATTAAAATCTTTTACGCTCTAAATCTATTTCTTATTTCTTTTCTATTAAAGCTTTGATTTCTCCATCTTTATTAATTCAGTGTCCGACAGTTGGCTTAGGTTGATGGATAGTTGGTATGGATTGTTCTTTGTCATTGATGTCAACCATTGGAGAGTGAAATTGTAGATTGATGTCAACCCTTAGTGATTGATGTCAACCCTTGGAGAAAGTTCGGTAGTGAATTCTGGTAGCACAAAGGTTTGGGTAATGGACCCATGTTTGTTTGATGTATAATGGTATGAGTTTTAATATATTTGAACTTAAGACTATTCCAGATGGATATTACATGTCATTCCATTTACAGTGGTATGTTGAACGTCACATAACTCCTCGCGCTTAGAGAGTTATGGCCATGTGAAGTTGGAGAAAGGTTTGGGTAATGGACCCAAGTTTGTTTGATGGATAATGGTATGTGTTTTGATATATTTGCGGGTAATAATATTCTATATGGATAGTACATGGTATTCCATAACTAGTGGTATGTGGAACGTCACATAACTTCTCACGNAGAAAGGTTTGGGTAATGGACCCAAGTTTGTTTGATGGATAATGGTATGTGTTTTGATATATTTGCGGGTAATAATATTCTATATGGATAGTACATGGTATTCCATAACTAGTGGTATGTGGAACGTCACATAACTTCTCACGGTTAGAGACTTATGGCCATGTGAAGTTGGACAACCCTCATGATTCATCTAGAAGCCCCAAAAGTTCAAAGTAGTCAAAGTGGTTTAAGATATTTTAGAAGGTAAATAATATAGTGAAGTTATGAGTGTACTATAATTCAAAGTGAATACAAAATAAATTATTTAAATAATAAAGTTAATGGATAAATTACTAAGTTGACAAGTGGTTAGAAGTGGGTTAACCCTAAAATAAGGAAAGTGGATTAAGATGGTTAAAAGGTAACCCCTTGAGGAAGCTACATGAAAGTATAAATAAGAGGAAAGGCTCTCTCATTTTAATCAAACTTGAGCATATTGAATATCTGTAGGTGACTGAGGTAACCAAAGGATATCAGATGCAGACCATTGTTCTCTCCTTAGGGTTTCTCGACCTACTGGTCAAGGATCTTCAAATCTTAAAGTTGGATTAGCTCCTCAAGACCTTGGTGGCGCCGAATTGATTTAACATAGAACATTTATCGCCTTAAGCGCAGGTCATATGGAACCCATAGACCCTTTCTTCAGCACTCCTTAATCTTTGAAATTGTCGGCGTTAGCTTATTTTTTCTAGCCCTCTCCTTATACCACCTCAGACTATGACCCAGGTTTTAACCTCCTAAATAACTTCAGGCTTCGGACTCTGGCCACTTCGAATACAACTACAACCCTTTCCCCGGAACTCTAAACCACGAACACATATAACACAAGAATCGACAGTTCTCGCCTATCCTGTAGCCAACAACTGATGGACGGCTAGGATTGCTTCTACTCCCAACTCTTTGGGTATTCTCCTCCTTTGCCTTTATTCTGGAGGTAATTTCCTCCAAGAATTGTGTTTCTCTGCCACGTATCCTCGCCACAACCAACGACTCATATCTACTTCAAACTTTACGATTTTCGCGAAGATCACTATCTGCTTGGTGCAAATTCTCTGAAGCTATTCTTTTTCTAAACTCACTTATTCGCTTCCACGTCTCAGCCTTCCCAACAATAGATAGGATCTCTTCGTGGATCCGGAATTCGGTGTTTTTCACCCTTCTACACTCAAAATCCTCTGATTCATGAATTTTCGTAAGGACCCATGACTAACCACTGTGCAACTTTTCCTAGAAGCGACGGTCTAGGACAATCTCACTCCCTCTAAATGGATCTATAGATCTACAGTCCAGATGGACTTTGAGGTGTAACCTCCCCCGCCTTTTTGATATCTAACGACTGTTTGTGATCTTGATTCTTTCTGAAGGGATCTCGACCGTCACTTTGCAACTTTCAACATATTTATCCATTCATGTTGATTCTAGGTTGTTGTCTCTCCTGAGCTTGATTTTGATGCACTCCTTGCGAACATGAAATCTTTGACGAAATTCAAACTTAGTGATTTATTCAAAAGAAATTTCTCTATGCACTCCTTGCGTTTCACAGTCTCGTTTCCGACACTTAGTCGATTCTTGGCCTTGTGCACTCCTTGCAACACTCAACCTAAGCTCCCTGTTATCTCTTATGAGCTTCACTCCTTGAACCTTTTGACTCCTCCAAGAGATACTTCGACACTTAGTCGAACTTTGAATCCGTTCACTCCTTGCAACAGATTCTTACACAATACTTAGATTCTTATGGGTGACTATGCACACCTTGCAATAGTCTCTTTGCACTCTTTGAAAATGGAAGTTTCACGCTATCTCTTCTGATCTTCTAATTCGAAACAAACTCTGTCAACGCACTCCTTGTGGACTAAATGCACACCTTGCATGAACTCAACGAAGATAAAATAATCAAAAGTTATCCAGAAACTTCACAATTTCATATACTCAACAACATAACTCATTCATTCATGGAAACAAAATAATAGGGAATTGTAAACAGTAGCAACACCATGCATTGGATTAATTTTGCTCTGTTATATTCATTCAAAAGTAAATGGCTATAGCTATGATAAAACAACAACTAAAAATTCAACAACAACGAAATCAGAACAATCTCCTACTAACGTGCAATAGCCTCATTCGGCCATACAAAACCTCTCTTTATCCTAGAGGGCTCCTAGGGTTCCCTTCAACTACTCGTCTACTCAAGAAAGAAAAAAAACTAACTGCTACTTAATTTTCGTTACTTTAAAGTCTAGGAGTGAAACTCCCAGATCACTCGTGATCATTCAGCTGCCAAGTGTTTGATCTTCTTCAGTTTCAATTATTCAAAAAACAAAATACAGGAATCGCAAGTGTTTAAGATTTCGAATGATTCAAAGGCATGCTAAGGCGATGAGTTGTCTCTCCACGTGTCCTTGTTGACGATGATCCTGCATCATACTTGATCCGAAATCGGATCCAGAAGCCTTACAAGGCTTCAAAAATGCTCAAAAATGAAAGTGCTCGGAATGTGACGAAACCTATGCCATTGCGTTCGTCTCGTCTTCCTGATTTTGGTGGTATATTTACTTTGTCAAACAGGCTCCGTATGGAGAAGATATCGCATTCTGTCCGAAAAGTCAAACAGGCAAAAAAATTGTTGACTGTGAAGTCCATATAGTCTGTACGGACGCTGACGTGGCAGCCTCAGGTGACGACATGTGGCAGAGTGTGATAGGTCGTTCTGGCGTACGGATGGACCAATTCGGAGGTGACACATGTCACCACTGGAAGGGTGACACATGGCAGGAATGACATGGCAAGATGACATGGCAGAGTCCGTACATGCTGACGTGGAGATCGTACAATGATGTGGCATGTGATGACGTGGCAGAATCTGGTTGGCAGTTGGGAGTGAATGATATCTCGAAACGTGGCAGTTTTCTGGTCAATGATTGGGTGCCACATGGCCCAGTCATGGGCTGCCACGTGGCACCCTGGTATTGGTCTATTTGGTTTTGGTTTGATAATCCAAATTTTTTGTAGTCGACCGGATTCGAACCGGTGACCTCCCCCTTTAGCAAAGCCTTCGCAAATTCCGACTTACCATCACGCCACACGTTGTTCCTTAATAGCTATGTATATTGTAAAATATTTGAATTAACTTAACCTTTGATTCGACGGGGGGTCGGGCCAGGGCTTAGCCCCAACCCGAGGTTTCATTGTGTATACATATGGCCATGCCATATTTGTTTGCGCGGGAATACGGAGCCCAGTTCCGGTTTATATACATAACCACAATGTAAAAGCACGTGGTTTTTGGTATATAGCCCACGGTTCCATTACTTTATCCATATGACCCTTGTACACCGTGAAATGGGTGCAGGGTTTTATTTGTGTAGCCCATGGTTTCTTGGAATGCGCCATATGCCCACGACCTAGAGAGCGGCAGGAGTTAAAACGGTTTTGACTGTTAGCCCCATTCTACATTTGCGCGAGGTCGTATGACCATGTGCCCAGGTGCTCGGCAGTTAGGGGGCTGGAGGTGCCCTAATCGTTCTACGGTTTGCACCGTTGGCGCGGTTGCACCCGGTGCTGGGTTTTCACGCTACTTATTGCGTGTGAGCCAGGTTCAATGAAGAGGGGTGCAATTTGTAGATGCAGAGATAGCAAGAGTGAAGGGGAAGACTTCCAGGAGGCCTAACTTCTTCGTTTTTCGACCGATTGAGGTGCTGAAAGAGCCCAGATAGGGGTTTTTGGACGCTCTGAAGCCATTGGAGCAGTCAGAACAGAGTTATACTAAAGGGAAACCAAGCTATATCCATTTTGATGCAGAGAATCTTTTGAGGAGGAGACGTTGTCGGACCATTTCTGGGAGCTCCGGACGTCCGTTGTGCATGCCATTTTCTTTGCATGGTTCTTGAGATCTGGACGAACATGACCAGATTAGTCTTGTAGCCATTTGGAATTGCAGCGATGTACTTTTGAGAATTTGAACAGAAATAAAGAAGCCTCTCCCACAAAGAAAAAGGCCCGGAGACGTAGGCAAAGTTGTGTCGAACTCCGTTATCAATCTGCGTGTTATGGTTTGCTATCTTTTATTGCATTTTAGATCTGCACATATGTATATGGCTGTCAAAATTCTTCTTCTTTCCTCATTCTTTCACTAAGTTTTCTCAAATGGTTAATTAACGCATGCAAAAGTAAAACTCAACCATAGTCATTAAAAGATCCGACGGATCAAGTGGTATCAGAGCTAGTTGACATTTGGATTTGAGTTGCATGTTAACCAGGGAAAAGTTACAGCGTGGTGAAGGCGAGCTTGTTGCAGAGAATCCATTAATTGGATTGAGAAGAAGAGCTTCTCACAGCGAGAAGATGGCATCGAAAGAAGGGATTTCTCAAGATGAGAAAGAGTTCCGGAAAACATTCCTTGATATGTCGGAGATGGTGAAAGTCTTGTACGAAGATTACTTGGAACGGAAGCGACCATTTTTGGGTGATTCTTCAAAGGGAAAAAGTGAAGAGGAAGAGGACCATCCTCAGATTCCTCCTTCACCTCCATCAACACCTGCTTCTTCTCCTTCTTCTTCTTCAAGTTCAAGTTCTAAATCTAGTGGAAAGAAAAATGTTCATAAGAATAAACATGAAATGCCATTGTTAAAACTTGATGTAA
>ML795991.1:111294-149747 GCA_009831015.1 Picea engelmannii
GCAAGCATGCAACAAACCAATAATTGTTTCAAATGAAGTAATTGATCTTAAGCAAGAACAAGATATGGTTGTTGAATGGAAAATCAATCATAAGTTGCTTCAAGATAAGCTCATGTCGTGCAGATATCTAAAGTATATCAGTTTATTTGCAGTCGTCTTTTTGATGCTTCATTAGCAATGTTTTCTACATGGATGATAGTGGCTTTAGTAGGATGTAACAAGGTTCAAATGGCTAACAATATACTATCAGTTGTCATGATTATGTTACAGTTGATCTTGATGATACAGGTGCACAGGAAAAAGTTCAGAGACAGAGAGAAAGTCGGGTGGCCTATCCCGAGCTTGTTGACTGGTCAGTAACCTTTTGGGGACCAAAAGGTCTTATTGTGGGGAGGTGTGATCCGAAATCGGATCCAGAAGCCTGACAGGGCTTGAAAAATGCTCAAAAATGAAAGTGCTCGCAATGCGACGAAACCTATGCCATTGCGTCTGTCTCGTCTTCCTGATTCCGGTGGTATATTTACTTTGTCAAACGGGCTCTGTATGGAGAAGATATCGCATTCTATACGAAAAGTCAAACAGGCAAAAACATTGCTGACTGTGCAGTCCGTACAGTCCGTACGGACGCTGACATGGCATGTCTGTATGCTGATGTGGCAGGTCCGTACAGGTGACGTGGCAGCCTCGAGTGACGACAGGTGGCAGAGTGTGATAGGTCGATCTGGCGTACGGATGGACCAATTCGGAGGTGACACATGTCACCACTGGAAGGGTGACATGTGGCACAGATGACGTGGTAGGAATGATGTGGCAAGATGATGTGGCAGATTCCGTACATGCTGACATGGTGATCATACGATGATGTGGCATGTGATGATGTGGCAGAATCTGGTTGGCAGTTGGGAGTGAATGATATCTCGACACGTGGCAGTTTTCTGGTCAATGATTGGGTGCCACGTGGCCCAGTCATGGGCTTCCACGTGGCACCCCGGTATTGGTCTATTTGGTTTTGGTTTGATAATCAAAATTTTTTGTAGTCGACCAAATTTGAACCAGTGACCTCCCCCTTTACCAAAGCCTTCACAATTTCCGACTTACCATCACGCCACACGTTGTTCCTTGATAGCTATGTATATTGCAAAATATTTGAATTAACTTAACCTTTGATTCGACGGGGGGTCAGGCCAGGGCTTAGCCCCGACCTGAGGTTTCATTGTGTATACATATGGCCATGCCATATTCGTTTGCGTGGGAATACGGAGCCCAGTTCCAGTTTATATACATAACCACAATGTAAAAGCGTGTGGTTTTTGGTATATAGCCCACGGTTCCATTACTTTATCCATATGACCCTTGTACACCGTGAAATTTGCACGGGGTTTTATTTGTGTAGCCCGTGGTTTCTTGGAATGCACCATATGCCCACGACCTGGAGAGCGGCGGGAGTTAAAATGGTTTTGACCGTTAGCCTCTTTCTACATTTGCGCGAGGTCGTATGACCATGTGTCCAGGTGCTCGGCGATTAGGGGGCTGGAGGTGCCCTAACCATTCTACAGTTTGCACCATTGGTGCGGTTGCGCCTGGTGCTAGGTTTTCATGCTACTTATTGCGTGTGAGCCGGGTTCAATGAAGAGGGGTGCAATTTGTAGATGCAGAGACAGCAAGAGTGAAGGGGAAGACTTCCAGGAGGCCTAACTTCTTCGTTTTTCGACCGATTGAGGTGCCTAAAGAGCCCAGATAGGGGTTTTTGGACGCTCTGAAGCCATTGTAGCAGTCAGAACAGAGTTATATTGAAGGGAAACCAAGATAAATCCATTTTTATGCAGAGAAGCTTTTGAGGAGGAGACGTTGTCGGACCATTTCTGGGAGCTCCGGACGTCCGTTTTGCGTGCTGTTTTCTTTGCATGGTTCTTGAGATATGGAAAAACATGACCAGATCAGTCTTGTATCCATTTGGAATTGCAGAGATGTAATTTTGAGCATTTGAACATAAATAAAGAAGCCTCTCCCACAGAGAAAAAGGCCCGGAGACGTAGGCAAAGTTGTGCCAAACTCCGTTATCAATATGCGTGTTATGGTTTGTTGTCTTTTATTGCATTTTAGATCTGCACATATGTATATGGCTGTCAAAATTCTTCTTCTTTCCTCATTCTTTCACTAAGTTTTCTCAAATGGTTAATTAACGCATGCAAAAGTAAAACTCAACCATAGTCATCAAAAGATCTGACAGATCAATACTCCCCTAGCCAAAAATTTATGGACTCCTATCCATGAGCTCCTGCCATGACTTTCCATGCTTCTGGATATTAGCTTCATTTTCCAAAATGAAATCTTCTATCGGGTGTCCCTTCCACTTGACCAAGTATTCAAAATAGGTCTTCCTCCTGGTCTTCTTTCCAATCCTCTATTCAATGATCTTCTAAATTTGTGGCTTTTCTACTACAGGAATTTGCTTTTCCCACTAAATCTCTTTCTGACCTTTTGTTTCTCCTGATTCATCTTCTCTGTAAGGATATAGGTCTGATATGTTGAATATGGGTGATATGCCCACATCATCTGGTAGCTCAATCTTATAGGAATTTGCATCAAACTTCCTTAAGACCTTACATGGTCCTATCTTCTTCATATTCAACTTGTTATAGGTTCCCCTTGGAAACCTTTCTTTCTTGAGATGTGCTAGAACCTGATCTCCTACTTCAAATTGAAGCTCTCTGTGATCTAGCTATGGAGCTTCTGAAACTTATAATATTGTCTAGAGTTCTACAACTTCTCTTTGATCTGGCTATGGAGCTTCTGCATTTATGCAACAAAATCTTCTTCTCTAGCGCTTCTGATCCCACTCTATTCTAAGTCTCTCAACTCGGCTACTCCTCTTGGCTGCATTCCATACAGTATTTGGAATGGGCTCTTTCTAGTGCTCTTGTTTTGCAAGTCATTGTATGCAAATTTTTCTTGTGGAAGAATCTGATCCCACTGACTATGATGCTCAGTGAATAGATTCCTCAATAAGTTTCCCAAAATTTTATTCACTACCTCAGTCTGTCTATCTGTCTAAGGGTGATAAGATGAGCTAAAGGAAAAATTTGTCTCCAATTTCTTCCATAGTGTTCTCCAGAAATGACCAATGAATTTGGTATCTCTAACTGAGACAATACTTTTTGGTAATCCATGAATACGAACAACTTCCTTGAAAAAACAATTTGCAACATGTGTTGCATCACTAGTATTATGGCATGGGATAAAGTGTGCCATCTTTGAAAATATATCCACCACCACAAATATGGAATCACATCCTCTTTGTGTTCTTCATAGTCCCAACATAAAATCCATGTTTATTGCATCCTAGGGCCTCTCTGGTATTGGCAATGATTGATACAATCCAGTGTTCTGTATTTTACCTTTTGCATGTTGGCAGATTCTACATCTTCTCACAAAATTTATCACTTTTGTTCTCATACCTGGCGAATAGTATGACCTGCTCAACTGTGCAAATTTTTTATCATGGTCGAAATGTCCAGCCAATCCTCCAGTATGTTTTTCCTTCAAAAGGCTATCCCTCATTGAGCATTTTGGTATGCACAACTGATTTTCCTTGAACAAAAATCCCTCTTGAATCATATACTTTGTCCACTGGCTCTTGTTTCTCAGCACAGGATTTGCACATGATTCATATGTTTCCTTGAAATCTGGATCATCACAATACATATCCTTAAGGTGTTCAAACCCCAAGGTATTGACCTGGAATTCCTGCAAAATCGGACATCTCTTGCTCAATGCATCAACAACTTTGTTAGCATTACCATAAATATGTTTTATGACAAAAGTAAAATTCTTCATAAACTCAATCCACTTTGCATGTCTTTGGTTTAACTTCTCCTGTTTAGTTATGAATTGTAAAGCATGGTTATCATTGTACAAGACAAATTCCTTTGGAACAAGGTAGTGCCTCCATTTCTTCAAGGCTTGAATTATGGCATAAAATTCTTTATCATATGTGGATTACTTTCTCTTAGTCTCATTCAACTTCTCACTGAAATATGAAACTGGTTTATTATCCTGGATCAAGACTGCTACAATTGCAACTCCACTTGCATCACATCTCACCTGAAATGTCTTTCCAAAATTTGGTAAGACCATAATTGGTCGTTCTGTTATCTTATCCTTCAATATATTGAAGCTCCTCTCGGCCTCCTCTATCCATTTAAAATATGTGTGCCTCTTCTTCACTGTATCCATTATTGGTGCACAAATTCCACTGAAATTTCTGATGAAATTCCTATAGAAACTTGTTAATCCATGGAATCTTCTCACTTAAAACATACTCCTTGGTGATGGTCATTTTTTGATTTCTTTCACCTTCTCTGGATCCATCTTCAATTCATTTGAAGAGATCACAAAACCCAAGTAAATGAGTTATGTCTTCATAAAAGAGGACTTCTTCAGATTTATCAACAACTTCTCTTGTTGTAGCTTCCTCATTACTAATGTCAAATGTCTCAAATGCTCCTCCTTAGTCTTGCTAAAGACCAATATATCATCTAGATATACAACCACAAACTTGCCAATGAAATCTTTTAGTATTTCATTCATCAATATCATAAAAGTACTTGGGGAATTTGTTAAGACAAATGGCATAACAAGCCACTCATACAACCCTTCATTTGTCTTAAAGGTTGTTTTCCACTCATAACCTTCTCTCATCCTTATCTGGTGATATCCACTTTTCAAATCTATCTTAGAAAAGAAATTTGCCCCACTTAAATAATCCATTAAGTCATCCATTCTTGGCAAAGGGAATCTATACCTGATGGTGATCTTGTTAATGTCTCTCGAGTCTGTACACATTCTCCATCCTACATCCTTCTTTGGACTCAACACAATTGGTATAGCACATTGACTCAATCTTTCTCTGACCAAACCCTTGTCTAACAAATCTTGGACTTGGTTATTTACCTCCTGATTCTCTTGAGGTGTCAATCTGTATGTTTCTTTGTTTGGCAATATTGCTCCTGGTATCAAATCAATATGATGGTTGATACTTCTGATGGGTGGCAATGAGTTAGGAAACTCATCCACTACTATGTTAGCAAAATTCTCCAACGTCTCTTGAACTTCTTTAGGAAAATCATCCATCGAAGTACTTGTAAGGAAAACTTTGGGGTTCCTCACCATAGCAAATGACATCTCCTGTTCCTTCTTGACTTCTCTTAGGAGGTCCTTCCCACTCATGAGAAGTATGCTTGTGTTGGATTCTTCTTTTACTTTCTTCTCCTCTATTGGCAGCAACATGTGTGTCCTTCCATTCTTCTCCAAGGTGTATGTATTTTTTATCCCATCGTGAATGACATTTTTGTCAAACTACCATGGTCTTCCCAACAAAACATGACATACATCCATGGGAATCACATCACACATAATTTCATCTCTATATCCTCTTATCTTAAATTCAACGAGGCATTGTTTAGTGACCATTACCTGGTGTCCTTTCTGCAACCATGAGACTTTATATGGATTTGGATGTGTAGTTGTCTCCAGCTCCAATTTCTCCACCATCTTTGTGGATACTACGTTTTGAGTGCTCCCACTATTAATTATCACCTTGTATACTCTGTCTTTAGTCTTGCAAGTTGTCCTGAATAGACTATTCCTTTGCACTGGTTTTTCAACTTCTGGTTATGGCTTCAAGAGAACCTTCTTCAACATCAGAGACCTTCCACCTTCTGCACCTTCTATTTCAACATCTCTTTTCTGTGCTTCCGAAATGTGAGCTTCACCTCCTCCTTATTTATTTCTCTTGGGACATTCCTAAGACATGTGTCTTGTCTTTCCATGAGCATAACACCTTACCTTTCCTCCTCTGCTTATTCCTCTTCCTCTAGAAGAACTTATTCAACCACCTTGTCTTCCTCGGGAACTTCCTCCTCTTTCTGAGTAACTGTGTGGCTTCTCAGTCCCATATTTGGATTTATGTGTCTTATCATAGGTAACTCCCTTGCCTTTTCTTCGGCTTCTGCCTCTGTTTCATTGACTTTGTTTCTTGTCCAACTTATCCTCTACCTTCAAAGCAATCTAATAAGCATCCTCTACTATCCTTACTGACATCATGTTGATCTCATGCTGGATTTCATACCTCAGGCCATTTATATACCTGGAAACTTTTTCCTTGTCCTTCTCTCACTGTCAAGTCCTAATATTCAGTTTGTAGAACTCCTCCATGTACTCTTTCACTGTCATACCCTTATGTCTCAGGTTCTGTAACTTCCTGAAAATATTTATCTAATAATATTTGGGCATGAATTTAGCCTTCAGCTTGGCTACCATTCTGTCCCAATTCTTTATCTTTTGTTTTCCTCTTCTCCTCCTCTCAGCCTGCAGTTCATCCCACTACAGTGTTTCATGTCCTTTCTGTCTGGTGATAGTATGTCTCACCTTTTTCTCCTCATCCATATCTTCATAGTCAAAATATTTTTCCATGCATCTTATCCAATCCATCAATTCTTTAGCATCTAGGTTGCCTTGATACATTGGGATATCTATATTTTCTCTAGCTCCCAGTTTAACAACCGCTCTCATCAAGCATTCCTCGACAACATTTTCCCCTGTAGCTTATTCGACTTCCACTTCTTCACTTTATGCATCATTGATGTCCCCAACATTAGGTGCTCTCCTCTACGCTACCTCCATCGCCTCTAATCTTGCATGAAGATCTCATGTTTCTCTTTCTATATAATGATTAGCTAAAGGTGGTTCCATGCATCTCCTTGGTGGAATTGTGCTGATGGTTTCTTACACACAGAGTACACCTTCGAGCTCTTTTTCACTACCTGAAAACAATTTCAGGCTCTGATACCACTTGATGCAGACCCCCATTCTCTCCTCAGGGATGCTTGACCTCTTGGTCAAGGATCTTCAAATATTTGAGTTGGATTAGCTCCTCGAGACCTTGGTGGGCCTGAATTGAGTTAACATAGGCCTTTTATCAACTTAAGCGCAGGTCATATTGAACCTGTAGACCCTTTCTTCAGCACTCCTTAATCTTTGAAATTGTGGGTGTTAGCTTCTTTTTGTTAGCACTCTCCTTAGGCGACCTCAGGCTATGACCCAGGGTTTAACCTCCTTAGGTGCTTCAAACTTTGGACTCCATCCACTTCAACTACAACTTCAACCCTTTCCCCAAAACTCTGAACCACAAACACATCTAACACGCGAATCGACGGTTCTCGCCTATCCTGCAGCCAACAACTGATGGACGACTAGGATTGGTTTTGCTCCCAGCTCTATGGGTATTCTCCTCCTTCGCCTTTCTTCCAGAGGTATTTTCCTCCGAGACTTGTGGATCTCTGCAACATATCCTTGCCGTAACCAATGGCTCAGATCTACTTCGTAGTTTTCACGAAGATCGCTATCTTCTTGGTGCAAATTATCTGAAGTTGTTCTTTTTCCAAACTCGTTTATCCACTGCCATGTCTCAGCCTTCCCTCCAATGGCTAGGATATCTTCGCGGATTTAGACTTCGGTGTTTTTCACCCTTCTATGCTCCAAATCCTCTGATTCACGAATTTCTGAAAGGACCCACGACTAACCACTGCACAACTTCTCCCAGATCCAACAGTCTAAGACAATCTCACTCCCTCTAAACAGATCTATGGTCCAGATGGACTTCGAGTTGTAACCTCCCCTGCCTTTTTGAGATCTAACGAATGTTCGTGATATCGATTCTTTTTAAAGGGATCTCGACCGTCACTTCATGAATTTCAACATATTTCTCCCTTCCTTTTGATTATGGGTCATTATCTCTCCTAATCTTGATTCTGACACCCTCCTTGAGAACTCAAAATCTCTTACGAAATTCGGACTTAGTGATTTCTTCAAAAGAAATTTATCTACGCACTCCTTGCGCTTTGCAGTCCTGTTTTCGACACTTAGTTGATTCCTAGCCTTGTGCACTCCTTGCAACACTCGGCCTAAGCTCCCTTTTATCTCTTCTGGGCTTCACTCCTCTAAGGGATACTTCGACACTTAGTCAAACTTCTAATGTGTGCACTCCTTGCAATAGATTCTTGTGCAATATTTAGCTACTTGTGGGCGACTGTGCACACCTTGCAGCAGACTCTTTGCACCCTTTGCAAATGGAAGTTTCACGCTATGTCTTCTGAGCTTCTTATTCAAAAATAAATCTATCAATGCACTCCTTGCAGACTGTATGGACACCTTGAATGAACTCAATGAAGAGAAAAGAATCGAAACTTAACTAGAAACTTCACAGTTTCATATACTCAACAACATAACCCATTCATTCATGAAAGCAAAATAACAGGGAATTGTAAACAGTAGGAACACCATGCATTGGATCAATTTTCCTATGTTATATTCATTAAAAAGTAACCTACTACAACTATGATAAAACAACAAATAAATCACATCAATCTCCTACTAACTTGCAACAGCCTCATTCGGGCATACAAAACCTCTATTTATCCTAGAGGGATCCTAGGGTTCCCTCCAACTACTCGTCTACTTGAGAAAGAAAAATAAATAAATGCTACTTAATTTTTGTTACATTAAATTCTATTCTTGAAACTCCTAGATCACTCATGATCATTCATCTCCCAAGCGTTTGATCTTCTTCAGTTTCAATTATTCAAAAAAATGATTTGCAGGAAATGCCAACGTTTAAAATTATGAACGATTCAAAAGAACGCTAAGGCGTTGAGTTGTCTCTCCATGTGTGCTTGATGATGATGCTCCTGCATCAATATCTAAGATGAATTTCATAGGGAAGGTGAAGTAAAGAAGGTCGAAATTCAAGGGAGGATAAATTCTTTTGATGATGCTTTCTAAGGTATGTTATTTACAGGTCATCTCAACATTTTCGCAATAACTTTTTTTATAGAATGATTCAGATCATGAAATGTGGATTCCATTGAGGAAACATATCCAAGTAGCTGTGATACAAATTTCATCTTGTGGGTCGTTGTATTTTTGGAGTTACACACCGTGGAAAATATGGTTTGTGGCTAGTCCTGAAACTAGTCTAAAATAGGTGTTTTGAGTAAAAATGTCATAACTTCTTCATAGTAGATCCAAATTCAGTAAGACCAAATGTATTGGTTAGAGTAGATTTTGTAGTTTTCTTTGTACAATTTTCATATCCATACAACAAATATTCCATGCGAGGAACGCTCTATAAGTTCGCTCTCTAGAATAAGCCAGAATTCGATAAGGTATGCCATTTTTGCTATAACTCCTTTTATGAGAGGTTCCAAGTAGTGAAATATGGAGGAATTTCATAAAGACATTGAAGAACATTGTGTACCATTTTCATAGCTTATTAATTACAGGTACATAGTTATGATTATTTCAAGTTAGGGTTGTTGACTAATCCAAAACTAGTCATGTGAGACTAAAGTAAAATTTGATGAAAATGTCAGTCTCTTGTTAAGGAAGGTCTGTAGGTATGTGATCATATACACCAAGTCTATTACAAAGTTACAAATCATATTTGTATGATGAAATTGATGAGGGATTTTGGTTGAGGTACATGTTGGGTACATGGTTGAGACAAGTAGTTGATGAGTTGGCACATACATGAGGTGTATAATTGATGATGTTGGTGCATCTTGATGAGTCATAGTTGATGAGTAGTTGATACATGATTGGTACATACTTGGTACATGGTTGGAGGAACTTGTTAGTAGTATTGTTGACACATGGTTTATGGATGATGCAACATACTTGTCTTGGTATATTATTAGAAGCACATATTGATCTTGGTGATGATTATGAGTTTTTGTGTTATGATTGGTTAATACACATATTTAAGAGTTGTCTTGGTGATTTTTCTTGGTGAGTAGAAATGATTTGGTTAATAATATTGATGAGACATTTTGTTGTGATAGGTTGTTTGGATAGGTTCTTGTGACATGTTATGTGTACAGGTTTGGTGCATGGTTTATGCACTTGTTCATGGTACAGGTTGAGGTACAGGTTGGTGCATGGTTGATGCACTTGTTTATGGTACAGGTTGATTACAGGTTGAGGTACAGGTTGATGCATGGTTCAGGTTATTTTTATAGGTTGTTTGGTGCAGGTTGATTTGTATAGGTTTACAACAGTATATCTCACAGTGATAATGTGACAATGGTTCCATCATTATACTTCTCCGTCAAGGTGGTTGGACGGGGCAAGGATAGGTGGTTGTATCCACCTTCCGGTTGTAGCTGGAGAACTTAGAGGGTTGTATCCTCCTTCTGTTTGTAGCCAGAGAATTGGGGAGTTGGAGCTTCCCTCAGGTTATAGCCTGGGAAACTAGGGGGTTGGAGCCTCCTTCTAGTTGCAGCTAGAAAACAAAGGAAGTTGGTACTTCCAATGAATGTAATTCTTAAAGACATATAAGAAAAATCATTATGTGGTTTTCTCCCGCTTTGGGCTTCCACGTAAAAACACTGGTGTATTGTGTATGTGTATGATTTCTCATTTTTTCATTGTTTATTTACTCTGCAATTATTGGATGATAATGTTACATTGATATAACACTTGCATTATATGGTTAAAAAATATTAAATTACTATATTACTTAATCACCCCCCCTCTTAGTAATCCAACAATTGGTATTAGAGAAGGTTCCTTCAGAAATCAATTTAACCACGGAAAGGTAGATCATGGAGAGAAACAACATGTATAAAAATGGAATACCACAGTTTGATGGACAGAAGTATGCATTCTGGAGTAGAAGGATGAAAGCATATATACATGTACAAGGATTTGAAATTTGGAAATCAGTTGTAGATGGATACAAAGAACCAGCAGTTTCGTCGACAAATGAAAGAGCAATAAAACTCAAGAAAAATAATTCCAAATCCACAAATGCACTTCTGAATGGTCTTTGTGAATCAGTTTACACCAAAGTTATACATTGTAAATCCTCTAAAGAGATTTGGGACAAGCTTCAAAATATTTATGAAGGAGATTCAAAATTCAAAGAAGAAAACCTTCAAACTTACAGAGGTCAGTTCAAACAACTAATGATGAAGGAAGATGACAATATTGCATCTTACTTCTTACGAGTCAATGAAATAGTAAATGAAATCATAGGATTGGGAGAAGAAATTAAAGAATTTGTAATTGTTCAAAATGTACTAAGATCTCTCCCTATGATATTTGATCCTAAGATATTAGCACTATAAGAAAGAGAAGATCTAGACTCAATAAGCATGGACGAACTACATGGTATCTTCACAGCATATGAAATGAGAACTGAACAGGAAAATCCAGATATAAAAGAAGCAACTTTCAAAGAATCCAAAAGGTCAAAGAAAAAGGGAAAGCAAAAGGAAAAAGAACATAGTAGAAGTAGTGACATCTTGGAAGATGATGAAGAAATGGCCAACTTTGTTAGAAGATTGAACAAGGGAACCAACGATAGATATAAAGGTAATTTTCCTTTGATTTGGTTTAATTGTGATGATATTGGTCATTTTGATAACAAATGTCCTCATAAGAAAAATAATAGGAATGATGAAGATTACTCAAATAGCAAAGAAACGTATAACGAAAAAAGAACCACAAAGAAAGTTTTCAAGAAAAGCTTAAGCACCAAAGAAGACATCTCATCATCAGATGAAGATGAAGTCAGTGACAGTGAGACAAAAAGATTTATATTCATGGTAGTAGAAGACTCTGACAAAGAAGACACCGAAGAATAATATGAAGAGGCCGAAGAAGAATATGAAGAGGTAGAATTTGACTACCGAGAATAATTGTTGTGTGCCATAGAATTTATAGGAAGAGAAAAGAAGAAAAACAAGAAGCTACAAGCGGAACTAGACAAGAAAGAAGACACTCGGAAACTAGAACAAATGATCATAAATTTGAAGGTTCAAATAGAATAAGATAAAAGAGTTGAATAAACACTCAAAGAACAGCTAGAAGAAAGAGATGGGATTATTGGAAATTTGGAAGAAGAGATTGTCACATTAAGAAAGGATATTCAAAAGAAAAATATTCAGAACAACTCAAAAGTTTTGGATGAAATTATTAGCAGTCAAAACCTCATCATGACATGTCTAGACTTGGATACAATCAGACAGAAAAGGGATCAAGCTCCAAAACAACATAGAAAGAAACATATCCAAAAATCCATGCAAAAACAGTCAAAGGGGATAGGAAGATATACAAGGAAGATTATAGGGACACTCCTCCACCGAGAAGATTCAGATTTCATAATCAACAACTGACAGATAGGCCTTAAGAAGAAGAAGGATTCAGAAGAGAAAATCCTTTCAGAAGATCTTCAACTCCTAGGTATCAAACTATATTTTTTGGTTTATGTTATACATGTAATAATTTTGGACATAAATCTATGAATTGCAAAGCTAACAGTAGGAACATAAACAACTTTGGAATTCATACACAAAAGGGTTATCCAAGAAGGCCTAGTGAAACACGAAGAAGAAGTTACAACAAGTTTGAATCATTGAGCACTGAAGTGGAATGCTACAAGTGTAACCACTTTGGACACATGGCCAAAGATTGCATAATGATAGTTCCTCCTAGAGAACCATAACAAAACAACAATAGTTACAAACAAGAACTTCATAAGAGAACGTGGATAAGAAAGTAGAATCAGTATAGAAATGAAGAATGCACACTCGCTCTACAAGATAAGTAGAATAAACTTGGTTGGTATGTTGACAGTGGATGTTCAAAACACATGACAGATGATAAATATATGTTTCTTACATTAAGAAAGGAAAGAGATGGATCAATCTACTTCGGAAATGATGATTCAGCTAAAATAATTGGAAAAGGAACAATCATAATTAGAAACAAGAATACCAAGGAAGAAAATGTTCTACTACCAGAATATATGAAACATAATCTTCTAAGTGTGAGTCAAATGTGTGACCAAGGTCATAAAGTTACTTTCGATTCAAAAAAGTGTGAGATAAGAAAAGAAGGTTCAGGAAAATTGATTGCAACAACTGCAAGAACTTCAATCAACATATATGTACTAAGTGAAATTGGAAATGAAAAGTGTTGTCTAAGAAAAGGACATGAAAGTTGGCTATGGCACAGAAGAATGGGTCACATACACTTTGATAACCTTGTCAAAGTCATAATAAAGGAAGCGGTTAGAGAAATTCCCCAGATTATGAAACCAACCAACACTTTATGCAAGCATTGTCAACAAGGAAAGAAAACAAAGACCAGGTTTAAATCAAAAGAATATTATATGACAAGACCACTGGAAATTGTGCATAGTGATCTATTTGGACCAACTACAGCAAAGGGTTTAAAAGGTGAGAAATACTTTATGTTATTAGTTGATGATTATACAAGAATGACTGCAGTTTTCTTTCTCAGGAATAAGTCAAAATATTTTGAAAACTTCAAGGTCTGGAAGGAAATGGTTGAAAATGAAATGGATTCAAAAATAAAATGTTTGATATATGATAAAGGAGGAGAGTTCACTTCAAATGAATTTATGGACTACTACAACATGCATGGAATAAAAAGGCAATTCTCTGTTGCTAGGACACCTCAACAAAATGAAGTTGTTGAAAGAAAGAACAGGCTAGTACAGGAAATGGCCCGAACAATGTTAATGGATTCCAAATTGATAGATATCTTGTGGACACATGCAGTGCATACAATGGTTCACATTCAAAAAAAAGTAATGCTCAGAAAAAACACTGACAAAACTCCCTACGAGCTATGGAAGGGAAGACCAAGAAATGTGTAGCACTTCAGAGTATTTGGAAGAAAATGTTACATCAAAAGAGAAGATGGTAGAATGGGAAAGTTTGACTCTCGTGTGGACAAAGGAGTACTTATTGGTTACTCAAGTACAAAAAAGGCATACAAGTGTTACAATTTGAGGTTGAACAAAGTTGTGAAAAGCATCAATGTAACAATTGATGAAATAGGTGGATGAGAATTAAAGGAAGAAGAAAATGAATCAATGGAACAACTTTACAAAGAAGAAGCAGAAGATGAAGAAGAATTATAAGGGGAAGATGAAGAGGATCAGACATAAGTAGAAGAGAAAGTTCAGAAAGTGCCTCTAAACACACCTAGCAAATGAGTCCAGAAGAATCATCCTTCAGATTAGATTATCAAAAACAAAGATGCATGAGTTGAGACTAGAAGAAGAATCCGTTCACTAGAACAAATGTGCCTAGTACTCTAATCTACGATTGAACCAAACTGTTTTGAAGAGGCCAACAAGGATGAATTTTGGAATAAGGCCGTGGATGAAGAATTGGATCAAATAGAGAAAAATGGCACTTGGGAATTGGTTCCAAGACCAAAGAATAAGAATGGGATTGGCACAAAGTGGGTATTCAGAAATAAATTGAATGAAGATGGATAGGTTACAAGTAACAAAGTTAGATTGGTATGTAAAGGATACGCACAGGTTGAAGGAATCGACTTTGAAGAGACATTTTCTCCAGTTGCCAGAATGGAACCAATCTGATTTCTCCTAGCTTATGCATGCTCCAAGAATATTAAAGTGTATCAGATGGACATGAAATCAGAAGCTTTGTATCCAAGGGAAGCCTTTGAGTATTTTTTCCAAAGACTCAGAGTAATTTCTACTCCAAAATGAATGTTTTTGGATGCTTATCTTGTATGTCTTAGATTTACATGAAGAAGCACCATAAAGAGGATAGTTCAGGTTGGGGGATCATTTTCAGGAAGATTTAAGTCAAGGGGATTATCCCCGAGGACATTTTATTTAGGGGGAGCAGCCTCGGATGGAAAGATAACTTTGCCATTGATGACAAAGGGGGAGAGATTTATCAGATGCAGGATAGAAATGCTTGGAGACAGAGCACAGAGGCATGTAGAGATGGGGATCAGCCCAAGGAGATTTCAGTCAGGAGGAGCATCCCCAAAGGGAGATACCCTTTTCCATTGATGTCAAAGGGGGAGAGATAGAAACATTGATGAGGACTATAAGCATGAATGTTATCATGACTAAGTGTTGCCATC
Organism: Picea engelmannii; assembly: GCA_009831015.1. Taxonomy (NCBI): domain Eukaryota; kingdom Viridiplantae; phylum Streptophyta; class Pinopsida; order Pinales; family Pinaceae; genus Picea; species Picea engelmannii. Next base: position 126,292 of record ML795991.1, read on the forward strand.
AATGCCAAAGGGGGAGATTGTCAGAAAGTTGGCTTAGGTTGATGGAAAGTCGGTATGGATTGTTGTTTGTCATTGATTTCAACCATTGGAGAGTGATATTTTAGATTGATTTCAACCATTAGTGATTGATGTCAACCCTTCGAGAAAGTCTGGTAGCAAATTTCGGTAGCACAAAGGTTTGGGTAATGGACCCAAGTTTTTTTTATGTATAATGGTATGAGTTTTGATAAATTTGAATATAATATTATTCCATATGGATATCACATGTCATACCATTTCCGGTGGTATGTGGAATGCCGCATAACTCCTCGCGGCTAGAGAGTTATGGCCATGTGAAGTTGGAGAAAGGTTTGGGCAATGGACCCAAGTTTGTTTGATGTATAATGGTGTGAGTTTTGATATATTTGTAGGTAAGAATATTCTATATGGATAGTACATGTCATTTCATTTCTAGTGGTATGTGGAAGGTCACATAACTCCTCACATTTAGAGATGTATGGCCATGTGAAGTTGGAGAACCCTCATGAGTCATCTAGAAGCCCCAAAAGGTCAAAGTAGTCAAAGTGGTTTAAGAGATTTCAGAAGGTAAATAATATAGTGAAGTGAGGAGTGTACTATAATTCAAAGTGAATACAAAATAAATTATGTAAATAATAAATTTGATGGAGAAATTACTAAGTTGACAAGTGGTTAGAAGTGGGTTAACCCTAAAATAAGGAAAGTGGGTTAAGATGGTTAAAAGGTAACCCATTCAGGAAGCTACATGAAAGTATAAATAATAGGCAAGGCTCTCTCATTTTAATCACACTTGAGCATATACAATACTTATAGGTGACTGAGATAACCAAAGGATATCTAAGCCAAATTTCAGAGGGAAGGTGAAATAAATAAGGCCAGAATTCAAAGGAGGATAAATTCTTTTGATGATGCTTTCTAAGGTATGTTATTTACAGGTCATCTCACCATTTTTGCAATAACATTTTTTATAAAACAATTCAGACCATGAAATTGGGAGGCCATTGAGGAAACATATCCAGGTAGTTGTGATACAAATTTCAGCTTCTGGGTCGTTTTTTTTGGAGTTACACTTCGTGGAAAATAGGGTTTGTGTCTAGTCCTGAAACTAGTCTAAAACAGGTGTTTCGGGTAAAAACGTCATAACTTCTTCATAACATATCCAAATTCAGTAAGACCAAATGTGTTGGTTAGAGTACATTCTGTAGTATTCTGTGTACAATTTTCAGATCCATACAACAAATATTCTGTGTGGGGAACACTCTATAAGTTCTCTCTCTAGAATAAGTCAGAATTCGATAAGGTATGCCATTTTTGCTATAACTCCTTTTCTGAGAAGTTCGAAGTAGTGAAATCTGGAGGAATTGCATAAATACACTTAAAGAACATTGTGTACCATTTTCAAAGATTTATTTATTACAGGTACATAGTTATTATTATTTCAAGTTAGGGTTGCTGACTAATCCAAAACTAGTCATGTGAGACTAAAGTAAAATTTGATGAAAATGTCAGTCTCTTATTAAGGAAGGTTTGCATCTATGTGATCATATACACCAGTTCTATTACAGAGTTATAAATCATATTTGGATGATGAAATTGATGAGATATTTTGGTTAAGGTACATATTGGGTACATGGTTGAGACAAGTAGTTGATGAGTTGGCACATACATGAGGTGTATATTTGATGACGTTGGTACATCTTGATGAGTCATAGTTGATGAGTAGTTGATACATGATTGGTACATACTTGGTACATGGTTGGAGGCACTTGTTAATAGTATTGTTGACACATGGTTTATGGATGATGCAACATACTTGTATTGGTATATTATTAGAAGCACATATTGATCTTGGTGATGATTATGAGTTGTTGTGTTATGCTTGGTTGATGCACATATTTGAGAGTTGTCTTGGTGATTGATCTTGGTGAGTAGATCTTATTTGGTTGATAAGATTGATGAGACATGTTGTTGTGATAGGTTGTTTGGATAGGTTGTTGTGAAAATGTTACTTGTACAGGTTTGGTGCATGGTTGATGCACTTTCTCATGGTACAAGTTGATGTATAGGTTGGTGCATGGTTGATGCACTTGTTTATGCTACAGGTTGAGGTACAGGTTGATGCATGGTTGATGCATGGTTCAAGTTATTGGTACAGGTTGTTTGGTGCAGGTTGATTGGTACAGGTTTACAACAGTATATCTCATAGTGATAGTGTGACAATGGTTACATCATTCTACTTCTACGTCAAGGCGATTGGACGGGGAAATGATAGGTGGTTGTAGCCACCTTCTGGTTGTAGAGGAGAAATTAGGGGGTTGTAGCCTCCTTCTGGTTGTAGCCAGAGAATTCGGGAGTTGGAGCTTCCCTCAGGTTGTAGCCTAAGAAACTAGGGGATTGGAGCCTCCTTCCAATTACAGCTAGAAAATAAATGAAATTGGTGCTTCCAATGAATGTAAGTCTTCAAGAAATATAAGAAAAAACATTCTGTGGTTTTCTCCCGCTTTGGGTTTCCACGTAAAAACACTGGTGTATTGTGTATGTGTATAATTGTTCATTTGTTCATTGTTTATTTACTCTGCAATTATTGGATGATAATTCTACAGTGATATAACACTTGCATTATATGGTTAAAAATGATTAAATTTCTCTATTACTAATTCACCCCCTTCTCAGTAATCCAACATTCAATACCTTAAATTAAAAATAAAATAAAAAAGAAAATAAATAAACTATAATTATTGTAACATGATGTATATAACTTCCTCTCATTTTATTTTATTTGGTGCATAAGCTTTTGTTATCCTTCTTTATTCTTTTTGTAATTCATCTTGTTTTAACTAAAAAACAATTTATTAAAATACGAATCCTTTACACTATTTTATAATTAATTTTTGGTAGTTATTAAATCAATTTTTTGTTTATTTAATTACTCTTTTAATTAATCATTTAGGAACTAACTTTTCCTAACTTTTTACCTAAATGATTAATACACTATTTAATAATTAATGTTTTATAATAAATTTTTGGTAGTTATTAAATCAATTTTGTGTTTATTAAATTACTCTTTTAATTAATCATTTAGGTACTAACTTTACCTAACTTTTGGCTAGTTTTTCCTTAGCTACTTCTTCCTAAAATAAATACAAAAGAAAACATTTTCATTTTTTAATCCTATTGGTTACATTCTCTTAGTTGTTTAAATTCATTTAGGATTTAATTTTGTTATCACAAATGTATAAAATTACATATAAAATCATAAAAATTATAAATTACATAAAAATCAAATATTATTAAAAAGTAAAATTACAAGGCAAAGGATATTACGCTGGGACCCTAGGTTAGGGGAAATTTGGCCTGGATTTCAATGTGTCTTCTTGTCTTGGGTTTTAATCTTAGGGTGATATTCCCGTCTCTTCCCGCCTAGCCCCACGGGAGGTTGAAATGTTGGTTTTGGGGACTCTCTAGTCCCTTGACATCAACAGTGCATTTCCAAGAAGAATGTCAAAGTGCTCATTCTCAAAGATTACCTGCTAAGGGAAAGCCTGACCCCGGAGGCCCTTTTCTCCTACACTCGTCTCACTACGCTCTAACTCGACAACTATATTCCCACCCATATTCCAACCCAATTCGTTGGATTTAAACATCTCTTGTATTGCACCTTCACGTGCATGGAATTGACAGATGAATATTTTTCCATATTTATTTCACATTGCCCTCTTCTTCTAAAACTTCGCTTATAAAATTGTGTTGTCTTGTGAGAACCTGTTATTTCTTTTGATTTTCACTGCAACCACATAGACTATAACAAGGAAACCTTGCACGTGTTATCGAATGAACACTACCAACAACAATGAGGATAAAGAAATAATCTTCTCAATCTATATCCATCATAGGTTTCTTGCATGGGATCTCCGTAGAGGAGTATGGCTTCTTTCAGATCATTGTTCAGTGACTCCAATGTGCCTTCTCAATTATCGCTACCCTTAATGGATCTCACTCATGGTCATCATGTCAATGTGATGGACATATACACTACTGCAAACATATTAGTAATTCACTCACTCAAACTATGTACTCTCTTACTCTCATAGGTCCCATTTCTTTCCCATTTCCCTGGGCCCTCCTATGAGGGATTCAGGCCTAGTCCTACTCTGATACCATGTTGACTTTTCATAAGAGATGATATTTTCCATGTATATTATTATTTAATATGCAAAAGGATCACAACTAAAAGATAGATATCCATAGAACAACAAGATATATCCTTAGGGAAACCCTCAAGGGGGAGAAAACCCTACAAACTTTCCTCAGTATATATTCCTCCAACATGTACAATGACATACAATTCTTTTTCACGAAATCAAGACCAAAGAGACCCATACATGAACCAAGAATAGCCTTCTAGATAAGTGCTTACTACTCTCTTGTACTTATGTTCAAATGAGTGATCAAAATGACTCGATATAACCTCTATTTATATTCTAAAATACCTAAAAGATATGACTCATCAATAAACTCTTTCACAATTACACTTAGGAATAACCAATACAATTAAACTTAGGACTAAATTCCAAAATTACATAAAATATCAACACGCTTTGTTATGAGTTATATGCATGATTTGTTATGTAATGCTTGAACTACTAATTCAATGGAGAACTATTTTTCTCATGTATATGTGTTTGTGATGTATCTGAATTATTTGTCTCTTGTTCTATTTATTGTGCTTATTGTTAGTTATATTAGTTGGTACGTTAAACTACATCGAGTTTGTGTTGGACACATTTTGTAGAACTTAGGTCTATCATAGAGCCAACAAAATGCACATCTCTCTTATTTTTCCTCCCCCAATTCAATGTTATATGAATTCATATATGCTCATAGTTTATTTCTGTAGTCCAATTCATGAAATTGTATTCATGTTTACATTAAATATTTGTATGCAAGTTGAATTCAATTTGTAGAATAGAATTCTCCAAAGAAAGATTAAAGGTGTTTTTGTTTTCATGTGTACATATGTCCAAGGAGTTATGGTGTTGAATGCTTGGAAAGAAAGGGATTTCTCACAAGTGGTCAGAATCTGGTCAAAAAAATTTGAAGAGAGGATTACCCCATGTCCATCAAAATGAAGATTGTCCTCTATTATAAATTTGTCCAACTGTGTTAGCCTCCCTACATCCAAGCTATCATAAATCCTCCATTTCTTAACCATGATGAATTTTTAACTTTCTTATGTATACCTCTACACCATTTTCCCTCCTCATTTCCTTGTCTTCATGCTGCATTTAGTAACCAAGGGTGTTCAATCAAAGATTCATGATGATGGAATTATTGTCTTCATGCTGCATTTAGTAACCAAGGGTGTTCAATCAAAGCTTCATGACGATGGAATTATGTGATAGAACTCGCCAAAGGAGAACCAATTTTCCTTTCCTCTTTTTTGCAAAAATGAAAAATGAAAAATTACTTTCCAATAACATTTCATATATCTTTTTAAAATCATTTTTAAGCACAATTACTTTATTTTGTTTAAATACAAGGGGACACTTTTTAAGAGTTAAGAGTGGTAGAAATTTTTCTCGATTTTCTTCTCTTAAAGAAAAATTGACTCGTGATTAAAATAAGAACTTTATTTTGTTTAAATGCAAGGGGGCACTTTTTAAGAGTTAAGAGTGGTAGAAATTTTGCTCGATTTTCTTCTCTTAGAGAAAAATTGACTCATGATTAAAAGAACTTTACCCTTGAGTTAGTTAGAATGATACAATTACTCTTGAGTTAGTTAGAATGATACAATTACTATAGATGATAGAATTTTATGGTGGCAGGAAATGGGATGTGTATGTGTACGCTTTTGTGTATCTACAAAATGGAAGGGTAGGGTACTAAGGATGTCCATGTGTGGTTTTGAAAATCCTCATCCTAAGAGGGTGGGGATGTTCATATGTGTGTTTTTTTTATATTTTCACACACTTGGTGGGTGGGTATTGGGGTGTTGAGGATGTGCATGTGTGCACTCTCTAGCATCCACCCTTGTGCCAAGTAATGATTTGCATATCACTTTTATAAGTTTTAGAAATATTTGTTTTATTTTTAAGATCAAAATATAACATACATTTTGTCAAGACTTATGGGAACAATAAATTGGAAGTAAAAATACATTTTTTTAAAATAATAACCCTTCATTGGACCATCGACGAACCCATTTTTTAATGGTTCAACTAGTGTAACGTTTTCTTCCGCACCCAGTAACTATCATAAATACATCATGTTTATCGGTACCTTATAAATAGCTCGATAAGATATTTGTGATCTTTTGTGGAACATTCACCGATGGTTTTTTGTATCTTAGTCGCTCTGTCAATGAACTAGAGATGAAAACCTGATGGAGTTGTCATGAACTAATGGGGCACATCCATCGATGATTTTTCACTCTTACAACGGACATTCATCTATCTTCCAATGTACTAGCGATGACAATGTGATGGATTTGAGATGAACTGATGTGTCACATTTGTCATAGTTTAGTCTCTCTTACGATGGACCAACAACGAGAATAACCTAGATTTGGGACCAACATCAGTCGACGGTATGACAGATGTGTCTTCCTATATTGCGATGAAAGAGTGATCATTGTAATTGTGATAGAGGTGATGTGATAAAAAACTGGTTGTAGCCTTCATCATACTTGAGATGTAGTGGCAACAAACATGCATTGCTAAATTGTCGTAAAATGGGCCCAATGTACTAGTGGACCAGAGAATGCAAGAGACATTTTCTATTTGCTTGAGGAAAGGAAACACGAGGAATCAAATAATGGAGTTATCCCAACTCTGATGCCATTGTGAGGCTAGGCATTAGGTGGAAAATGTAACTCCATAATTGTTATAACCCTAATTTGCACCATACATGCTTACCTGGCATCAGGCCATTTCACATCCCTTCTTTGCCAAAGCACTGTTGAACAACTCTTTAAAAAACCTCTTTTATAAGGGCCCACGTACCCTACTCCATTATTGCACGTCTGTACACACTCGCTAACCTAAAACAACCTACGTGGACCTACAAAAGCACGAAAAAAGGAAAGTTGCCAATGGAACACACAACTTTGGGTGAGTTAACTGAAACTCCCAGCCATGCATGGCCGAGGGTTCGTCCAAATACCTAGCTTCTTCTAGCCTATAAAAGAAGGGTTAGGGGTCCAATTTGGAGGAGGAGAATAATAATAAAGAAACTCTGCCCAATTGCATATTCCCATTGTCCCAACCCTTTAGCCATCCTTGTGCAAAAAGAGATACAAAGAAAAAAGTTGGAGGACATTTGAAGAGGAGCCCAGGATCAGGATTCGCGGAGCAGTGGCCGGTCTCGAAATTGTAAGTTGATTAATCAAAGTTAATAATAAAGAAATGTTTTTCCCGTCCCACTATATGAGTTCTTCATAGTTCAGTAAATATATGTTTGAATCTCTAACCCATTAGTCTGTAGGTAAAATGCATGTGTAGTTTGTTGCTTGTTTTGTATGCAGGTCAGCCTTGGGAGGAGAGCTGCTAACAAGTGATCAAGCATGAAGAAGGATCGACATCAACCATATGGAACAAGGTATGTTGGTCTAACCATGTATTTGCTGAAAAGAAATGGGGATTAGGTCTGGGGACGAAGGTAGAAAGTAGGTTTCTTTCGATCATATCTGTATGCATACTATAACCCTATTTGCTAGTCCATAGGGGGGATTTCCCACCACAACAGAATTGGTGACCGTACTGGGGAAGTCTCTAGGGTTCCTGGGAATATTTTTGGGTAGTTTTAAAAGACTGGTTTTCTTTCCTATTTTTTGAAGTTTCTGCAAAGTCTGAGCTAACAGAGAGTCTGGTCTTCCATACCAGCTATCTCTGTTATTTTCTTGACTGTGTTTTTTTGAGATCCACAGAGGTACATGCGGCCTGCATAAGGTATGCACGCGTGTACCCGTGCCCTACTTTCTTATAGCCCACGTGTAAACGCTAGCTGAAGAAGTAATAGTAGCGTGTAGATTCCAGAAAATTTTTGAGGTGATCATCCTCTTCCATGTCAGAATCAGTCATTCTCAGGGGTTTTCTGGAACTCTTTCTCAGATTGGTTTGTTTTACGAATTTTTTCCTTACATTGTTTTCATTTTTCTGTTAAAGAGAGTGTCTAAGCCTTCAAGAGATCCTGGTTCTCAATATCAGTGGTCTCTTCCAGGTTTTGATTGTCTGTTTTTATTTGTTTCATATTTTTAGAGATACACGCGGCCTGTATAAGGCCAGTACACGTGTACACGCCCTCTGGCTCTACACAACTTGCGTGCACACACTTGTTGTTGGATTGTTAGTAGTGTGCTTGTGTAGGATAGTTTTGTTGAGGGTAAGGCAGTCATCCTTTCCCTTGACAAGAGTTATACCTCTCAGGTTTTTGAATCTCTGTCTTAGCAGTCAGTAGCTTAGGGTTGATCTTAGCCTTAGCTTGCTTTTTTCATTTAAAAGTTGTCATTAAAAATTTTCTTTAGGGTTTTTAGACAAGTGTGAGTCCTTTTTGAAGTTGCTAGTGTGTGATTTATTGAAGTGATTCTTTGTGATCTGCGATTAGGCCAGAAGTTTTTTATTGGTTTTTGACTTGTTGATATTTTTCCTTTTTGCTTTGTCAGCATTCAAATAAAAAAAAAAAAAAAAAAATCTCTTTCATTTTCTTGTTTGGTTGAAAAGTGTGGTTTTGCATTAGTAACCAGGGAAAAGTATTTTCTTTCTTAAGTTCTTGATAGTTTACTTAGATCGTAATTAGCTCGTAGTCGATTGAAATCCTTCTTTAAGTTTGTTGATTCAAAAGATCTTAGAAAAATAAAAATAAAAATTTTGAAAAGTTGTTGAAAATTTGCGTTAAGTGAAAATTTTTGTTTCCAGCTTTCTGTGCATTTTTTACTTTCGTCTTTCAAACATCATTAGTTTCACTTTCATACCCCTTGACATAATACAAGCCATAAAATTAATGCTAAATCTAAAATTTATTAGACTTTTATTTTTGTAGGGTTAACCAACTAGTTCAGGATTAGGGCCTTGGATTAGGTTGGAAAGGAAACTCTTCAAGGCCATTAAAATCAAACATTGGAGTCTGAGTTAGGGAGTGTCCAAGTCCAGTATCATGAAATTTATCTGGGACCCCCCTCTAACACAGGGGATAAACACGAGGTTGCGTGCGGAAAGGTAGCGGAGATAACCCCTCCAAAGCTGGACCAATCGTAGTGGAGAACACATATAGAGGGCTTGTTTTTGGATTTCATCGATTGCATTTTCCACGGGGCTTCGTGGGTCTCGAATCTGTTCGAGGTCCTCAGTTGTCTTTCGGACCACATTCTTTCGATATTCTTGATAGGTTTCAAGCTCGATACCCTGCTCATTGTGTTCTATCCAACTTTCGACTATACCCGCCTGGTGACTGTTCACGCGCTGACAACCTAGTTGCCTATATTTTTTAGGGACATACACAGGTGAGTGCGGGGGTATACCGTGGTACCTAGGATATACATCAGGCCATGCTTTACAGAGTATACCCGGAGGGTGCTTCCGTTTTCGAGTTTCACTTGCACCGGTAAGTTGCTCTAGTGTTGGTTGTTGTAACTGTTCTTCCAATTAAATTAGTGTTTGCATGTCTTATCTTATAGGGACTTTTTTAGTGTGTGTGTATTTTGAACGGTTAGACTACCCTAGTGTGTCTTTGATATTCTCACACAGTGGAGGATCACGAGCTCTGCCAGTCATGAAGGCTTCTTGGCCTACTTCCGGTTACACTAGAGCCACCCCCGCCACCACTAAGGTGAAAGCTAGACCAAAAAGGGTCTTTTGAAGCGACCGGGTCATAAGAAATTGTGCCCGACCAACATCTAGAGGAATCAACCGTTGTAGATCTTGGAGCGCAAGATTTTGGTCTGGTTGAAACCTTCACCACTGATCTTTCGGCACCCACCATCGTACTGATTCATCCTTACGAGTGCCAGACAGTGTCGCACACAGCAATGGAAACAAATGTTGTTACTCCTTCTAGGAATTCTTCAATTCCCACTATGGTTGTCACCACAGAAGAGTTTCCACCTCCTAACCCATCATCACTGGTCTGGGCCACCATGGTCTCGACCACAACTACATCACATAGTGGTCTAATCCTATCTCTGGTGGCGGCTACAACCCCTTTCACACTGAATGCGACAGGCCCTCCATTCTCATACGGGATGCCTAGTTCAGGTACAAGTCATGTACTTTCCTACTCCACTTCACAAACTTCAGGTATGGGAGCAGGGAGCTCTATCACTCCTCTACAAGGACACATGGGGGGCACTTCTACTCCTTTTAATGCATTCCATTATGGGGGATTTCATATACCTCCTTCATCCCCTTCACTCGATGGCACGCATTAGCAATCTGTCGGGCCACCTACACACCATAGTTTATTTGGAGCGAGGAGTCAATGACCACCTTCACATAATATTCTAGTAGGTTCGACACCTTTTTCTTTGTTCAGTGCATTTGGTAATAACACTTTCTCGTCAACTACATTCCAGACTAGGGGCAACCCCAGTTTTGGACAATCTATTACTATGCAGGGTACTATTCCTACACAGGGGGCACACCCAGGAACTTCTTCTACACCAGGGCCTTGGAATTTTGGGCAAGGATCCGTTCCCTCATCCGAAATTTCGATCTGGGGTAATTCTTTTCACAATCAATGGAACCCTGGACAAAGAACTATGCCTATCCCCATGAGACTGACATGGAGCAATCCTTCCCAAAGTCTTTCGAATGTAATGCATTCCCAACCATCTATGTCCTATTTTTGAAATTAGTTGGCGATGTCTCCTCACACGCAAAATCCATATGTTGGCCATGGCCATGGTTTTTACCAGAACCCAGGCTAGCAGCCAAACTTTTCCAGGCAACCTGGTGCCGGTCAAACTCTAGGCCCCTTTTTCCCAGGTTATCACCAACAACCCAAACTTCCCTTCCTGGAAACCTTGCATTTTCCAGACTTGAAAAGGTTGTTGAATGACCCTATCTGTCATGATCCACGTTGGCCTTCTATGCTGACGAAGTTTCCTTCGGACATCCCAAAGTTCAAAGCCAAGCCTAACGAAGATCTAGCAGATCATGTGACTACCTTCCATCTTTGGTGCTCATCTAACTCATTGAAAGATGACTATGTATAGTTGTGATTGTTTCAACGTACTCTCATAGGGAGTGTCGTGAAATGGTACATTGAGCTCGACCGCTCAAGATACTCTTCCTTCGGTGAACTAGCGATGGATTTCCTAAATCATTTCCAGTTGCCTGTGAGATACGATGCTGGCACTGAATTACTGACTAATTTCTCACAAACTAAAGTGGACCATATCTCTGATCACATTCGAGAATGGAGATGCAGAAAGAGTTTAATTAAGGTATCAGTCCAACCAGCATTCCTACTCGAGTGGTTTCTTAAGTCTTTGGTCCCATAGTTGTCCAAAGACGTCGCAACGTCGGGAGTATTTTCCGAAGAAGACGCCATCATGAGATCTCAACAACTTGAGCTAATCTATTCTTAGTCTGGTTTATTATATGAGATCTTTCCAGATGCACCATGCTTAATACTTGATAACACCAGACAGAGAGCTGGACCACATGCCGATGGTATAGTTGGTTCAGCACAAACAAAGCCCGCTAAGCAATTGACAAAGTAGTTGTAGCAGTTGTCTATACAACACACAGTGGCCAACCAAACTACTACTTTAACTTCTCCTCCTACCAAAATGTCGGATGTACACACAGTGAAATTGACTAATCCAAAGGCCACCCAACAGCCTGAAGGAAAGAAAAAACAACAAAAGAAGGGTAAGGGGGATAAAAAACCTATCGATAATGCTGGCAAGGACAACAATGAGAAACAAAAGGCAAGGTATCCATGCAACTTGTGCATGGAAGACCACCCAACCCATCTATGTCCTCGGCTTGCAGATGCCCAAAATTTTATGGTGCAACAACAACCTGCTGTGTTAACCAATCCTTTTCAACATGGGCAAAATCTAACTCAAGCCTCTGCAAGCACGGAAGGGGGCAACCAAGGACCCTCTTCATCTTCAACCAACCCCACATCCATGAATGTATATATGGTGAAGGGTGACGCTTTTATATCGACTAGAGTGCATGACTATAGTAAACCAAGCACTTCTGAGAAGGGAAAAGAAGTCGAACTCCCATCTCTTCCTGTACAGATTGAGAAGACATTGGGTGAAACAATGACACGCATCCCCAAAGGTGCGTTCAAAAACGATTCTCACAACCCAAATGCAAGGGCCGCCCAGAACTATTCTATGGTGGAATATTTATCACAAACCCCTTGTACGATGTCCGCTTTGGAGGTCCTCCAAAGTTCCCTTCTCAGAGGAAACCCTTGTTAACCGCTTTAGGACCTACCGAGACTTGTAATCCGGGTACAATCATGTTGGATACAACCAACCTAAAACCTCGTCTACCTTACCACATAGCGTTTCAGATAGTAGTGGCTTATCCCATGAAAAAATTTACTCGAAATATCTTTCGCACGGTGGTCGATGAGGGAGCCTCGACATGCGTTATGTCATTGGCATGTTGGAAGGTCATTGGCCAGCCTGTTTTGTCTCCATCACCTACTCTCCTCACTGCTTTTGACGGTCATTCATTCCGACCACATGGTATCATTCCCTCTTTCCCCATGCAGTTAGGAGGGAAGACTGTGTGTGTCGAGGTAGAGGTAGTCGATGCTCCCCTAGACTATAACCTCTTGTTATGAAGGAGTTGGACTTATGCCATGCAAGTTGTGGTCGCTACAGTCTTTTGGGTCTTGTTGTTTCCACACGAGGGCTGGACAGTGACCATCAATCAATTGTCTTTCTCTAGACCTGACCCTTCATTGGGATCATCCACGGTCCCGATGGTCGATAATTCTCAACTAGGTGTCGTCAACTTCGGGGTTGGATTGTGCCCATCTTTGATGGGTACCTTTGACTACCCGCCCCCTCAAGGCGATATCTAGTTTATATCCAATCACCATAAGGTTGATATTTTTCAAGTTTCGTCGTTCTGCACAACTTACATCGATGACCCATGGATACTTCCTTCCCCATCGGCCACGATGGATGGGATAGGGCACTTGGGCATGTCCATGCTCCTGTCCACAGCTAAAGTAGCGTACTCTTTAGTACAGCAAAATTCAGCCAACACTAATCCAACTCCTGCACAAGAGTTCGATCCACTTTTGGAGCCTATTTGGGCTCAGGGTTCTCTTTCTCACACCGATTCATTAGACTTAGTCTTGACCACTGATGAAGCTATAATTAAGGCAATGACTAGTCTGGACAAACCCTGGGAATATCTTCATCATAGATCATACTTCCTCCCAGCGTTAAGAAGAATCGAAGCTGGAGAATTCACCTTGACTATGATGGGAGATAGGTCTTGTCCCATTAATCCCTTAGATACACACGAGATCTATGTTGAGGGTAATATGGAAACCATTGTTGAAATGATACCCATCAATATCTCCAAAACCCCTGGCGTCATAGACAATGTTTTTGTCGGAGCATATTGCTCCCCCGAGGAGATGCCAGGCATCGACCCACAAAGAGTCGATCATGAGCTAACTTTGTTGTTTTTCAAGCTCGCTTTGATATCCGAAAGAAACATCTGGCAAGACTGCATTTATTCTTTTCGATCTCATCTGGATTAACTGAGAAAATTAACCTCTACAGGTCTTCTTTTAATCCCTTTTCAGACCCTCTAAACATGAAAATATTGTCGAGCGATCTTGTGGCCTTTCACGCTCGTTAAACTGAAATTTGAAGTCACGTCTGTCCGATGGTAGTTTACCCCTTTTTCAGTTAGGATGGTCAACTGTACGAACAAAGGTATACTCTATGGAACTTCAGTTCTCTAGAAGAGTACTCTCAGGTATAATTTTATCCCTTTTTCGGGCCTGAGGGACTAAACTTACTTAAAAGGAACCCCCATGGAGTCCATAGTTAAGCTCTTTTCCGACTCCCTAAAATTGAAAAGATAGTTGAGTGATCTTATTATTTCACACTCGTTAAACTGGTCTAGAAGAACATTCCTGATGGAGTCCATAGTTAATCTTTTTTCAGACTCCTTAAAAATGAAAAAATGGTTGAGTGATCTTGTTCTTATCATACTCGTTAAAATGGTTTTGAATAGACGTCTTGTCGGTGCTAGTTTACCCCTTTTTCGAACCGACTAGACTATCTTCGAAAAAGGTACCCCAATGGAGTCTCCTTTTATGTTTTTTCAGACTCTCTAAATATGAAAAACCACTGAGCTTACCTTCTCTGGGCCCGTTAAACTTACATCGAACGATGTGACCATTCTGTCTTTTGTTAACTGCATTTGCATACCTTATACACCAGCCTTGTAGCACTTTTCTTTGGCGTCTTAACACCCTTGGCCCCTGGAGGATTTTTCCCGAGTATCATTATTTTGAACATCAGTCTTGTCCTCGCACCTTGAACTTGTATGTTTGTAGCACTCGTTCCTCCATTGTAACATAACATTCCTTTATTCTTTTTCCAAAATCATTGAAAAAGACAAAAAAAAATCAAATATACCCAAAAAGAGGAAGGGAAAAGTATTTTCTTTATTGGCAGCATAATGAGTCGCCCTTGGATAAAGCACATCTATCCATTTGTTCGTTAAACTATGGGATGTAGTACGACCTTAGGAAGTTGTTCTCGCTACATAGAGTTGTGTTCTCCTCCATTTGGTTATTCTTCCAAACATATGGAGAGTTTGTGTTGCCTCTTTCTTCGTAAACTTATGATTAATTCCATGCTGCCTAAGTCTCATCATTTGTCGTGTTGTTGTCCAAGGGAAGTTTCTACCAAGCTTGAGGTGGCCCCTCTATAATTTGTCTCTTGCCCTCATACTGAATGTCCAATCAAGTCCTTGTTTGAAATCATTGAAGCCTTCAGTCTGATCATCAAGATTATTTAGTCCATGACCGACGAGCCGTCGAAGACCTCTGGGTAGTGAAGTCGTACACTCATATTACACTCCTACCTTGAGTTTTGAAGACTTTTAAGTTGTTTCTCGAGCTCTAAAGATCTCATCTCCAGACATCAGGCCATATCATCTTTTAGAAGATGGATACTCTATATGTATATCTTTTTTATTTCGAGATGTAGCTCCACTGTGTATTGTTCGCGGCTACACTTTATATAGTTATTTGACATGGATCTACAGTGTATTTGATTGGTAGCCATGATTCTATTTTATCCTGAGCATGGGTATGCCCTCCTCAGTGAAACATTTTTTACTTTGCAGATGGCGCCTCCCGATTCCTGGTCCCTCGACTCACTCATTCAGCACATCAGTAAAGATTGGTAATGTATTTCGGCCAGCAGATGCTCTTCTGACCTCACACATTAGGGGGCATCTGTTATAACCCTAATTTTCACCATGCATGCTTACCTGGAATCATCCCATTTCACATCCCTTCTTTGCCAAAGCACTGTTGAACAACTCTTTAAAAAACCTCTTTTATAAGGGCCCACACGCCCTACTCCATTACTGCATGCATGTACACGCTTGTTGACTTAAAACAACCCCCATGGACCTACAAAATCACGAAAGAAGGAAAGTTTCTGACGGAACACACAGCTTTGGGTGAGTTAACTGAAAATCCCGACCATGCATGGCCAAGGGTTCGTCCAAATACCTAGTTTCTTCTAGCCTATAAAAGAATGGTTAGGGGTCCAATTTGGAGAAGGAGAATAATAGCAAAGAAAATCTGCCCAATTTCATATTCCCATTGTCCCAACCCTTTAGCCATCCTTATGCAAAGAGAGATACAAAGAAAAGAAGTTGGAGGACATTTGAAGAGGAGCCCAGGATTAGGATTCATGGAGTAGTGGCCGATCTCGACATTGTAAGTTGATTCATCAAAGTTAATAATAAAGAAATTTTTTTCCCGTTCCACTATATGAGTTCTTCATAGTTCAGTAAATATATGTTTGAATCTCTAACCCATTAGTCTGTAGGTAAAATGCATGTGTAGTTTGTTGCTTGTTTTGTATGCAGGTCAGCCTTGGGCGGAGAGCTGCTAACAAGCGATCAAGGGTGAAGAAGGATCAACATCAACCATCCGGAACAAGGTATGTTCGTCTAACCATTTATTTTTTGAAAATAAATGGGGATTAGGTCTGGGGACGAAGGTAGAAAGTAGGTTTCTTTCGGTCATATCTGCATGCATACTATAACCCTATTTGCTAGTCCGTAGGGGGATTTCCCACCACAACAATAATGATGTGTATTTCATTGATATGAGAGGTGCATAAATACAATCTAAGTGGTCATTTTTCTTCTCAAATGGATGACTCTTCCTATCACCTATGACTCTTCATATTTAAAATACTATTACAGCAACGCAAACCTAAGGATTATGTGTCTAACAACATGAAATAACTACCTTAACTAACTATCAGGTAAGTTAGAACCTTAACCAAACAATGAAAGAGATCAATCATTGAATATTAACACAGAGTTTTGGGGTGGGAAATAAGAGAGATATCCAGTTTAATTATAATGAAACAATAGTATGCAAATCTATACTTGATCCATTGCATCACCTTTTGTAACTATCATCTAGATTTCTCCATCCCTAGGCCACTAGGACTTCTTCAGGACTCTGAAAATCTTCTCCATGCAAGAATGAGGAAAAATGGGAGGTTTTATGCCTCAAATTGGGAAAGGGAGAAAATACTCAAGGAACAGGGGATCCTTGAGGGATTACAGTCATAAAAAATTTAGGGATACAATGACCTTTGATCATTCTGGAAGGAGGAAAACTTTCTTACTTCATTATTGATTATACCCATTCTTTCCATTATGCCTCATTTTATACCAATTCAAGTTGCTTGAGACAGATTTACATGGGTTTTAGGGAGTTAGATAAGTAGTTTTCCCATAAACCCTACTCAGGGTCTCTTAATTTTAATGAATTTTATTTTTTTTAGTCACTTTTTGAGGCATACACACTGTCTCTAAGAAAAACGTGTGTGTGTACACTCCTATTGTGAGAACTAATATCATATGGATTTCCAAGGAGGTAGTATCGAAAGTTTACGGAGTGGTCAAAGTCATCATAAGAGGTGTATAAAGATTAAGGGTGGCTAAATCAAGGCATCCAAGACATGGAGGTGTCGAAATATGCTATAACAATTGGAGCACTGCCAACATTGTTGCCTAGTTTTATATAGTGAATGTTGGCATAGGGATAGACCCAAGGTTCAACACTATAACAATGCACCAACAAAACCCTAACTACTAGCCCTTTCGACAACACCTGCGAAGTAGATGAAGTCTCAACCGAGGTAGAGGTAGGGGTGGTTGTAGGACTTAGGTGTCTGCAACCTTAGCTGGGACACATATCTGTGATTATAACACTTAATAGAGAACTTAACGTTGTTATTTCATCATTATTTACCCAATATCTACTTCTCAGATAAAACAGATCATCGCAGAATTCACCCTAATCTAATGTATTTAAGCACTTAGCATAAAGAAATGGATCAGATCTAGCATATTCAAGCACTAAGCAAACTCACCTATATCAGATCTAACATCCAGATTCATCTTAAGCACAAAGCATAAACAGATCTATCTATCTATCTATATCAAGCACTTAGCAAATAACACATAAATACATCATAACATCGCACAGAGCAGAATAACATAGTATTTATGTGGTTCACCCCCACCCTAGGGCCACGTCCACCAACTCTCCTTCTTTATTAGCTTCAATCAGTCATCTACATGCACAGAGCCACAAAAACACTACTTTGCATAGGACAGGAAATCTGCGCATGCCTCGCCAGATCCTCCTTCCCCGAGCTAGGTCTAGCACAAAGCCTTTCTCAGTCTGTTACAACCACTTGCACTTAGCTCTACAAGTTTCTCACAATATGCACAGAGCATTTACAAACCCAACTTGCACTTGGTATTTAGCTTATCATCCTCTCCACTTATGTCACATAGCTACTTATTTATACTTTACAAAAGTAGGCCTAAACATGGGTAAACCCATGGGCTGACACCCCATACCCATTACATATTCCCAAATCCCAAAAAGGACCCAAAAAGGGGTCGAGATCCCGCAATCTTTGCTTTGTCTTGCACTCTTTCTTCGACAGGATGTCGAAGTCCCAAAATAGGTCAAACTTGACCAAGGATCTCCAAAACTTGGTCAAGGGCCAACATGCCCCTAACACTCACTTGTGACTCGTCCCAAGTCACTCTGGTCTGACTAGTTATGCTTCAAACGCCTCAAGCTTGGCTCGAGCTTCTTTGACTTGTTTTTGTGCTACAACCTCCTATTCAATGAACTCTTGCATGACTGCATTGT
Source organism: Picea engelmannii (assembly GCA_009831015.1). Classification (NCBI taxonomy): domain Eukaryota; kingdom Viridiplantae; phylum Streptophyta; class Pinopsida; order Pinales; family Pinaceae; genus Picea; species Picea engelmannii. The sequence continues at coordinate 144,733 of ML795991.1, forward strand.
TGATAGGTCCCTCTAGATGCTTTTCAGCTATAGTGACAACCTTCTCTAGCTTTGATCCTTGGCCTTCTACTTTTGTAAACAATTGATAGGACTTGTCTTGTACAGGTTGGATTTTCTCAATTACCTCCATAAATATGCTCTGGATAGTATGGATTTTTTGTTGTGAAGTGCATTTCTCTTGGGAGCGCTTCATTCTTTCCATAGCTGATAGGGACTTCAATTGTGACTCCAATGCCTTCAGTTCTGGGTTCTCTGTGAGTTTTCCATAGGTCTGGGAACTACAATCAGTGAGTTGCTTACATTCTAGGGTAAGAGCCTTTATCCTTTAAAATGTGCTCCAGGCAGTTTCTTCTCTTTGGTATCTTACATCTTGTGGGATCTCAGGTACAATGCGTAGCTCCAAATTTTCTATGCGTTGTTGTAGTTGTTGGATGACTTCTACGAGTTGATTCACCTGCTGTGTAACTCGGTATTCTGCCTTGATTTATAATACTATCACATAGCGAAGTGCTCTATTGACCTCTTCTTTTACCTCGAGATGCTCTGCGAGCAACTATTCCTTTTCTTGTTGTAGCTGTGCTTTTTCTTCATCAAACTTCGCTTGGAGAGCAAGATTTTCCTATTCTACAGCACTGGGTTTCTCTACGAGTGCTCCTTGTACTTGTGTCAAAGCATGTGTGTCTTGCAATGTTTCTTCCTGTGCTCGTCGAAGGCGAGCTTCGATTGTATCGGCTAGGTGGTGGAGTTGAGCTGGCTCATCTCCCAATTCTGGTTCTTCGGGCATAGTGGAGACTGCGTGGCTGGACTGTAGGGCCTGTTGTACCCCTCAGAGTTCAGTCTCAATTCGATCATACATCTCCTCTTGATTTTCTTCTTGTTTCTATGCTATTTCCAGCGAAGAATCTTGCATGGCTTCTATGACAAAGTCGAAGTCATCAGAGGTGAGGACGATCTACATCTTGGTCATGGTGGCCTTCGATTTCTTCCGGGAGGAAGGTTTCGGAGGCGAACCTTTCCTCTTCTTCAAGGGATCAACCTCGTCTCCTTGCATCTATTTGACTTCTTTGTCATCTAACTCTTCGCCATCAACTCCTTGCTCTAGTGATATGGAAGCAGTCTTCACAGATGCGTTGTCTAATTCTTGGACCTCTTCGGTCTTCTTTGTTCTGCTTGGTCCAGGTGTATCCTGCATTATTTCTGGGTTGTCGATGTCAGATATCTCTGCAAGGTCTACTGGAATAAGGAGGTCCGCTGACCATTCCTTTGTGATCTCCTCCAAGTCCTCCTCCGTTAGCTTATAGTAGGACTGAATTTGTTTCTTGTGTTTGTCAGCGTGCGCTATTATGTAAATAAAATGTTGATCTATGCTAAACTTCATCAAAGTCCTGAACCGGTGTAGAGTGTTTGGAATCATGCGAGGCTCGAACTATATGGCTATATTCAGCTGATTGTAATAGGTATGAAAAACATCATTTGATTGCCACTGTTTATTCATGTTGCTTAAGTACCACAGTGTACTAAACTTTGCGGCCAGTGGTTCAAAAGGCTCTATGTCTGGAAAGGTCGTACCTTCTGGCATCTCCCAAGAAATAAAATCTCTAAGGATCAAGAGCCAGCTGAAATGAAATTTGTATCCTTGATCTTGTGCTTCTCTACTTTCGAGTTCAAACTAGTTCACTAGGTACTTCGCCCAGTTCATTTGAAGGCCTTCCGCGCACTTCCCTGCAAGGTCAACTAAAAAATGGTGACTTGGGTGGGTCGGCTCTTTTTCACTAACTTCCCTACAATCAACTAATAGGAGAGGCGCACTGCGTCGCTCTGGATAGAAGCTACCTTGTAGCCTCGCATTCCCTTCTTGACATCGCCATAAGTGTCTTTGATCTTCTATGCTACAGTGTGATCCATGGATTTTCCAAGGTAAAACTCTTGTGGATCAGGTCCTTGCATACTCAACCCTGTGATCTCATTGATCAACGTCGGATCAACTGTTATACGATGGTTTAACCACAAATATCTGCCATGGTAACAAGATAGAAACATCTTGACACATGAATTCACCTCCTGGTGTCATCTGAAGTGAGGAATCTTCATGACATTCAGCAGGGTAGACTGTGCAAGGTTCATATTCCATGACTGGGGGGTTATCTTCAAATTATTCCACTTAGTTCTGGTCAGGTACTTATGTGGAGTGAGCATGTTATAGACTTTGTGATGTCCAAGGTTGAAGTCACTAAACTTCAACGCTACAATTTTATCTTGGTTTGCTCGAACTACGCATATCCCTTTCGGGAGGTACGTCATAAGAAAGGTGTATTCGAAATATCTGGGCACATTGTCTCGATTTACTACGTCGCTTAGGGGTGGAATATAGGTGGGTAATATGATCGGGATCAATTTGGCATTCACTAGATCATCCCTATGCTTGGTTCACTTTTCATCAGATGGTCGGGATGGTCAGGCTCCACGAGCAGTGGACGGAGAGGTTGGCAGTCCTCTTTTCGACGTTTCTTGTAAAACTATAGACATCGACATGACTCTTTCAGTCATGAGGTCGATCAAAAATTCTTCAACAACTTTCTCTACAATGCTCAACTTGTCAGACATACACACTCGGGGTTAACAATCTCGGGTTCGGGGAGTAACCTAGACACAATAATGGGATAGAGAGAAAGAGCACAATGATCATTGTGAAAAATCAACTTAGTCTGCAGGCTTAAACTCTCAGTTGGAAAAAGTGTTCTCGGTGCATGGCACGATGGGATAAATAGGTAACTTGGCAACGAGTTTCTGGCAACGGGTATGAAGCCTTCATTAACTTTGTTTTGTCCATTATGGAATGGTCCCAATGGTCAAATGGAAAGTTGTCTGTCCATAAATGTCTTTCTGCCCATTCGGAGCATTGATCTAACGGTTATAATGTCCCCAACGACTATATTGCTTCGCCATGGCGAAGTGCCATGTGTTTTTTTTCTGATATCCTGACAAAGCTCCAATTTTGCAAATTTCACTTCTATGAGGTTCCCTCTGGAACCTTCTGCAACTTTTCGATCTTATCTCTCTTCTTACTTATCTTTCTAGCCTTCTTCCTAGTGAGTTTCGTCTCAGTAGGCCTTTTTCCATTCTGATTCTTATCTTCTTTTGGCATAGGTACTTCGCGCTGTTGAGATTCTTTCCTAAGATTCGAGGGTGATCCTTCTTCTTTATCTGGAATAGGTACTTCAATCTTATGTGGGTATTCTAGTGTTCTTGCAACTTTGACATCTAGGTCTCTGGTGTTAAATAGCTTCGATCTGTTCTTTTGTTCTTCAATCAAGTGTGTGATCCTTCTAGTCATGAATTATTTTAACTCTTTCTTCTTCTGCTCTAAAACTTCTTCTTCTCCTTGCCTTCTGGCCTAATCTCTTTCAATCTAAGGTTTTCCTAGTAGCATGGTAAATGGGGCATTGTTCTCAATAAATTTAATAATCTCAAAATCTTCCTCTGTTGAAGTTCCATTGGCATTCATAGGTATCTGGGTGAGATTTCCACATAGGTTTATCAGCTTTCCTTTGAATAGTCCTATTCCTCCCAATGAAGGAATCATAGCAAGCCTCCCTATAGCTTCCCAAGTTCTCTATGTCATCATATTCACCTCTGTTTCCTCATCTAGAACACAGTCAATTTCGAAGTCTCCTATTCTTTCTTCAAGGCATTATTTTTCTTTGAATATTTCTAATAATATGAGATGTCGATGGTCATTCAGGGTTTCTTTCATATGTAGCAATACTTTCTCTGATTCTTTCTGGGATTCTGTCATAATCTTAGTTTCTGGATCTGGAATAGGGTTTTCTTGTCTCATGTTCATTCCTTCAAGCTTAGCAATCATTCTAAGACAATCCAATACTTCATGGTCTATAGCTTTGCAACAAATACAACCAGGTCTTCTCCCAAGGAATTCCTTAGCAAGATGTCCTGGTCTTCTGCAATTGTAATAGAGGGTTAATCCTCTCTTTCTTTTACATGATCCCCATCCTTTCCTACACTGCGTGCTAAGATCATGGTAGCTAACCTGCAAACATTTCTTTCTAGGGTCCTGCATACACTTATTAGTCCAAACATTCTTTCTATGCATAGGTATAACATATTTTTCACTATTCTTATCAGATCTACTCATATTAAATCTTCTTTCATCTATTAATACCCTAGTTTTAAAGCTAGGATAGAATCTATCAAAAATACCTAGATCCATACTGTTGAAACAAAAATTTCCACTTATCTTACTTCTACATAGCACAAAGCTTTCAGATCTAGAACTTTTCAATATTCTTACCTTTATCAGAGAACAGAGATTTCAGATCTTTACCTCTTTTAATAATAAAAAAAATCTCACTTTTTCCTTTCTCAGAGCACAAAGCTTTCAGATCTTACCTCTTTTCTTCAGATCGGACTTATTTTCCTTAGCATAGAGCCTATCAAACTAAGTAGAGTACTGCGCACTAGAGCAATAGATATACTCACAGAGCTTTCATAATTTCAGGTCGGATCCTTGCACAAAGCTTCTTCTTCCTCAGTTCCCAACAATCACAGTTTCAGGTCCCAGCAACGGAACCATTTGTTGGCACAGGGGCAAACCCAAGGTTCAACGCTACAACAGTGCACCAACAAAACCCTAACTACCATCCCTTTTGGCAACACCTGCAAAGCAGATGAAGTATCACATGAGGTAGAGGTAGGGGTGGTTGCAGGACTCAGGTGTCTGCAACCTTATCTATGTAACGACCCTTGATTATTAAGTATAATTAATTTAATAATATAATCCAAAAAGATTAGCTAAACTACATTTATGTCTTAAAATAACATTTCTAATTGATTATTATTAATTATTTAGTCATAATGGTTAATGGTTCATTTAAATATTAATTAATTCATTAATTAATTAAGTATTAAATAAAAGGTGGAGAATAAAATATAACATTAAATTAAGTTGCGTATACAAGAAGGGATCACATAAGAATCCCGAGAAGATATAAGATATT
>ML795991.1:175593-194227 GCA_009831015.1 Picea engelmannii
CATACCTTTGATATCCTTTCTCTTGTTGTATTTAGTGACAACCATAACAACCAATAGGATCATAACTCTTCCCTACAACTTATATCATGGTTACTAATTGTAGTTAATTCCTTGCATACATTATTGCTACAATCCTTCCTCCTATGGTATTAATCTTCGGTACCAAGAGCATTCATAACTTTCTCTTTCCCTTGCAAAGAATATGTACACTTTGTGAATGTTACTTAATGAATTAGATGCTCTTTTCATAGTAGCAAACCTACAACCTTGGCTCATTTTCATTTTCTACAATTCTACAATTATAGTCTATTCCATATGTTGACATTTGATCAATGCAGTATATGCATTCTTGTTAAGGCACTATCATTCTTGGTCTTTCTTTTGATCTTGAAATTGATATTCAAGTCACACTTACTAGTCATCATATTCATTGTTGAAAACTAGCTTTGTTTAATGACAAACATAGCTATGATATCCATAATGGAGTATCCTTGCTTATTAAATAAGCTACCTTAATTTCATGAAGGTTTACCATTGCATAAGATATGTAATCATCCTTAGGATTAATTATGCCTCATTCATAATTTGGGTTCTATCACTTAACTCTTTCTCCAAGTCCAAGCACTTAGTTTTCATGCACATAGACAATTTATTTCTCATCTAATGCCCAAAGACTATGCTACGAAATTATCTTAGAATTAACCAGAATCACATTTGAAAACATGATCCTTTTATTCTATAATCACTTCCAAATATCCTAAGGCATATTTTGGATGGATAAGGCTCAAGTTCTATTCACCTCTAAAATAGATTTCCCATGACTATACTCCTTCCCAACTATGAATTTAGAGCTAGGGATTATAGCTCATAGAAGTCCATTCACTTAAACTTTGCACTTGAAAGTACAAATATATATCTTAGTGTTATTTCCATCCACTTTTGTAGTAGAAACATGAGTCTCATAAGCTCATTTTCCATAATTTAACTTTTCCATGCCTTGCTCATTCTTGATTCAACCCTAGAAAGTTATTACATTCTATTGTAGGTCTACTCATTTCATTTATGATATTTCTAAGTTCATATTTACCTCCACCATTTTCTTAAGCATTAATATTAATTCTCCTCATCAAAGGATTTTTTCAAACAATCGTCCTATAAATGTAAATCATATTATTCACACTCTAATTTCATCTTATCATTCCAATTTCTTTCCCATGATATCCAAATAGACCATCAATCTCCTTTTTAATCTACTCAATAGACCATTGGGCCCATTCAAAAGATTTCCATTGAGAAATTTCCAAATATTCACCTGATAGGATGCCATTCCCCTTTTGAAGTTCTTACTAACCTCAAAAAACAATAAGGAAAAGGCCAAAGGCCTCATTCAAAGGTAATTTACACTACAAATTCCAACAAAGTGATGATTTTGGTCCATTACAACATAGGGGAATTGGACTAACTCAAAGGAACACTTTGAAGTAAAAAATCAAGGGCCATAATGACCACCATTTGAAGTCAATAATTTGAATGTCAATAATAGGGCTTTGTCCAATTGAAGGAACACTTAAATATTTCAATAGGGGCTAACCTACCACTTCAAAGTTCTACTTTGAATGCACAAAAGGGCCTAGATTCAAAACCAACCCCATAAAATTTGAATAGCATTCAAACTTAGAAGGTTTGAAGGCTCATTTGAAAGTCTCTGCTTCATACTGGTGTTGGCCTATGGTCATGTGATTTGAAATGGATCTTTGCCTGAAATCTTTTGTAAAGTTGTAATAAACTTGTAATTGTTTTTTAATTTCATTTTGTCTCTTTGGAAAAATTGGAAGGGGGAATGCACCACGTGATGGTTGGCCTTCCAAAGGAAACCCATTAAAGATGAAGGCTATAGTGAAGAAGGGGTAATAGGTAAATGAAAAGATAATTGAGGGAGAAATCTTGAAGGATAATAAATAAGAGCTCGAAAGGAAACCTAATCGAATTCGATGGATGAAGGAGTCAAGACCCATGTACACACTGAGTGGAGGTGTTTCAAAGCCTTGGTTATCTGCAATTTGGGTCTACTAGTGAGTAACAATGCATGATATTTTGAGAATGCATAGCTCACCCCCTTTGTAATGAATTATATGATCATAATAACATGGCTATAGTTTATTTTGTTCTAGTTTATTTTATTATACGCTTGGTGCAATGGATGTTTGGTTTATTTTCATGTATTACTAGATTGCAGTATGAGAGCTACAACTATCTCCATCTTGCAATCCAATTTCCTTGCACTTACATGTTTCTCCTACTCCTCTGGGCCACATTTTAGTTTTTTCTGGTGTCTATACCTTTCCCACAAGACATTCTCAATGTTCTTATGCTTGTTGGACATTTTTTTTATGGCTTGGGCAAATTTAGAGACCCTTGGGAATTTATTTCATTGTCAGGGTGATTTTCTTTTCCTACAGGTCACCCACAGTATTTGGTAAATTATTCTTATTCTTGGGAGATTTCCTTTCACTCCCATTTTGCCCCCCCCTCCCCAAACAATTGATCCGGATTATTTTCAACACAAAATCAGAGCGGAGATAAAGCACATAAATATATAGAGATATTGAAAGAGCGGAAATACTATAACAGATATATATCGAAAATATAACAAGAGGCACAGATATACAGTAATACACAATTTCTATTAATAAAATAAATGTACAGAGACTGTAAAAATATAGAGTGAAAGACTCGCTAGAATGGTGGTAGCTTATCTCTGAGAAGAGATGTGACAGCTACTCACATTCGCAAGAAGATGATTATTACAATGAGGCTCTAAGGGCCTTTTTAACATAAGTAAAATCCAAAACCCTAACCTCGGAAGATGAAAATCCAAAAGGTTTGTGGGCCCCGATGGGGGTAGTTGTTACATCAACTTCCCGGGGGCGTAACTTTTGCATACGATCTTCGTTTGGGGCGCTCGATACCTCATTAGAAATATCTACCCGAGGAATACAACTTTGATGTGAGAAAAATGAAGGAACTTCAATGTTGCTTCCCGTTTTCTCAAAAAACGTCGTTTAGGACCTCAAAACGGCTCTAGAAGTTCAGGACCTGAAAAATAGCTAAAAATAGTAAATTGCCAAAATTGCCAGAAAATTGTTTTGAGCCAGTTGGAAAAGGTGGGTGGTGACCAATATACACTTGGATCAATCCTCCCTCCTTAGGAAGCAATGGTCTCCATTGCGTTGAGTTCTCGAGGTAGAGGGGGAAGCGTTTGTTGAGTCTGAATCTTGGTGAGTTGCTTGCCTTGCTGGAGAAGTTGTGTTGCTTAGCTTGTTGAAGGTTGTCACGAACTTGTGGCTAGAAGGGTTAGACACTTTTAACCAGTCTGGCTACTTGAGATGACTGTGTGCATAAGGAATATTTGTGCTTTGTTGCAACCTTGTCGACCTGCTTCTGTTGGATAGAAGATACTTGAGCCGAAGCTGTGGTGGTTGCAGTATCCTTCTGTTCACCTTTTGAACAGATTGTGAAGAAGATGAATTTATAGTATGAGATACTACCTTGCGACACTATTTAGGGTGTGGCAGTAGTTGGAACTACCTCTAGTATTCTATAGAGATCACTCCCCAAAGTAACAATGACACTACGGGGTCGAGAATCATAAACAACATCGCGTCTCCACATATATGGTTGGCCCAAGAGAACCTCACAGACATCCAATGGGGAAACATCACATAATACCTCATACTTGAAGGGTTGGATGTTGTATGATAATCGACACTGTTGGTTGACACGAAGATCTCATCCTTAGCGAAGCCACCGGATGTTGTATGGTTGCGGGTGTGGTTTTGTCAACAATCCCAATTGTTTGACGACCTCTTATGAGATGAGGTTCTTCTGGCTTCCGCTATCAACAATAAAATGCAGCGGAGTCCCCTTCACCCACATCTATGAATGAAAAAGGCGCTCCCCCTCTTCAGGATCTATTGGTTCTTCTGGTTGAATTGTTGTGGTCACGACAATAGCAGTGGGGTCTCCGTCGATGATCTGTCTTTTACCAGTATTTTCAGAATCAGATTCTGATTCAGGGTTCGGCTCCTTGTCTTTGATCTCGACCACCAATGACTGTTTTGAGCGACATTCATCGGTGTTGTGCTAGGGGCTTTTGTGGAAATCGCACCATTTTCTGGTGTCCTTCTTTGTCTTCATGTGACCCTTCTTTTCCTGTGGCTTGGACTATTTTTCAGAATACTCTTTGTTAGGTTCATCTTTCTCATACTTTGGTTGTTGCATATTTGCAGATCCGAACTCTCGTTTGTTCTGGTGCCTAAATTTTTGCTTGATTTTAAAAACATATCGATAAGCAACGTTGAGTGATGAGATGTCCAGAAAATCCATTTCAATTTGGATGTATCTATGTAGAGCCCCACGGTATTTCAGAACCAAATGTCGTTCGGATTCTTTGATACCTAGATTAGTGTGAAAGGTATGGAAGGTATTGGTGAAATTTGGAACTTCTTGGCCCTTCTCTTTCCACAGTGTGGTCCATCTCATGTACTGGTCCTCATAGTTTCCAACAGGGTAATACTATTCCTTTACCGCATCCACAAAAAAATCCCAAGTGGGCTTAGCCCCATATATTCCAGACTCCTCTATGGAAATTTTCTCCCAGCAAGTTTCCCACCAATGTTTGACATTGGGGAGAGCTTTAAGGAGTGCGAAGGTGATCTTTTCTTTGTCGTAAAAATTATGAACAGAGAAATATCCTTCTAATATATTTAACCATTTGTCTAGGGCATCCGCATCTATTTGACCTTAAAATACGGGAATATCAAAATTAACTTGTACCTTGAAAGGAGAGGTGCTTCCAAAGTGGTTGCTTTATGAATATGCGTTTGTTTCTATTGGAAGGCATTGAAGGATGTGGGAAAAATTCTCCATCATTTCATCCCTATGTCATGTGAGAGCTTGCTCAAGCAACAGATCGATAGGATCATCTGCTCCGTCATTTTTATTTTCTTCCACCATGGAGGGTTCTTTGGCGTGCGAGAGCGATTGTCTTCAAGAGAGACAAGCTCAAGACCTAACTTCCTACACTCATACCTCGTCGGGGACATGCACTGAAAAATGATCAAGAGCAGCCTGGTCTAGTACCACTGATCCAGATTATTTTCGACACGAAATGAGAGCGGAGATAAAGCACAAAAATATACAGAGATATTGAAAGAGAGAAAATATTATAATAGATATATATCGGAAATATAACAAGAGGCACAGATATACAGTAATACATGATTTCTATTAATAAAATAAATGTACAGAGACTGTAAAAATATAGAGTGAAAGACTCGCTAGAATGGTGGCATCTTATCTCTGAGAAGAGATGTGACGACTACTCGCATTCGCAAGAAAATTATTATTACAATGAGGCTCTAAGGGCCTTTTTAACATAAGTAAAATCCAAAACCCTGACCCCAGAAGATGAAAATCCAAAAGGTTTGCGGGCCCCGAAGGGGGTAATTGATACGTTAACTTCTTGGGGGTGTAACTTTTGCATACGATCTTCGTTTAGGGCACTCGATACCTCGTTAGAAATATATATCGTAGGACTACAAATTTGATGTGAGCAACATCGTAGGAACTTCAATGTTGCTGCCCGTTTTCCCAAAAAAAATTCATTTAGGGCCTCAAAACAGCTCTGGAAGTTTAGGACCCGAGAAACTGCTAAAAATAGTAAATTACCAAAATTGCCAGAAAACTATTTTGAGCCAGTTGGAAAAGGTGGGTGGCCACCGATATCCACCTGGATTAGTAGTGGCATGCTTCTCTATACCTACATAGGCACCAAATCCATTTTTGAACTCCCAGAAATTCATGTTATTTAAGGCGCAGATGACAAATCTATTTTTCCACATAGCCACATTTTGATTCACTTTTTATATTGTTTAGAAGCATCCATGTTGATGATATGAATGGGCCATAGGCCTACCATTTACATTTCAAATGGAATAAGAGCAAGTTCGTCAGATACGTTGAAGTAGTTTCCATGGGAAAATCCTTGAACATGGAGAAAATGGAAGAGTTGAGAGAATTCAACAAGCTGATTCAAGAGGAAATACGGTATTAGAAGAAAACAGAAGATGATTTAGAAAAAGAAATTTCCAAGTGAAAGGAATCATTCACCACCATGAGGGAATAACTAGACAGGAGCAGAGTGCAACTCTTATAGTTGGGGTATAAATTCACTAAGCTAGATAATTGGCAAGAGGAAAGGTTCACCAAATTCACTTCTTAGCTATACCAAGATTTGGAAATGAAGGAAGAGGCCTTGAAGAAGCTAGAAGAAGTTGTGCAAGAGACAAATCAAGCCCCTTCCATTCCCAAACCTAATTGTGTAATAACTCGAAAGGAAACCTAATTGAAGTCGATGGATGAAGGAGTCAAGACCCCTGTCCACATTAATTGAAGGTGTTTTGAAGCCATGGTTATCTAGGATTTGGGTCTGCTAGTGAGTAACAATGCATGTGATTTTGAGTAGGCATAGATCACCCCCTTTGTAATGAATTATATGATCATAATAACATGGCTATAGTTTCTTTTGTTCTAGTTTAATTTATTGTACGCTTTGTGCAATGGATGTTTGGGTTATTTTCATGTGTTACTAGATTGTGGTATGAGAGCTACAACTATCTCCATCTTGCTACCTGTGATGTACCTCAAAATTTACATAAAAAAAAAAAATTGTTTGGGAGCATTGAGTTGGTTCAATCACTTGTCTATCCTAAGGTACATTCGTCTTACTGCTTTCGCTCCTCTATCCTATTAACATAGGGTCTCTACTTCTTTTGATACAGTGTTGCATACGACAACATGTCCATAATTAGGGACCATTTGTCTCATGGTAATCTAAATACTATTCCACTATCTTATTCCTAAGCCACTCTAAGACATGGAGTAGTAACCACTTAGAGTCTCGCTATCCGATATTGCAAGGTTTAGAGGTGTCAAGCCTATTGATGTCCAATCCCATAAGTGTAAGTAGCATTATGCAATCTACAAAATAAAAAAATTAACCTTATTCGGAAAACATAGGTAAAGTGGATTAACTTCGGCCACTAATACAAATACACCGTGAATCCATAGTGCGTAGAGGGTTAGTCTATTAGAGGTTCGGTTATGATCATTTTCACACAGTCTCGTTAGGTAATGACAAGGCCAATCATCTTGGTGTTTAAAACAGGGTATTTGGATTCGACATGTAACGGTGTAGTGAGACCTTCATCCAGTTGCCTCGCCATCAATGCCCTTATCTACCAATATAGGTGGAGGAAACTAAGCCTTAAAGGCCTATCTGCACATTTAATACACCTGGGAAAATGTCTATTCGACACAGAGCTTGACTGGCGTGCTTCAAAGGAAACATTGACACCTTTCCCATAATCACATGGTCTATGTACAAGCTCCTTCTCTCCTTTTGCTCCATTCGGAGGTTACTCCTACGCCTTTCACTCTCATTCGGCTTTAGGTTTGGGTGAGAGAGGGTTCACCGTCTCAGGCCTTTCCATTCGCACCCTAGTTAAGGTTTTTGTGAAAAATATCACAGACTAAGCCCATTGTTGGCTCAAGCCTCCTGGCTGGGGTACATGGTTCAGTCTCTGTGCTAAGTGCGTGGAGGTTCTTGGTGGTGCTTCCTGATAGTCATTCTATGTGGTAAGTTTACCTTCGGCTTTCTTTTTATTTACGTTTTTAAAACAACCATTCTGCCTTGTCTGTGGTTCTGTGCACACCTCTGTTCTTTGATAATGTCTTCATCTTATTTCCAGGGTATTGTGTTAGGAAAAAGGAGTCGGGTTCTGTTTGGTAAGGTTTTTGACTCCTATCCTAGTTTAACCTGGTTACTACACCATACGTCTTGTCGGGACCGAGCCATTACTTGTATCACAACGTCTATCATGAAAGTCAAGAACTTATTCGGTTAAACCCCTTGCTATTATTCTCTGGTCTCCTCCGTTGGATAGTCCGTTACACCCTTGTTATTTTGTTTCCTGGTTCGGTTAAACCCATGTTATTATCTCCTGGTCTCCTCCGTTGGATAGTCCATTAAGTCCTTGTTATTGTTTTCCTGGTCTTCTATGGTTGGCTTTAGTGTTAGCTGGTAGAATCAATTTAGAAGCGAAGTTCTTCCTATTGGTCGAACGCCTTTAACCTCTTCTGTTTAAGTTGAATATACGAAAGTTTATGTTTACCATGCATCATTTTACGCCTTTTATTCTTTATGTTACTCCTGTAATATCCCTTCGGATTATACTCTTGTATCTGTTATTAATGATGGGCCCCTGGATGTGTGAGGGTACCCATCAGGGAGGTGCGGACACCCCTTCCCCTTTCGGTCCAGGCGATATAGTGCGACAACAGGAGGCATAAACCCTCTGCTTCAGTTAAGTATTCCACGGGCCTTGTTCTAGTCATTTTCTATTCTGTAACTTAAATACATTATCTTGTTTGGTTGTTGTTTTAATGCTTCTCGTTAATTCTATGCAGGTGTAAGCATGTCGAATCATGGGGACACCATCCTCGCTTCATCAAGAGGTATTTGGGTTCCTACGCAATATCTAAGTTATTTGTCGTGTTTCAAACCCTGCTGAGAGGTTAATTCCAAGTTCTGGGTATGCTCTGAATTGTATAAAATGATTTCTGTTGTACCGAACCATCGCATAGTGTGCGTCTGGTTGGACTTTGGTAACTAGACCGTCGATTGTTAAAAAAATACAGTGCTCATTATATCATGTGTATTAGTTCTATTGGGGATTTGGAACTCTGAAGTATTCTCCTCTATATAATATAAATTTGGTTATCTGTTCCGACTATCATAGTTATCTTGTTCCAAAAGTAAATCTCATTATTGGATGTATAACCCTTTTCCAAAACAAATTGGCCATGCATAGTGATTATGCCTAGTGGTTTGGCTCTTTCCTAGAATTAAAATGGTTGATGATTCCATTTTTTCGTTTATGTTCAAATGGAAGAATTAACTAGTTCAGTTTCACGCATCACAAGTCATTTACCTTTTGTTTTTCAGTTATAAATGTTGAATAACCTTTATCGATCTGCTTACCCATGGAAAAATAGATTTCGTATTAGTTTGGATTCACGCCTCATATGTTGCCTACCTTCTATGTCAATTATCATGATCCAATATGTCCTTAACCGTAATCGTAACAGTACCTTCTCGTCGATGCTTAGATCTGAGTTCGCAGTATTGTTCGGTATCTCTATTTTTATTTTAGCATAGTTTTCGTCATCAACGCCTGCCATCCTTATTATTCCTTCCAGATCACCTTCTGCCCTACTAACATTCATCTTGAATAACCCATGGATTCTTCTACTTAAAGCATCTTCTACCTTATTTTCCTTGCCTTTGATATGTCTGACCTCGAAGTCGAATTCGCTCAAGAAGGCTAACCACCTTGCTTGCCTTGTGTTAAGATATGGTTGGTTAAATAGATATTTTACCCCACTATTGTCCATTAATAATAGGAATCTTCTACCCATTATGTAGTGTCGCCACATCTTTAGAGTGTGTATTACTGCTGCTAACTCCAAGTCATGGGTGACGTAATTCCACTCGTGTTCCTTTAATTTCCGAGACTCATAATAGATAACGTGTCCTTCCTACGATAGGACACCACCTAGTCCTTATTTACTTGCATCAACACATATGGTGAAGTCTTTATCTGGGTCTGCTACTTTCAATATGGGTGTCATTGTCAATAATTCCTTAAGTTTGTTGAAGCTGTCTTGACACTTCTCTGACCAATTAAACCTAGTTCCTTTCTTTTGTAATGAGGTGATAGGGTAGGTTATCTTGGAAAACCCCTCTATAAACCGACGGTAATATCCGGTGATTCCCATGAAAGACTGTATATCCGCTACATCTTTAGGTATCGGTCATTCCCTAATGGATTTTGTCTTTTATGGATCCACGATAATGCCATCTGTTGAAATTATATGTCCAAGGTATTGTATCTCTTTCTGGTAGAAGTCACACTTATCGAAATTAGCATACAGTTTGGGCTTCCTTAACGTTTGCAACACTATTCTTAAGTGTTCCTCATGTTCCTCCTCCATCTTTGAACAGACTAGGATGTCGTCAATGAATACTACCACGAACTTGTCCAAGTACTCACTAAAAATACTGTTCATTAAGCACATAAAAGTGCCTGGGGCGTTAGTGAGTCTGAATGGTATGACTACAAACTCGTAATGTCCGTATCTTGTTCGAAATGTTGTTTTATTTATGTCCTCATCTTTTATCTGAACTTGATGACAACCGGAGCGTAAATTCAATTTTGAAAAGATCTTTCCCCCCCCCCACTTGATCGAGCAGATCATTTATCCTTGGTAAAGGGTATTTATTCTTAATAGTCATTTTTTTTAGTTGTCTATAATCGATACATAATATTAAAGTACCGTCCTTCTTTTTCACAAAGAGGACTGGTGCTCCCCAAGGTGAGACACTCGGTCTGATATACTCTTTGTCTAACAACTCCTGTAACTGTATTTTTAATTCTGTCAGTTCTGGTAGACTCATTCGGTAAGGAGGCTTTGAGATAGGAGCGGAACCAGGTAACAGATCTATGGAGAAGTCTATTTCCCTTCTAGGGGGTAATTCTGGTATCTCATCCACAAACATGTCTTTGAAATCACGTAGGATAGCAAAGTCTTCCAACTTTGGCTTATCCCCCTTTATTGCTAGATTCGTGACTTGGATGGCATACACTTGGCATCCCTTTCTCATACATCTCTTTAGTTGCATCGTTGAAATTTGTCTGACTGATACTGGTTTCAATATACCTTGGGCTGTCCTGGTAGTGTCAGAATCATCCTTATAGCTAAGCATCTTTGTATAGCAATTTAATATTGCTTTGTGTCGTTCCAACCAGTCCATCCCAATAATCATATCATAAGATACTAATGGTAGGATGTTCATATCGGTCTTTATACATTGACCGTCTAAGATGAACTCAAAATCCGGAACAAACTTCGCTACCTTTTTTTTAGTACCAGTCGCTAATTGTACAAGCCATGATTTCATGTGCTTCAGTTTCTTAAGTTTGTTTGACTCAACCACACTCGGTGTAATATAACTTAACATAGCTCCAGGGTCAATTAAAATAGAAATTCGAGTATCATTGATTTTACCTTCAATTTCTACCACCGAGGACTGGTGGTCAGCTTGTCGACCATCTATGGCTGCATTTATCCGATGTAGGCTTCTACCCACATCTCCCATTGTCAAGGCTTCCTGCAGATTATGAACAACAGTTCTATTTGTTGAACTCAAACGCGGACAGTTCCTCCTTAGATGAGGCTCTCTGCATTCCCAACACTTTAATGGTCGCGGGGGTTGTCTCCAAACTTCTTCATTCCCAAGTTTATTGGTTTACCATTGCCTTGCGTATTCAGATGGTTTGAGTGAAAGTCCTTTCTCGAAAAACTTTTTGTTGTATTCTGATGAGGAGCTAGCTAGTACCCCTTCTTCCACTGGTTCATTCGCTCTTGTTTCTTATCCTTCCATGCTTTGGGAAACTCTACCCGCTGTTTGTACTGATTGTAGCACATTCTATCTTTCCTGAACACTTCACTCAAGGATTTGGGGTTGTCAAATTCAATTTTGTCCTTGTAGGATTGTGGTAGGCAGCTTAGAAAACGCTGAATTTTTACTTTATCCTCTCGGATGTATGGTACGAACCTTAACAGTTCTAAAAACTTATTTATAAGGTCCTCCATTGTCATATGTCCAAGTGGTAACTCATAGAATTCTTTTGTCTTTCTTTCATAGTAACTTTCCGAAAGATATTGTTTCTTGAAATACTTCTTAGAGTCAGACCATTCCAACTGTTTTTCCTTTAGGCCCTTGGCCAATTTCAGGTCCTGCCACCAAATGTTGGCCTTCCCTTTCAGATTGTAGATGGCCATTCTGACCTTCATGTTGCTGGAATAGTTGTAGATCTAGAAGTATTTTTTTATGTCCAACAACCATGCTTTAGCTTCCTCTCCTGTCTTGGGTTCTCCATCAAAGGTAGCTAGTTTAATCTTTTTAAATTCTCCTTCGAGGTGGTCTACTTGTTTTCTTTTTCTATCAGATTTAGTTTTTCCCTCAGCTGAAGGTGTTCCTTCTGACGAACTATCTCCTTTTTCTGTTTCCACCCCGGAGTTCTTGGAATCCTTTTTGTTGACTTCTTCCTCGTGGTTATCATCCTTTGGGCTTTTCTTGGTCACTATACTACGTAGGAGGACTTCATTTATCTCTTGTTGTTCCTGTTGTGCTTTTTTCAGTTTTTCATTGTCCGCTTTGAAAATATGTAATTCAACAATTAGGTTCCTCGTTGTTTCTAATACTTCCGTGGGTGAAATTTCGTCACTGTTTTGTCTTGGATCTCTAGGGGGTCCCTGCTGCGGGTTTGTTCCCATCCTGATTTATGCATCGTCCTGAGCTTCCATAATTAACACAAAACAGAAATAGCTTTCTGTTTGTAACCATAAGATTTTTGTGTTAGTTTTACATAAATTGATATATATATATATATATATATATATATATATATATATATATATATATATATCTAAACTAAACAGCTATTGTGGCCCTTTTCAGGTCTAGCATTGTCACCTTTTTGCTCTGATACCATATGTGATGTACCTCAAAATTTACATAAAAAAAAAAATTGTTTGGGAGCATTGAGTTGGTTGAATCACTTGTCTATCCTAAGGTACATTCGTCTTACTGCTTACGCTCCTCTATCCTATTAACATAGGGTCACTACTTCTTTTGATACAGTGTTGCATACGACAACATGTCCATAATTAGGGACCATTTGTCTCATGGTAATCTAAATACTATTCCACTATCTTATTCCTAAACCACTCTAAGACATGGAGTAGTAACCACTTAGAGTCTCATTATCCGATATTGCAAGGTTTAGAGGTGTCAAGCCTATAGAAGTCCAATCCCATAAGTGTAAGTAGAAGTATGCAATCTACAAAATAAAAAAATTAACCTTATTCGGAAAACATAGGTAAAGTGGATTAACTTTGGCCACTAATACAAATACACCATGAATCTATAGTGTGCAGAGGGTTAGTCTATTAGAGGTTCAGTTATGATCGTTTGCACACAGTCTCGTTAGGTAACGACAAGGCCAACCATCTTGGTGTTTAAAACAGGGTAGTTGGATTTGACATGTAACAATGTAGTGAGACCTTCATCCGGTTGCCTCGCCATCAATGCCCTTAGCTACTGATACAAGTGGAGGAAACTAAGCCTTAAAGGCCTATCTACACATTTAATACACCTGGGAAAATGTCTATTCGACACAGAGCTCGACTAGCGTTCTTCAAAGGAAATGCTAACACCTTTCCCATAATCACATGGTCTATGTACGATCTCCTTCTCTCCTTTTGCTCCATTCGGAGGTTACTCCCACACCTTTCACTCTCATTCGGCTTTAGGTTTGGGTGAGAGAGGGTTCACCATCTCAGGCCTTTCCGTTCGCACCCTGGTTAAGGTTTTTGTCAAAAATGTCACAGACCAAGCCCGTTGTTGGCTCAAGCCTCCTGGCCAGGGTACACGGTTCAGTCTCTATGCTAAGTGCGTGGAGGTTCTTGGTGGTGCTTCCCAATAGCCATTCTGTGTGGTAAGTTTACCTTCGGCTCTCTTTTTATTTACATTTTTAAAACAACCATTCTGCCTTGTCTGTGGTTCTGTGCACACCTCTGTTCTTTGATAATGTCTTCGTCTTATTTCCAGGGTACTGTGTTAGGAAAAAGGAGTCAGGTTTGTTTTGGTAAGGGTTTTGACTCCTATCCTAGTTTAACCTAGTTATTGCACCATACGTCTTGTCGGGACTGAGCCATTACTCGTATCACAACATCTATCATGAAATTCGATAACTTATTCAGTTAAACCCCTTGCTATTATTCTCTGGTCTCCTTCATTGGATAGTCCATTACACCCTTGTTATTTTGTTTCCTGGTTCGATTAAACCCATGTTATTATCTCCTGGTCTGCTCCGTTGGATAGTCCATTAAGTCCTTGTTATTGTTTTTCTGGTCTTTTGTGGTTGGCTTTAGTGTTAGCTGGTAGCATTGATTTAGAAGCGAAGTTCTTCCTATTGGTCAAACGCGTTTAACCTCTTCTATTTAAGTTGAATATACGAAAGTTTATGTTTACAATGCATCGTTTTATGCCTTTTATTCTTTCTATTACTCCTGTAATATCCCTTCGGATTATACTCTGGTATCTGTTATTAATGATCGGCTCCTAGATGTGCGAGGATACCCATCAGGGAGGCGCGAACACCCCTTCCCCTTTCGGTCCGGGCGATATAGCGCGACGACAGGAGGCATAAATCCTTTGCTTCAGTTAAGTATTCCACGGGCCTTGTTCTAGTCATTTTCTATTCTATAACTTAAATACATTATCCTGTTTGGTTGTTGTTTTAATGCTTCTCATTAATTTTGTGCAGGTGTAGGCATGCCGAAGCATGGGGACGCCCTCCTTGCTTCATCAAAAGGTATTCGGGTTCCTACGCAGTATTTAAGTTATTTGTCGTGTTTCAAACCCCGCTGAGAGGTTAATTCCAAGTTATGGGTATGCTTTGAATTGTATAAAATGATTTATGTTGTACCGAACCATCGCACAGTGTGCGCCTGGTTGGACTTTGGTAACTAGACCGTCGATTGTTAAAAAAATACAGTTCTCATTATATCATGTGTATTAGTTCTGTTGGGGATTTGGAACTTTGAAGTATTCTCCTCTGTATAATATAAATTTAGTTCTCTATTCCGGCTATCATAGTTATTTTGTTCCAGAATTAAATCTCATTATTGGATGTATAACCCTTTTCCAAAACGAATTGGCCATGAATAGTGATTACGCCTAGGGGTTTGGCTCTTTCCCATAATTAAAATGGTTGATGATTCCAGTTTTTCATTTATGTTCAAATGGAAGGATTAACTAGTTCAGTTTCACGTATAACAAGTCATTTACCTTCTATTTTTCAGTTATAAATGTTGAATAACCTTTATTGATCTGCTTCTCCATGGAAAAATAGCTTTCGTATTAGTTTGGATTCACGCCTCGTATGTTGTCTACCTTCTGTGTCAATTATCATGATCCAATATGTCCTTAACGGACTGCTCACCAATGAATTAGATAGCTTCAATGCAATTCTAGAACTACTCACCATGTACTATTTTCCTTCTGTTTTTGTTATCGCTTATTGTATAAGTTCCTTATAGATCTATGCACCAGGAGGTTCGATGGTCATCATTATTCATTTATGATTCATGCTTTATTACCTTCTGTTTCTATTATCATTATTTAAAAAGTCTCTACAGCACTGTTTGGGTTACGTAACAAGGAATCTTTTATCCTCTATTCTTGATTTATATTGATTAAAACCTCTATGGGTCTGCTCACATGAACAAGAAATAGTATAGTCATTACGAAATAATCTGTGGTTAAACATTTTCTTACAGGGTCATCCCTTACTGAAGTATCTATCTCAATTTATATATATATATATATATATAATCTATTTTTAAGGTCAAGGCCAAGCCAGCACACCAAATTGGTGTATGAGACCCCCTTGTTTGTGGGACAAGGAACCCCCCTTTGCCCAGCGATTTGACGGGTACAGTCTACGAAGGTATACATACCCTATCCCCCTCTGGATTTGAACTTGTGACCTCTTAAGAGGAAACACATGTTCTTAACCATTAGGCCCACTCAGGTTGTATATATATATATATATATATATATATATATATATATATATGGCCTACCTGTAATGGGGTCCGGTGAGTCTTTTCTTTTTTTGGAATTAAAATTTTCCTCTTATAAGGTTATCTATCCCCTTAACACTATCAGATTCTGGTATGGACAGTTTACTTAGTGACATTCCTCCTTTGTTGTGGAATGTCCATTACACTATATAACTATATATATATATAGGTTCAATGACTATACCGGTTTATATGTATGTCGATTAGTACTTCACTGTTGTAGAGTATACTTGTTGGATTTATGAATGTATGCTTAGTCGCAAAGGCTCATTGTTTATTAGTAGCATCCAAAGGAAAACTAAAACAAGACAATCTGTTATGGGATTTGTAACTATTACAGAATTCGTTTTGCTGTTAATACATTCCAGAAATCTTAATAATTTACCCAGTATTAAATCTAAATAAAAAGGTACAATTCCAGCCAATCATTTAGAAGTAAATAATTAGATCTTTCCCACAGCATTCGACCAGAAACAAAATCGTATATAGAAGTAAAACAGATTTCAATACATAATCATTTGACTAGAGCAAGGTAGAGTTACATATCTGAATCAAATTTTACGGGAAGACGAAGGGAGCAGCCACGTTCCTCCCAACCATAGAACAGGGCAACCAATCTACTTGCCCGGTTCACCCCTGATCAGGGGATCAAATTTTGCTCAAATTTCAAAGTGCTCGGAATGAAACGAAAATAGTTCCATTGTGTCCGTCTCGTCTTCCTGATTCTGGTGGTATATTTACTTTGTCAAACGGACTCCGTATGGAGAAGATATCGCGATCTGTTCGTCAAGCCAAACAGGCAAAAAAATTGATGTTAACTGTACCAGTCCGTACATTCCGTATAGTCTGACGTGGCAGGACCGTACAGACCATACAACCGTACAGTGGTGATGTGGAAGATGTTGATTGGTTGACTATTGGTGAATCAAGAGATGACACGTGTCCGTTTATTGGAAAATGGTGTGAGGACACGTGGCCCAATCTGTGGGCGCCACGTGTCGCTCATTGATTGGTTTATATGGTTATGTAAAATTTATGGTGGAGTTCGCGGGGTTCGACCCCCAGACCTCCCACAATGCATAACGCCTTCACACGACCGCCTGGCCATTGGGCCACGAGTTGGTTCTTGTTAAATGTATATGTTTGAATATATTTAAATTTACAAGTTTGTATATTGGGTGGGGGGTCGGGTCAGGGCTTAGCCCCGGCCCATGGTCGTTTGTATTATATATGACCGTGCTTTATACATTGGCCCGACCATTTGCGCGCGGGGTTAAAACATATAGCCCATGGTTTTTGTTATGTAACATATGACCGGTGGTATAATGTGCGCGGGGGTTACGATGGGTGGAGCCCTTGGTCGCGGGGTTTATATATATATATTTCTATGTGACCCTAATCCGGAGCACGGGGAGGTTACACCCGTTGCAACGACTTAACCACCTTTTTTCCAAGCATACGGTCCTATGAGCCATACGCCCAGGTGACTAGGCGGTTAGGGGCTAGCGCGCCCTTAACCGTTCTACGGTTTGCACCGTTGGCACGGTTGTGCCCGGTGCTGGGTTTTCAC
The DNA here is from genome assembly GCA_009831015.1 of Picea engelmannii. Classification (NCBI taxonomy): domain Eukaryota; kingdom Viridiplantae; phylum Streptophyta; class Pinopsida; order Pinales; family Pinaceae; genus Picea; species Picea engelmannii. Next base: position 193,001 of record ML795991.1, read on the forward strand.
GCTTTAAAATGCATGTGAGCCAGGTTCAATGAAGAAGGGTGTGTTTTGTAGATGCAGAGACAGCAAGCTTGAAGGGGGAACTTCTAGGAGGCATAACTTCTTCATTTTTTGACCGATTGAGGTGCCGAAAGAGCCCAGACAAGAGTTTTGGGATGCTTTGAAGCCATTGGAGCAGTCGGTTTGTCAGTTTGAGCATTGTAAGACATGTTTTTTAGCACTTTTTGAGCAATTAATAATAATGATCCATTGGAAGCTGGACCAGGAGATGTAGCCCAAGAGAGGGGTGAACTCCTTTATCAATTGTTGTGCTTATGTGTTTATGTTCAATGATTATGCTATTGTCTATGTGTAATTTGCATAAGTAATCCTTTAATCTATGTGTTGCAAACTGATCCATTTTCTTTAAACACATAACATTTCACTTGCAATAATTTTCAAGTTTTTCAAGTCTTCTTCATTTTTAGATCAAGTTGGTATCAGAGCGCTAGTTTTGAAGACTTGATTGTTTGCATGTTTTGTTTCTGATGCTCACAAGGTTGAAACTCACAAGAGGAGAAGGTCAACTTGTGGAGCCAAGTTCTTATCCGACAAGGAGGAAGCAGATTCATTCACCGCAAGTTTCAGAGAGACATTCACCAAGCATGGCCCGTGCAGAAAGTCATGAATGTGTTCCGGCTGACAATGAAAATCTCAGAGAGGCTATCATGGAGTTGAGAGATATGATGAATATCTTGATGGAACGGAACATATTGTCGTAGGGTGAAGGCCCCAACCCTTCAATGCATAAGGGAGGCGGTGGTGACAAAACTCCAGGAGGAAATGGAGGGAATGGTGCTTCTCCACCACCCTCTCCTCCTCCATCATCTTCTTCTTCTTCTTCTACCAGTTCGAAACATCTTCCGAATTCTCCAAAGGGGCATGATAAAACTCCTTCGTAAATTCCTTCATTAAATCTTGATATAAAATTTGAATTGCCAATTTACAATGGAGAAGTTAACGTTGAAAAGTTAGATAATTGGATACGTCAAATTGAAGTATATTATAGAATACAAAAGATTCAAGATGATGAAACCAAAATTCAGCATGCTTCATTAAGATTAGATGGTTCAACACTTATTTGGTGGGAATCTAAGACTCAGGAGGAAATGAAAAAGCATGGAAATTTTTTTCTTTCTTGGAATGATTTCATTATAACAATTAAAAAACAATTTTATCCATTGGCATATA